>JAJMYN010000003.1:0-222459 GCA_023087525.1 Lasiodiplodia sp. KE8368 | reverse complement strand
TTTGTTTCTTTTTGTGGGGGCTTTTTTTTTGCGCCCCCCCCCCCCCCCCCCCCCAAACCACTTCTAGATTTCCTAATTAAGCTAACTATTTAGCAGTGCTGAGAGTTCAGAAACAGATGGTACCTCAACCTCCACCGACCGCGAGCTGGCGTATGCGGCTGACACATGGTAATGTGCATGCAGCTGAAGTAACACAAGGTTACTCCCGGCCTTATTCCCGTAGTGCCTAATCTCCCGGAACATCCCATGTTACACATCATAGTGCTTAGCTGTCGTAGAGGACTTAGCTTTGATGATGACGGGCTGAAATTTGTGTTAGTCCTCGCGCGTGTGCCTCGTGTAGGTAGTCGAGCGCATCTCTGAAGAGGTTTGTAGGCCTCGGGTCATCTCTTGACAGCCATCTTTGTGCACTCTGCGGAAGGGTCCTACGAAGTAAAATGATGCCCTGCATATATGCCACAAACTTGACCCAGCTGCCTTCTCCGCTATCGCTGCAGTGTATTCCGACCGTGCATAATGTCGTTGCTTCCGGTGCGTCGCCAGCGGTGACAATCTCTTCATGGCTGGGTCCGTCGCTATTGACTTGAAGATGAGACATGGCATTTACACACTCGCTGCACTCACTGCTGTAGCTAGTCGGTGTCTGGGTCGCAAGGAATGTCAGTGCCGTGCGACGACGATAGATGGTGGGTGCAACGTCCGCCAGAGGTGGACGGCAGACGAAGCTCACTCAGGCAGAAGATACCTATCCACCTCTACGACTTACACATAGCTGGGCGACTGCTTGTTGACTGAAGATCATAACTGCTGTCAACAGCCTGTTCTCTCACGTACGACCATAGGTCGCAGAATGCAGGGCTTCCCGTCCGCTCAGCCGTACTTAAGCTGCGAACCGGCCGATTAGTACTCAAGTGGGTGACCATTGGGGAATCCCGGCTGTTGTACGTTTTGCTTTTTTTTTTTTTTTTTTTTTGGAGCCCGTGTGGGTCTGTGCGCTAACGTTTTGTAGACTCGCAGCTGCGAGCTGATAAGATAAGCTGCTAGAGGAATCTTTAGACCTTTGATCATGTTCTCACGTATTGCAGAATGCTGATTGGTTATGTGTCTGATAGACTGCATTCCGGCCTACAAACCTATGCTTCCTTTCCACCGCCTTGGAGCATGTGAAAGTTTAGGGACATATAAATGTAAGTTAAAGTTAGTAGTCCCCTGTTTCGCGGGGATGCAGAAAATATATTCAACAAGACGGTATCTCATTACAGCCATCTCTTCTCTACCTGTAGTCTCTGATGAGTCTGACAGCGTCTCTGTACAAAAAAACCGAAAAAGAGCACCACTCTTCATAACAAAACAGCCAATCCCTCTAGCGACTGAATTGGAGCAAACCCGCACCCAAGCTTTCCCCACACCCACCATCATACTACTGGCCCCCCAATCAAAGCTTCGCCTTCGCCTCAAGCGCCTCCCTCTTCGCCAGCTCCCTCAAATCCTTGCGCAAAATCTTGCCGGACGGGCTCTTCGGGATGGCCTCGACGAAGGTGACGCCGCCCCGCAGGCGCTTGTAGTCGGACACGTTCTGCGCGACGTAGTCCTCGATCTGCTTGGCCGAAATGGACGGGGTTTTCTGGTTTCCTTGGCTGCTGCTCGGTGCGGCGACGACGTAGGCGCGGGGAACCTCGGTGCCTTCGGCCGCCACGCCGATGACGGCGGCGTCGAGGATGGCCGGGTGGGCGAGCAGCAGGGCCTCGAGCTCGGCGGGGGCGACTTGGAGGCCTTTGTATTTGATGAGTTCCTGTGCGGGGGAGACGGGTTAGCGATGATGGTGACCGGGGAAATTTGAAGAGGAGGGAAATACGAGACAGAAAGAGAAGAAGAATATGGGGGAAGGAAAAAGAAGAGAAAAAAGAGAAAAGAAAGAAAGGTAGCTACGCAACTACCAAAGAGAGGCGAATGCGAATCCAAACCCACCTTCTTCCGATCCACGATATAAAACTTGCCGTCCCTAAACACAGCAATATCACCCGTGCAGAACCACCCATCCCGAAACGACTCCGCGTTCGCCTCGTCATTCTTGTGGTAGCCCCTCGTCACGACGGGGCCCCTGACCAGCACCTCGCCCGGCTGGCCCGGCTCGACGTCGCGGCCCTCGTCGTCGACCAGGCGGGCCGTGTGGTTGGCGATCAGGCAGGCGACGCTGCCCGACGTGTCCTGGGTGCCGTTGGGCAGGAGGGTGATGCTGCCGGTGGTCTCGCTCAAGCCCCAGGTCTGGAAGATCATGGTTTGGCCGCGGCCGAGCTTCTTGCTGGCGGCCAGCTGCAGGTCCTTGCCGAGCGGCGCGGCGCCGCTGACGGCGTGCTCGAGCGTGTCGAACTGGTCCGTCACGGCCGGGTGCTTGGCGATGGCCAGCCAGATGGGCGGCACGGTGAAGAAGGCCGTGATGGCGTATTTCTTGTTGTACTCCAGGAACTGCGGGAAGTCGAACTTTGGCATCCAGTAGACGGTGCCGCCCATGTAGCTGCGGGGCGGTGGTTTCGTCAGCTTCGAGTGTTCGTGTGTACAAGAGGATCTGGAGAGTAGACTTACACTGGATTGATCAGGTAGCCCTGGATGCCGGCGATGTGCGCGGTTGGTAGGTGGGCGAGCGTGCGGTACTTGAAAGTAGGTTTGTTTTCCGCGTTGTATGCCTTCCAGGGGTCGAGAGCGGTGGCGGCTTCAGCGACGACGTTGGCGTGCGAGAGCTTCACGCCCTTGGGCAGGCCCGTGGTGCCGGACGAGTAGATCAGGATGACGAGGCTCTCCTCCAGCTCCTTCTTGTTCGTGATGACTGGCCATTCCAGGGTCCCTTGGCTGATCACATTCTTACCGTCCGAGGCTCGGTTGAGGGCGTATCCATCCCCGTTTGAAATCACGAGGATGCGGTCAGAGGGGAGGCCAACGTCTTTCGCGGCGGCGATGGCGATGGGTTTAGTATCTTCGTTGCAGATGAGGAGATTGCTGTCGCCTTGGCGCAGCTGCCGGGCGAGATCCGCCGGTGTGGCTGACGGGCTCGCGGCGGAGAAGACACCTCCAGCGCAAATGACTCCGTAAAAGGCCATGGGGAGAAGGTGGTGGCCGGTGGAGATGCAAGTCACGACGTCTTTGCCGGGGCCGGAAGCTCCGATACCGAAGTGGTTTCGTAGTGCATAGCCGGTTTGCTTGGTGAGGATGCGAGCTTGGGATTTCGTAACGAAATGGTTTGGATTGGCAGCGGAGACATGGAGGGGCGTGTCTTCTGCCGCAGACGAGTGTGGGGACTCTGTTGACATATTAGAATTTGAGTTGAATAGGAACTGGGTCAATGCGTACCAAACAAGAGTGTCAGAATATCCAAGTCTGGGATAGAATATTCGGCAGGAGAGCGATAGATGGTGCCCTCGGGCGTCTTTTCGAAGACAGTAGCCATGACCTTTGGTTGCGGAGCCATTGTTGGTGAAGATCCAAAAGTCAAGGGGATGGGGATGGATACTTTGGTTGCGCCAGGAAACAGCGAAATAAGCTTCAGACCTCGGGACCCTGACCTCTAAATGCACCCCGCATTCTCCGCAAAGACACTGCGAAGCCGCGGATTTAAGCCGGCTATAGGCCCGGGTATCTGATGCAGAATGCGCACGCTTAAATGCATCTACGGTTTGATGAGCTGCATGACGATCGCATAGATTGTGGATGTTGCAATCAGGGGGATGCGTCATCTGTCGTACGTGATTCGGTCCTAATTGGAAAACACCGTGCAGCTCTTAACCACCGAGTCTAGGCCTGCCCGTCAATGAGACTTGAAAGTTTTCTTTCTTTTTTTTTTTTTCCCTGGCGATACCGCATCTTGCAATATTTCCCAAGGAGCTGCTCGTAGAAATGTTGCTGAGGCGTGGTTCGGTTGGTTGGAGGGGTTCGAGTAAGCAGCCAGTGTTGAATCAGCGGCACTTCCGAGGCTGCCGTGGTGGAGGCGTTTCGAGTCAAAACGCTCTGACCGGATGAGCTGGCAGGATCCATGCAGGGATAAGTGACCCTGTAGGAACCTCTATCGTGGAAAAGGGAACTTGAAACCTTCACACGGAGAAATGCCAACAATTTCGGTGCTGGCTGGAAAGATACGTTCGCCCATCCTGTACAGGCTGTTGGTGGGGTTTATTCTAATACCTGAGCCGATATTATTCTTCTAATCCTCGTGTTTGTGGTGCCTTTTATGATTGTGTTTGGAATGCGAGGGGAATGCTTCCGCAGTAGCAGCTGAACTTGAAGCCGTTTGCTTCAGAAATAATGATCGCGAGTGAAGTATAAGCTGTAGAAGCTGTGTACGCATATTAGCGTCGATGCTAGGGCCCATGAATAGCGTCTTGGCGCTGCGCTGTAGAGCTCCTTCCGTTCTTTGCTGAAGCCGGCGGCGCGCGCCTTGCATGCCCCGCGTCTCCCCGCCCATTGATAGGATATCTAGCGGCCAACGCCGACAATTGCTGGATAAGACTGCCGACTATGGATCGCTTCCTGCTCCTACACGCGATACATCAGGAACCGCCTTGAGACGCCGTTTCTCCATTGCTCGCACAGCTCATTGAGAGCATTCCGCCGTCATCCTGCCCCACTTCCGCGCCGCACCTCGCCATGGCAGCTGTCGACGATACCTCGCCCATCACCACCCAGGCCCTCGTTTCCCGCGGCCCCTTCTCCCAAGGCAAATGGGCCGTCGAGGACGTGACGCTCCGCGCGCTTAAGCCGGACGAGGTCGTCGTCGAGATCGTCGCATCGGGCATCTGCCACACGGATCTACACTGCGGCAACACGCCAGACGACCAAGGCGTGCCCGCCGTCTATTACCCACGCGTTCTGGGACACGAAGGTGTGGTGAACCACCAATTCCAAGTTTGAACAAGACCGGAACCGTCGCATTTGGCTTGTGTGTTCGTGTCCGGTCGTCAACCAATGCCCCACTACTGACGCGAGCTACAACGACGAACAGGCTCCGGCTACGTGCGTCGCGTGGGCAGCGCCGTGAAAGGCGTCGCGCCAGGCGACCCGGTACTCCTATCCTTCTCCTACTGCGGCACATGCCATGTCTGCCGCACCGGTCCGCCGTCGCACTGCAAGACCTTCTTCGAAATCAACTTCATGGGCGAGCCCGTCTTCTCTGATAATACTGGCGGAAAGGAAGGCGGGGAAGGACAACAGCAGGGAAACCCGACTATCGGTGGCCGCTTCTTTGGGCAGTCCAGCTTCGCCAAACACACAGTCGTCAGCGACAAGTGCGTTGTGAATGTAGCCGGTCTGGGCCTCGAGCGCGACGACCTGAAGCTCCTGGCACCGCTGGGATGCGGCTTGCAGACGGGAAGCGGGACGATTGTAAACGTGGCAAAATGCGGAAAGGACGATGAGGTTGCGGTGGTGGGCATGGGCGGCGTGGGGCTGGCAGCTGTCATGGTAAGTAGTGGGCCATTGATTGTGTACCTGCCTCGTACTCGTCTATACTTCATGCTTACAAGGAAATGTGTTCAGGCCGCGAAGAACCAAGGCTGCAAGACCATCATCGGCATCGACCGCGTGCAGTCGCGGCTGGACCTGGCGAAGGCGCTCGGCGCAACGCACGTCATCAACACCAGCACCCTAACCTCCAATGCGGACCTGGTCGCCGCCGTGCTTGCCGCCTCGAGCGACGGCCATGGCGCGACCGTCTCGATCGATACCAGCGCGCACCCGCCACTCGTCGCCGCCCAGATCGACTTCACGCGCTACATGGGCAAGGTCATCCAGGTCGGCACCGGCATGCCCGACGCCCACCTGTCCATCCACATGCAGAGCTTCATGGTCAGCGGCAAGCAGTACTTCGGCGCTGTTCAGGGCCACAGCCGCCCTGCCGAGTATATCCCGCAGATGATCAAGTGGTGGCGGGAAGGCGTCTTTCCGGTAGAGAAGCTGGTGCAGTTCTTTGACATTGCGGATTTCGAGAGTGCTGTCAATGTCATGGGCAGCGGTAGTGTGGTGAAACCCATCATTGTGTGGTGATTTTGATCGAGGATTCGATAGAAAATCTGTATAGGGGTAGTGAAGGCATGACTGAAGGGTTGGAAAACGAATTGAGGGCTGAATGAGATTTGAGGGGCCCCTCTCATCAGAAGTGACACCACTTCAAGCCTTTAAAGGAGCATTCGGGAAGAAAAACAGCCATCGCTTTCATACATCGTGACAGTCTTAAAGTCTACAGCATTCCGTTCGTGAAACATGGAACCCATAAAAAGCAATCAACTACTCCTTTCGCACCTTCTTATAAACAACAACCCTCGTCCCATCAGCAAGTTTCTCGTGCTCAGGAACCAGGGTATACTTCCCCTTCCACGGCAAGATCTTCCACCACACAGCCCAGTACAGCACGCCGCCCAGCAGCACCGCAATGCCCACAATCGGATACAGCCAGTAAGGCAGACTGGTATCGCCCTTGCCGCCGGGCGGCCGCAAGAACGGCGCGACGAGCAAGAAGCACTGGGCGGCGAGGTAAAACACGGCGACAGGCCACCAGCAGCGGAAGGGGCGATGAGCGCGGGGCGCGGCGTAGCGCAGCCAGAAGAAGGCGAGGACGACGAGGAAGTTCATGACGCTGCCGGGGTAGCCCTCGACGTCGAGGATGAAGGCGTAGGCGTCGCCGAAGGGCACGGCGACGATGACGAGGAGCGAGGGCACGAAGTGCAGCAGCAGGCCCGCGCCGGGCGAGCCCAGCGGCCACGACGACGCCCAGAAGGATGCGTACGGCAGCACGCCTTCTTTCGCTAGTTCTTGGTTCACGCGCGACTGCGCGAACGTTACCGTCATGACGTTGCCCAGCGCTGATAGGGCGACCAGCACGCTTAGTGCTCGTGCGGCGGCGGCGCCGAAGACTTTGGACATGAAGAAAGACGCCACGGTGACGCCGCTGTGCGAGATCTCGGCTGGTGTTGCGGCGGCGAAGTAGGAGATGTTGGCGAGCAGGTAGAGGATGCCGCAGACTGAGAGGCCGAGCGGGCCTGCGATCTTGAGCGTGCGGACGGGGTTGCGGACTTCGTTGAGCACGTTGGCCGCGTTGGACCAGCCTGCGTAGGAGTTGAGCACTTTGAACAGCGCCGTTGCGTACAGGTTGCCGCTCGTCGCGCTGCCTTCGAAGGCGTGCCGGAAGGATGCGTGCGGATCGGACACGCGCGGCGCGCCGCCGGACAGCACGACCCAGCCCGTGATGACGATGAAGAGGAGGGTGAAGATCTTGATCAGCCCGATGAAGTTCATACCACGCACGCCGAGCTTCGGCAGGAAGGTGTGCAGCACCGTTACGAAGGTGATGACGCCAAGGGCGATGCTGCGCTTCTGCCATTCTGTGGCCGTATGCCCGGTGGCAACGAGGATATTGGAGGCAAATATGATACAGCCAGACGCTTTATTCTATAAGTCAGCACTCAAGACAGTTTTTTAAGGGGGATACTGCGTACCTGTGAAGCCAAGCAGGACGGCCTGGAACGCGAAAACAACAGTGGCAAGCAACTTCGGCCGCTTATAGGCAGCTTCGAGGTAGACCTTCGAACCTCCGCTACGGGGGATCATGCATCCCAATTCCAGCCAGATGAACAGACCGGCGAACGACAGCGCCAATCCGAAAACCCATAGCAAGAGCGCAGCACCGACGCTTCCTACGCTGTCAGTGATGGAGGACGGCGTGGAGAAAATGCCAGTTCCGATTATCCTGCCGATGCTGTGGACGAAATAAAGTTAGCTTCGAGGAGGTCGAGGGGAGCTGCATGGGGGACGTGCATCAGGAAGGTTGTGGAGAACAGGCCCAGATGACGGCCCAGTCCTCCTGCTGCCGATTCTTCAAGAGCAAGCTCTCCAGCGGTAGGCGTGCCGTCGTTGGCATCGATTTCCACCACTGACTCTTCGGCTGAAGATGTCTCTCCGACGGTGCCATAGTTCTCGTGGAAAGACTTGGAATTCTTGAGCGCTGTGCGGACCGACATGGTAGCTGGAATGAGATATTTTTACGTGCTGCACCAACCTGCTCGTCGAAGAGAGGAGAGGGGAGGGAGCCTGGCGGTTAGGAGCATGGCGGGAGGTTGGGAGATATGGAGTGCACCGCATGATTACAAACGCGAAACGTGTGCTGCGCATGACGATGAGGGTCTCGGGTTGGCGCGGCAGCGAGGGTAGATATCGCCATGGGCTTATGTGATTGCGAAGGCACGCCAACGATTGCGTGCTAGCTTGCCGTGGTACGGGAGCACGTATGAGAGCCCCCGAACTCCAGATGGTGTGCCCGCCACCTGGGAATTCGCAGACTGGGGTCGCAGCACGCGAGACATCCGGTGACACCTGGGATACACGAGAATTCTGGTTGAGGAAGGAAGGAGGGAAGGGACCCTGGAATGCGCCGAGGGTCAGTGAAACAAGCTTTTTGCTGGACTCAACGAGGGAGCGCTAGACGCGGGGCTCCACATGCCGCTGCGGCCCGCTATCGAGTCGATAAGTTGTCTTCCTTAACTCAAGCTCTCTGGCAGTCGACTCGCACAGTTTGGGTGACACAACCTGCGTTTGGCTGCTGTATCTTCAGCCGTGACAATCGCGGGGTAGAAAATGGACAAGGCGCCTGGTTTGATTGTCGAAGCTCGAAACCCCCCTTTCCCACGTAGAGTCCAAGGAGATGCTCGGATGAGGTCTGGATAGCTACAGCTGCAGGTCGACGCGTGCAGGCGCGTCTGGCGATGACGTAACGTGACTGCTGCCGCGTGCGCACGCGAGGAAATGGTGGCCGATGGAGACGGGATGCGCGGCCTCCATCCACCGTCTCCCAAGCCCACAAATCGGCTGCGCCACTATGCAGCGCTCGTGGGCATCCGACGCTTGGAGCCCGACTATATATCGCACTAGCCCGGCACAAACTCCCCCACCCCTTCCCCAGGTGATCCCATCCTGCTCTCCGCCGGCTCGTGTGCACCCCGCTAACGAATCAGCAGCTTGTTCCTGGCCACATCCGTCACGTTCAATACCTTACCGAAAAATTGACTCATGCCCCTTACGACCCTGCCATCCGCTCCGACCGGGCCGACCACCTCCTTGCCCTAGGCTACCCTGAACTGGCTGTCGGAGATGCATACAGAGCCCTGCTCCTCTGCCATTACCCCAATGGGCGCATCCCTGACTTGTCGCGCCTATCTCCGCCAACCGGAGCCATCTCCACAAAATTAGATGCTGGACAGTCCAACCAACCACTTCCCGCCGAACGCGTGTTGTACTGCACTCTCATTCAGGCCCTCTATGACTGCCATTGCCATCCCGAGGCTTTGGCAATTTGCCAAGTGGCCGAATCGAGATTCCTCGATGATCCATTCTTCCGAATGAGAGCTGCCGAACTCGCCAACGTCATGGCAAAGAAATCGCATCACGTAGCAATGAGCAATGGATCTGCAGCAAAGCAAAGAGACATGCTGTATGATGGTGCAGTGCTGACTATTCCTTATCCGTGGATGGACCCCCTTCCGCTTCAGAGGTCACAGGCATTGATTGACAGCGTCAACAAAGAGTTCCAAGAACGTTCTAACAGCTGTCGCCTGGGTTACAGCTCCCTTGAGAAAGCCCCGATCCCAAAGTGGGCCAATCGCACCCCTCAAGTCCTTGGTGTCTTTGCAACACAGGAGATCGACCCCGGCGAATGCATACTAGTTGATCGAACAGCCACTGCAGCTTGTAGCTCTGCCTCTGGTTGCACCAACTGTTTCCAAAATATCTCAGGCGCACAATATGAAGCGTCCTGCTGTCTCGCCCTCTTTTGTTCCGAGTCCTGCTACAAAGTTGCACTTTCAACCTATCATAGGGTCGTTTGTGGAAAGGATTTCACCTGGCTCCGAGATACCGTGTCGGGAATCTCAGAGAGTGCTTCTGTCATGCGGCCACTGCTGCTATCTCGATATCTCGCTGCCTGTGTACAAGCAGGCCCGGCCTTGAGCCCTCTTGACCATCCGCTGATTGCACGGTTACAGCCACAGCTAAGCGGCCGTCACCTAGATGTCTTCACCCTGACTGAATCGGTAATACGTCCAATTCAGATTCTTCAGCAGCTGGGCGTCGATGTGTTCGCCAATATGAACTTCGATACCTGGATGATTCATACCATCTGGACTCGCCTTGCCAACAACAAACAGGGGTTTTCGAGAGGACCGGAGAATGGGGGAGGCTGGATTGATTCCATCTCGCCTCTGATGCCTTTCTTCAATCACAGCTGCAATCCGAACATCGAGTGCTGGCATGACGATACAACGACCGTTCGTTTCTTTGCCAGAAGGCGCATCCAGGAAGGCGAGGAGCTTTTCGATAGCTATGTCGACGTTGAAGGAGTTTCGCTCAGGGAAAGACAACACATCCTCTGGCCCTGGTTTGAGGGGCCGTGCCTCTGCTCGAAATGCACTCGAGAGAGTGTCAACATGCACGGAGCTCCATGAAAGGATTTTGTTCTGGCCATGACACTGCCCTGGACCTTGGCTCCTCTGGACCATGTAAAATGACTCAAGAGAGTCACTCTTAATTCCTATTTCGGAATTGTGACGTGCCGTGCGGGTTTTGTTGGATTCAAGGTGATGTTCCAGCGTACATACATTGACCTTCGTCCATATCTTGGGCTATCCTTGAATCCAAACTAAAAATGTGAGGACAATATTTTGTACCCTTCTGGTATATCTCAGTTTGGATGCGGTGCGTATACTGCGGCGGAGCAGACTCCCTGCCCATTTGTCCTTGATAAAGGATTTGGAACCAAGTCGTTCGCTATCGAAACTCAACGAACCCCGCAGCCAGCAGGCTCCCGCAGGTAACCTTGATGTATGACGTCGGTCGCATAAACTTAGATCCTTGTGCCCTTAGCGGATAGTCAATCCTGTACCACCTATTCGATCGGCCGCCGCTGTGTATCACCACTGAACCTTTCACACGTTCCGTCGAAACGCGCTACAACTTCAATCATCAAGCAATATACCCTACGCAAATTGTCAAAGATCCATTTCGTTCGTCACTGCCCCAGCAATGCTGCCCGTCCTCACGCGAACCGCCGCCGCGCGAGCTGCGCGCCCGGTGCTTCCCCGCATTCGACCTGGCACCACTCCACCCGCCGCCCTCCGCAAAGAGTCCACCCAGGCCAACCCGCCGGCGAAGGACCTCTTCACGCGCTTCGCGAAGCTCGATCCGGAGCTGTACGGCATCCTGGCCGTCACCCTCGGCGCCGTGGGCGTCTTTGGGTACTTCGTCGGTACGCATGTCCCCCTCTCCTCTCTTCTCTCTCACGTGCAATGTATACCCAGGCACGCACAGCAGAATTGCAATTTCAATGGGGCTACCCCTTGTTCTAGAGAAGAAGAAAAACAAAATAAAAACTTCTTCTTTCACGTTCACTTAAACTTCCTCCCGTGCCCTTTCGCTGACTCAACCCTTTGCTAGCTGGCAACCCGACCACATCCAGTGATGCCCGTCCCGTCCCTGCCGTGCCTGGCTCGGAGCCTTGGCGGGCAGAGGGGGCCCACGGCAAGTACATGTACTATCCGGGCGGCGACCCGCACAATGCGCCCAGAGAGGCACCGACGGCGCTGAATGTCGCAGTCCTCCCAAAGGTCAACTTGCCAAAGGTGAGTCCTAATAGGAACTACGCTAGCATTGCGTAAAGGAAGTGAATGTTGAGAGACAGATGCTGATGCAAACTTTGATTTTTTTAGGAGCTCCATGAGAAGTACAACAAGTACGGGAAGGATGGGTATGATTTTTGATATCGTTGAAGTCTTGGGGTTGGTTGATTGGGAGAGCGGGGGGTGAGGGTGTAACATCACGTTCTCTACTTACCCGCAGTTTTCAATTCCGTCGGATTTAAAAAGGTCATGGGGTTGGAAGCATTGTCGTTTGTCTCCTTGGGTGGCTCTTGCGGAAAATCTCACCGGCTTCCTTTAGCCTATTTGTATCATTCTTTGACCTTTCTTTGCTGGAGCCGGGCTGGCACTATTCTCACGCACTTCGATCATAGGAATTTTATTTTCAGATTTAGTATCAGGATTGGTTAGCTCGGATGAGATTGACACGAAGTGAAGTATCAGACTGCAGCCATGAAGCACGCCATGGATACCATACTCCAACCGGACAGCCAATGACAGTGCATCACTCACCACGTACGTAAGAATCCAAAAGACGTCGTACGTTTGGCTCACCGGAAAAGGGTCAAAGCGGCGCATTGGCTTACAACAGGGTGGATTGCATTGACGAGCCCAGCGGCGAGCAATCTGCTTCAGAATGACAGCATGTATTTGTCAAAAGCATTATCGTCGAGGCGAGACGCTTCTTCGCTTGAGCCTGATAGCCTAAGCATCCAGAGGCTGGATGCCGTACGGGCAAACGGGCGTCCTGATATCAGGCTGTGAGCGCTGATCAAACAACAACAAATCACGGGGGCTTCCAGTGGCCAGACTGCCGCTGTCTTCTAAGCAGCGCACACGTAAGCGACTTTCTTTTGTTTTAACGAAGGTGAATATTCAATGCAGCCTTCCTGAGGGAATGGTGTGACCTTGTCGAGTGGTGGCTGTGTTTGCAACAGCCCTGTAGCAGCGGCGTAACGCAAGCGAGTACGCGGGTAGTCTCGCACTCGGTCCGAGTGAGAGGTGGGGATTTGCAAGAGGAGGGAGGATCTCCAGGGCTTGTTGGTCATGCGGTGAGCAGTTGCGAGCGAGAATTGCGATGGTTCGCGAAGGTTGCTGTATCGGATGGGATTGCTGCTGCCTGGTCGGGCCAATGCCTGGAAGAAGCACTTGTTGCGCGGTTCACATGCGATTGGCAATGACGTTGGGCGGTCTTCAAAGGCCGAGGGACACTGGCGCAATTTGTCGATCATACAGACCGTTATTATGGACTTGTGGAGCCAGAGGACCCTCACAGAGGCCCAGTTTTAAATAAGCAACGCGGTGTTCGGCCGCAAGCAGAGCTAGAGATCAGGGCGTGTGTGTTAGTGGAGGGCAGGAGTCTGGCCGGCAGGTGGTTTGCACGGAAGGTGCCGGGGAACGGCGAGAAGCAGGCGATTCATATTTCCGTAAGGCGGCGCAGGTGGTGGACGGTCGGATTTACGACCGATCGATAAGCTGCCATGCCCCGTATCGTTGCAGCACGGAGATAAAGATGGGCTGAGGCCGGGGGGAGGGATGCGATTGTGTGCAGGAAGAGCGTGCGCCGTCTCGATGCACCCCGCGTGCATCAAGAAACGCGTCAGGAACGGATCGAGATTGACGGTCATGCATCGTTCAAGATCTTTCAAATTTTTTTTTTGGTCCGGCTCCAAGAGTCGTGCAGCGGTCCACGTAAGTCATCCGGTGGAAACTGCCGCCACGCTTCGGGGATCCCGGTAAAACTGTCTTCTTTTGCCTTGGGAGGGCGGCAGTGCGTTCGCGAAAAGCCGTACGGGCTCGTTGGATGCTTGTTTCAGATTGTCAGTTCGTCAATCCACGACACGAGGCTGATCATGCAGGTGGTCTTTTTTGGGGGAGCAGAGCCAAGACTGGATGGTCAATGAGGGGCAGGTGAACCAGCGCGCCGGGCTGGGGATTGGCGGTTCAATTGCCGGGAGATTGACAGGTGATGCGGCGCGGAGCCGAAGCGATGTAACGTGCGTTTGAGCGCGGGCAGGTCGAAATATAGATAACAGGTCGCTTACTGGCGGTCCAGGGCGAGTGCGCGTGCCTGGCTGCGCTGAGCTGGCGGACGCGTGCTGTTTGTAGGCGGCGACTAGCGGGCGGATGCGCTGTGAGGGAGGCCTGGATTGCGGGGATGGCCGCGGAACCTTGCGGCTCAGGATGCGTAGCGCAGCGCAGCGCAGAGCAGCGCAGCGCGGCGCCGCAGAGGCCGCCTCAGGCACGCATTGAAGTGCGCAGCGTGCATCGATTTGCGCCCGGGGCTGCGCTGGCCTTGCCTAAGCTGGCAGCGTAGGAGCTGTTTTGGCAGTGGGCGAAACCCTGGCGTGATCACCGGCGGGAGCTTGCACCAGTCGGGCACGGGTACCGCCTCACTCATCTCCGACCGGAATTCTCCTTTTGCCTTCAGCCCTTCGAGCCCACCACGCACGCAGAGTAAACCTCAGCGGCCACGACGCCGTCGCGCCGGCCACCATGCCCCCCGACACCCGAAACCCGGATGGCGCGTAGCCCGAGAGCGTTTCCGGCCCCGGCGCGCAACCACCTGCCCGGCTCTTCCCCAACTCAACTCACTAGAGCCGCTTGCAGCGCCGCAAGTTGCCGCCTTGGCGTGCTTACTCCCGTTATTTGATGTCTTCCTGGTCCTGGTTCTCGCTGTTCCGCCCAGATTCTCCCCGCTGCTCCCAATAGCAACGCCTGCTGCGTGGCGACGGCCGTCATGGCTGCCATCTCAACCGCCCTTGCCTGTCCGTCGCGCCTCGTGCTACCGCTTCTTCTTCTGTCTCTCCTCGCCAATGCCGCCCACGCCCACTTCTTCGACATCCCTTCGGTCCGCGATGCGAGCCATGGCGGCTGCGACGTAGCGGTAATCTCTTGCCTATTCCGTAATTATGCTTAAGCTCCCAGTCTCTGATCATCACAGTGTGCTTCTCTGGCCAGCGTCTTCGGCCCCCAGCTGCACTATCCCAACGCCGACGGAAACTTTACCGTCTGGGATGCGAAGCAGATGAGCTCTAATAGGGCCTGTCGCATCGAACCCACCACCACCCAGGAGCTCTCGCATGTCCTCGGCGTCCTGGTCGCCACCTGGTGTAACTTCGCCGTCAAGAGTGGCGGCCACACGTCCAGCAGGGATGCCTCCAACTCGGTCGGTGGCGTCACTATCGACTTGAAGCGCATCAACCAGGTTGAACTTTCTGCCGACAAGACCCAGACCCGTGTCGGGACCGGTGCCATCTGGGGCGACGTCTACCGCATTTTGGAACCCTACGAGCTCTCCGTCATTGGCGGAAGGGTTGACGACGTTGGCGTAGGCGGCCTTTTGCTGGGAGGAGGTGTCAGTTTTCTTTCTGCGAGGTACGGCTGGGCCCTGGACAACATTCTGGAATACGAAGTCGTCCTGCCCAACACTACCATCGTGACCGCCAGCGAGCACTCGCACCCTGATCTGTATTTTGCCCTGCGCGGCGGCGGCAACAACTTTGGCATCGTCACCCGTTTCACCCTCAACACGGTTCCCCTGGGCAAAATTTATGGCGGCCAGAAGTTTTACACTACGGACAAGATGGATGCCTTGATCGATGCTTCTTACGATCTGACCTTCAGCACCGACCCAGACATCGGTTACTGGATTGGCTACATCTACATGGCCGACAAGAACACCACCTTGGCCCTCTCCCAGGAGATGTACGCCAAACCCGTCGAGAACCCCACTGTGTACAGCACCCTCGATCAGGTGGAACCCCTGGGAAACACGATGCGGACTTCAGTCATGAGCGACTTTAGCATGGAATTGAAACACGGAACACCATCCAACAAGCGGTACGTACGGTCAGCCTGTTCAAGACAGCAGTGTACTGACCGAAAAATCAAAGGAATTACATGGCATCAATGACGTTTTACCCATCAAAGGAGCAGGAAAGACGCATGATCCAGTACTTCCAGGAGGAAATCGATTATTTGAAGACTACCTGCAACACCGTCACGCCGGCTTTGACCTTCCAGCCCATTCCGTTGTCTTCCATCAGCAACATGAAGGTGCGCGGAGGAAATGCGATCGGGCTGGAGTCAAACAGCCCGCTAACACGTATGTCACGCGCCCTTCCCTTGAAAGCCCTTCCCTTGAAAGGCTGAACTTTTGCTCACTGACGTGCAGTCGCCAACGTGGCAACGAGCTGGACCAACCCGAAAGAAGACGCCGACATCTACGCTTCCCGCGAGCGGTTTCTCACGAAGTCGGCAGCATCAGCCAAGGAGCTGGGCGTTTTCCACAAGTACATCTACATGAACTACGGAGACTCGGAACGTGACGACGTCTTTTCTGGGTACGACGAGCAGAACGTAGAGAGGCTAAAAGAGATTCAGAGAAGGATAGATCCGGCTGGGGTGTTTACGAGGGACGGACTTTGCACGGGTTACTTTAAGCTTATTTGAGATACCACGGGATAATGTTTATGGTTTTCTGCTGACACAGGGCAGTCTCTTTTCTTGTGGCGCTAATACAATGCTATGACACGTGTCGGTCCGGCGGTCAACAGCATCTTTACGAACTAACGCAGGCTTCGATTCGTATTAATACTGGGCATGATTACTGTCTTAATCCTGAAGGAGCCTGATGCCATGGAACCAAGACCAACACAATGCACAAGCCTCCTTGTGGCACGGATACGACTACCTTCCTTTCTGGTCTCCTCTCGGGAAATGCCATGGCAGGAAACGAATTGGAGAAAGGTCCGTGTACTGAATGACACGCCGATCTGGTCCTAGAGGCCGTGGTGTCGGCACGGCTTCCATTACCGGAGGGTCATCGACTGTCTGCCAACTAGGACACTTCGACACAACACTAGTCTCTCGGATGAATAGAGGTGCATGTACTCCGTACGTGGTTTCGGTGGTCCGGTGGATAGCTTCGCGGCGATGTGGGTCAGAGCGATCGTGATAGATTGCGCGCCGCACTCTAGCTTGCTCGTACCCATGACAAGAAGTCAACCCGGACTTTTAGCGCTTTTCTCACCACCCTCACCGCTTGGGATACGCAGAGATGCGGCCACAACAGACTCCTGATCTACACATCCTCTGAATATCTCGCTGCTTCAGTTCGACGTTGACCGCTGGTTTGAGGCCGTACTGCTGCGATGAAGAGGGATTCCGTCGCTTACAAAACGCTACCCGAAAAAGTAAGGACTGGATGCTCGAACGACGTCATCTTGCCACTACGGGAGCAAAATAACCATAAGAAAAAGCAATATGCATCGGCAATTCCATTTGATTTTCCTAGACGGAAGCACCGACTTGGCACGGCGGCGGCGGCGGCAATCCTAAATGTCTGCACCACAGACTCCGTAGTGTGGGGATCCGGCACCGGACCGACCGCATTGTAGCAAAAGCGTACGGAGGGCGGCCTTCTCTCCACCGCTGTCGCCCCGTCTCCATGCTGGAGGGATGGTAAATCTGTCTTTGCCACGTGTTTGCTGCTCCACTCCTGTCGCCACTTGTCAAGGATCCTGCCAAGCTGTGGGATGTTCATGAAACTGAGATCACGGCGTCTTCCCCCCTTCGCCCAGTCCCTTGGCTAGGGATAGAAAGAGATAGGCGCGATAGGATGCGTCCGGAGCTTTCCTTCGGCGGCGGGGAGGTGTCGAAGTGTCGTGCTTTTTGGTCACACCGACGTTAAATGTACTTGATTCGAGGGGAAAGCTTAGGACACGTCACTATAGGCCGACTTCTGAAGATCGCATGAAGCCGACCCACGATCTCTTCCTCTTCCAATGGATGGCGTCTTTTATGATCAGCAGTATTATGATTCGGAGTCTCCCCCACACGGTAAGCGATCTGGTCTCCAATGCTGCGTTTGGATGTTCTACTTTCTTCACTTCTCATTGGACCACGCGAAGAGCGGGTTTGAGCAGAATTTTCCAAACCAATACCACTACGAATTGCGCTTACTCGACAGAAGTTAATTGATTGACTGCAGCTGTGCTTAGAAATTTTGTTTCGCTATCACTTCCGATACGCCCTTGCTTCGACCAACCCTCTCCAGGACAAGACCCGCCCCTGACAAGAAATGACCACATTCCCTTCTCATTTTAATCGATCTCGAAAAATGGCAGAACAAAGAGATGTAAAAGGAAAAGAGAGAAAAGGAAAAAAGATCACCGGATTGCTTCATTCTCCACCCTCTTTCTTTTCCGAGTCAGTCCCGGAATTCCTGTCATTCAACCACGCATTCCAAAAGTCGACAATCTCCTCGGGATAGGCGGTCTTGTAGAAGGCGAGCTCCCAGTCGGGCCGGTGGTGCTCGGCAATGTCGAGCCAGTACTGCATCTCCTCGTTGCGATTACCGCGGCCGGCGAAGTGGATGAGGAAGTCGCCGCGGCGGACGCGCTCGGGGCCGAGCGTCTCGTTCTGGAAGGCGTGGTAGGCGTTGAACCAGCGCTGCGGCACGTAGGCGACGTTTTGGCGGAACTTGTCCGTGTGCAGCAGCCGCTCCATGGCGCTCTGGTCGTTGAAGACGAGCTCCTCGCCCGGGAGCAGGTGCCGGAAGCCGACGACGCCGGCGAACAGCTCGAGCGCCCAGCTGTTGACGCGCACCAGGAAGATGCCGTTGTTGAGCCCGTTGCCGTCGTTGGCCACGACGACGTGCACGTCGTCTCGAGGTGGCAGGAACTTGGCCGGCGGCACGCACGGGTTCAGCACGATCGTGTCGCCGTCGACCCACAGCAGCCACTCCAGCCGCGCCTCCGGGGGTTTTTGCAGTTCTTCGGACAGGATGGAGAGGAGGTAGTAGGGCTTGTTCCACACGCCGTCGATGACGGGCTCGCGCATCACGTAGCTGCGCACCCCGTGGATGCGGCTGTGCAGCTCGTGCGTGCGCCACGCCCGCTCGTACGTCGGGTTCGGGTCGCCGTACAGCACCGTCACCTTGCCGATGCGCGCGGGTGAGGCGGTGGCGAAGGCCGCGTTGTAGTCGGATTCGTCCTGCAGGAATTGGTGCTCCGGGTTGCGGCACAGCTCCGGGTTTTGCTCCCATATGCTGCTGATGTGGGCGGCTTCTTGAGACTCGGGCTCTGGTGGTGACCCATGACGAGCGCTGAGAGGTTGTATAATAGGTCAGCTTTCTCCTTTCCTTTTTCGAGACACCGTGAAGAAGAGTCGTGAGTGTGGAGAATGGAACGTACAGGAATGTTGTCGACCGGAAAGTGAAGAACATGAATGCCAGCAGCGCCCATAGCAGGAGCGCTATGAGCACCGGGTACTTCATACCCTGTCGCGGAACCATCTTGCGGATCATCGAGAACTGCGAGTCGGATGCATGGTGTTCCCAAAGATTTTGCACGGCCATTGTGTATTGGTGTGGCGCCGGTTTCATACTCAGAGTGCGAAAGAGCAACAAAGAAGCAAAGCAGTCGTGGGTTCCTTCTCTCCTTTGTATATAAAGGCACACTGAGCATCACAGCAAGGGATCTGGCCAAGATCCAAAACACTTGGAAGGGTCTTAGAAGGGGTTACGGTACTAAGCCCGAAGTTTCTGCGGGTCGTTATCCGCATGCATCACCACGCGAATGCGGGGTCCAGCAGTACCGCCAATTTTGCTTGTATTTATGACCGGTTGCTTGCATTTGTAAGACAAGTCATTAAAAATTACGTACATGCAGTCCTTCGCATACAGGCCTTCAGCAACGATAACTACGTCTAAGAGTTAAGTAAGCTTCTACGATTCATTTAAGATGTATTCTATCTACTTCTAGATATTTTCTTTAAATCTAGGGATTTATTTAATCTCTTGATTGGCCACATGAGCGTATTTTTCAAGGCATTACTAATTGTTACAGCACGAATCTGGTAACGGCGTAGATCGGGGTCCTACCTTAGAAGGCAAGAACCAGGACCGTCGATAGATAGTGAGATCGCGATTCTAGAAGCGCGATCTATCATCGCCACCATACATGAGATTGACCTTGGATCTAGATCTATTAGTATCGTAATCCAAGTGCGTGACACGTCTCGTACAGTGGATTGAGAAATGGATATATACCTTGAAATAGATGCAATTACCAATCTACTAACTACCATGGAAGCCAAGATATCCCTCGAATGTAGAGGTAGTTCCATTCCTAGAGTTTTGTTTAGAAATATTTCCTTTAGAGGCTTGCGTTGTGGTGGCATTGCAGGGTGTTGAACACAGGGATGCTCAAGATTCAGCTGTCAGGAACTGGTTCGCTGCGCCTCGCTGTCACTCAATCGGACCCAAAGAAACACAATCACATGCCGGATGCCAATAAAGCATAGCTCACCAGCCCAGACATCACTCATGCATGTATATATATCAGGCCGACCTTCGCACTGGGTCAAATGGAACCAGCGATTCGTTTACGAAGGACATCGTGTCACACTTGAACATGCTTTCTATCAAGTTCTCACATCAGCTGCGTGATTTTCCAGAGTAGGAAAGCCACCGGTATTTTTGGAAGCGACTTTATCGAAGCAGTAAGTTACTCCTGTATGATTTTCGTCTATCTTTGCGGCAAAAAGAGAAAACAAAAAGTGGAAAACGCTCTACCGGAGAACCGCTTGGCCACAACGCCAAGCCAGATTCCAAGTCTTTTGATATCTTCACAACAACGCCTTGCGAGAAAAGCATTACATTTAAGAAGAAGGAGGGGTACCGGAAGGCATAGCACCGGTCATGGTACCGTTGCCGCCCTCGCCACCACCGCCGAAGCCGGTGGCGCTGTCAGCGTTCTCGTGGCCGCCGTCGGCCTGGATGTAGGCGGCGACCGAGTAGTAGTCGTCGTCGATGTAGTTGGCCGACGTGTTGATGCCGATCTGGATCCAGGCCATCAGGCCGTCGGTGACGTCCGGGCCGAGGTAGATGTACTCCGGGAAGGGGTCGTAGTAGGTGTCGGCCTGGACAATGTCCCACATGTCGTCGGCGTTGGTCGTGACGGCCTGCTCGTTGGTCGTGTACGGGTAGGTCGCCTCGACGGCGGTGCGCAGCTCCTCGTTCCAGAAGAGCTGGCCGATGTGCGTGATGTTGTTCGAGTCTGAGATGGTGTTGTTCGGGAAGCGCGTCACGTTCATGTGGGCGAGCAGGTGGGTGTGGGTGGCACGGCCTGTCGAAGACGTTAGTTGATTCGAATCATACGTGTAGATGATACTACGCACCATCGTAGTGACCGGGGAAGATGGTCTCGAAGGCGACGACACCATCCTTGTCAGTCTCCTGAATACCACGGAGGTAGGTCGAGTTCAGGCCATCGGCGGCGTAGTTGCCACTATAAGCTTGTGTGAGTCAGTGTTTTCAGAGCGAGCTAGTTGCTTGACTAACCTGGTGTAGATGCCCGAGTAAACACCCGTAGCGTTGGCGTTCCAGATGTCAACGTACACACCCGGCACAGGCTCGCAGGTCTCAATGTCAATGTACTGAACCTCTAGGTAGAGATCGACACCATCCGAGTACTTGTCTTCCTTAACGTTCTTCCTGATCATCTCACCAACGACGTAGCTGTTTCCGGCCGTCAGTGATTGCTTGTCAGGGGAAGGACCAATATGGAATACTGACTAAGGGCCGTCAGTGACCTCAGGGGCCAGAATGCAGGACGTGTTTGCGCCGAAGATGGCACCGGCAGGGGTCTTCTCATCGTAGTTGTAGATGCCAGTCATGTTGTGGTTGACCGCCTCGAACTCCTCCAGCGTAGCGAGATCACGGCGGAACTTCTGGGGCTCTGTCGATTGTCAGCATCTGAGACAATCTGCAGGAAATGAAGCAACACTCACTCTCGGCAATTCCACGCTTCTCACGAAGCTCGTGGGCAACCTGAGCACGACGAGCGTAGGAGCGAGCGTTCAGGGCTTGGTGCTTCGCGGCCGAGTTGCAGCTGTCGAGGGAACGCTTGGCAGCAGCGGCGCGGACATGGCGAGCAGAGATTTCGCGCTTGATGTGGTGGTGGTCGTGGTGCTCGCCGGGGTGAGCGGCGGCAGAGGCGAAAAGACCGGCAGCGACGACAGCGCTGGTAAGCTTGGTAATCTGGACCATCTTGAAAGAAAGGCTGGAGTGGAAGGAGAAGGTTGGAATGCGAACGAGTGCGATGTTGAGCTACATGAGAACTGAAAATTCACCAGCTATATACTCTTGCTGCAGACTTCGCCGTTCTAAGGTATCCCCTTTAGGGCATCCAGCTGCGTAAAAGGCGTCGTCAACAAGTGGCAGGGGTGTACTGGGCCGGACCAGCTTCGTCCTTGGCATGCTACTTCTTTCCTATCCAAGCTTCGGCCAAGTGCTCGGAAATCCCGTCCATGTATGCATTGTCCAATTATCTGGCCCATGCAGACCCAATGTTTTTTCTTCTGTAATTGCTCTCTAGATAGGATCTCTTCGGCAAATCCCCGGCGGTTGCTGTATGTTGAGTTGACTCCCAGAGAATCGAACGTCTTTCGCCCCCAGAGTAGACGACGTCATGTGAATACAAGAAACACGGAAGAGGCTTCACGTCTAGCTCAAATTGTGGAGAGTCCGACGCCTCGTTCCAACGCAAGGACGTTTGGTCGAGATTGTCGAGATGCTTGGCGTTGGGCGGTGCACCTCCAACCACCCAATGGCACCCCTCTGATTCGTAAAGCGCGCAGTAGCGCAGCCGGTGAGTGCGTAAGCTGTTTTCCCTATCCACCAATGCTGCGGGGGCGTGACATTGCACAGACCGGTGCGAGGTGTTTGGACGCGTACGTTCGCCGTTGCCCTACCGCACCGCTACCCGCTTATGCCTTCCTGAACGCGCTTGAGCGCCTCTTCAGCCTCTCAAAACGCTTGCATTCGCTTCGTGAAACTCAAACTCGTAAATGAATGCTCTTGATTGGGTGGTTTCTGCGTGTTCTAGGGGAGTCCGCGGACATATCGGAGAAGCTGTCCCGTGTCTCGGCTTTCAGCGTCACCTTTGTCATCTTCGGCGCATAGAAGCCCGAGCCCCTAAGCGTTCGACTCGAAACTGAGTCTGTGCTATCTATAAACCTATTTAATTCAGCCTGCGAAGTTGTGTTTTGCTTTCACTTTCGTCAGACGAGATATCATGCCTCGGACTTAAGCTGAGAAGCTCGGAACTGCTGGAGCAGATGGCTGGATACGTAGAACTCGCCTTATTGCTCGGAATACCAAGGTTTTGGCAAGCTATTTAGTGGATCTTGGCCAATAAAATCATTTCGAGTAATCAACGCCCCCATTTGAAGCCCAAGGTGGCAACGTATGAGGTTTAAGATGCGTCCGTCCTGCAACAGTAGATGGTCAAGTTAAGTAGTTTTGACCTTAGCAATTATCGTGTTCAAAGTGATTTTTAGATCGCTAGTAGCTTCATAAATTTCACATGATTGAAGTAATACGAAAGCTGCCGTTGTATCACAGTAGCATGCAAAGTACGAGACTGCCACTTCTGGCTGAGAGGTAGTATTTACAGACCATTGTGATGTCTCGCTACTTTTTTATAGGCCGTCGCCCACTACAATGTTTGGAAAAGCTTTCTTTACTTACATTACCGGTCTGTTTGGCCATGGCGTAGCCTGCTTTCCCCCTCTCCAGACAGTCCAAACCTGCGTCATTTCGCAGCAGCATCAGCTACTCGTTTCAGCAGTCCAACATGTAACAGACAGACTCCATCCTTTGCCTCCCCTGGGGTTCAGGCAGGCGAAAATCCATCCACAACTTCGGTTCCTCCGACGAGAGTCTCTTGCACATCCAGTAACTTGCTTGCTCTCATTACGATCCTCAATGGGAATTTGTTCATCATCATCTCCTCCTCCACGTTGACTTCCTTCCTCTTCTTTCAGAGCAGCACGATTGGCGACCGCTTGACCAGCAGGTTTATCGTGTCCGACGGAAGTATCCAAAGCCTTTCCATTCTTGACCCGAGGGTTGCCCCCCTCGTTGAGATTGTCTCGGTGGTGCCGTGAGTCATCGAGTTCCGGCCCTTGGTCCTTCGAGTCCTTTACCAAGTTTTCATCACGCATTTCCGACCCTGGTAAGCCACCGTTTATTCTCAGAGAGCTGTTTTGTCGTTTGGAGCAATTCTTTTTGGAGGCTTCTGCCTCGAGTGTCGGATTTGAAGACACAGTGTCGGCTTCTGGGAGATTGTCGTGTCCCTGGCCTTCATCCATCTGTTGGTTCTCTTCTGACCCTCGATGCTCTTCGAACTCTTGATCATTCTCTGATTCTTGGCCTTCATCCGACTCCTGGTCTTCGTCATCCTCATCATCCTCATCATCCTTATCATCCTGGTCATCCTGGTCATCCTGGTCATCCTGGTCATCCTGTAATTTCCTATCAGAGTTGTCGTACTGTACTTCAGATTTCTCCTTAGCCCCTGCTTTAAGTAGCACTGACACAACCTTCTCCTGCCCCAATCTTCGCGCTACTCCCAACGGGGTTTCGCTCCAACCATCATAATTCCACGGAGAGTCCATATTTGCCCCGAGCCTTAATAATAGAAGGACGATGGAATCATGCCCTGATCTTGCTGCCCAAAATAAAGCACGATCAAGGTCTTCCTTGTCAAGCTTTTTGCTGTCCCGCAGTATCTGCACGATCCCCACATGGCCATTTTCAACAGCCATCCTGAACTCATACCACTGTGGGGCTGCAGAATGATCTTGGACCATTGTTTTGACCACTCTTTCCAGACCTCTCGCAGCGGCTGCTCCGAGTGCCGTCTCGAAATCCTCCCAAACCTCTTGTCTAGACTCTTCGTCTATCACCTTAGCGCCATGCTCAAGGAGCAGTAAGGCAACCTCCTCACGGCCGGCTTCACAAGCAGCCTTGAGCGGCTGTGAGTAATACCTTGGGTCAGCGTTCACGACCTCTGGACTATGCTCGATGAGCAGCTGAACAACTCGTAAGTGCCCATTGTAACAAGCTCTGGCGAATGCTTCAGGGCCCCATTCACCGTTCGGCTCCAGCTTACCGTGCTCAAGAAGTAGCTTCAACACCTCCTCGTCTCCGTTATCGCAGGGAAGGTAGAAATGCCGGTCACGGACAACAGCGCCCTTCTCCATTAGAAAACGCATGGTCTCCAGATCTCCTCTTTCGCTCGCAACTCTAAGCGGCTCCCCGGGGTTGTCGATATCTTCATCACCCTCAATGGTCATGCCTTTGTCTTTGCCATACTCGAGGATACGCTCGAGACAACGAATACTAAGACCAGCATTGCAAGCATGCCATAATGCAGACTCATGCCTTTCTTCATCGTACTGGCGAAGAAGATTCCAGTTCTCGTAGTACTTCTTGTCGAAATTCACCAAGAAGTCTATCGTCATGTTGAAAACTGTTTCATTCTGCTTCTCCGTAGCAGCAGCATTCTCAATCCAACTATTGGCGCTGAACTCAGCGAATGGAAACATGGTCGTCAAAGAGGACTCGTCCATATTAGATTCCAATTGCCGAAGGTAAGACATGCAAACTATTGCGATCGAGGCCCGAGCCACCATTTCGTTGAAGTCCTGGGAATGTTCAGAACTTGAGACCAGATACTCCTTGACGGAGAAGTGTGCTAAGTGGAGCTCCATTTTTTGATCATCGTCTTTGACGACAAATTTTGTCAGGCTGGAACAGTAACGCGCGATCTCCGTTGGTTCTGGCATCCGATCAAGAGGATCAAAGGGTATCGGTTTGTGTGGATGAACGGCAATGGCATCGACCAGTTCCTCAACTCCGAGCGGTCTCCCGCCGTAGGCCAGCAGCTGGAGAACTCTGATGGTTTTTGATCTGTACCCGATGGGGATTCGAGCCATTATTCTTGAGTAGATTTCGTTTAGGTCCTTCGGCAAGTTTTCCAATGCACTGTACAGAGACTCACGGTCGATGCAAGTTTCCAATTCTCTTATTTGACACGCAACATATCGAAACCTGAGATTATTAGCGCGAGTTGTAGCGTATATCAAGGAGTTACTTACATGCCGCTTGCCTTCTCCAGCACTTTTGTCTGGATATTTTGCTGAACTTCTGGCACCTTTCTCCACCTCTTCAGCTCACTGCTCTGCGTAATTTTGGCTTCGACGTAGGCCTTGATGTCCGTCTCCAGCCCCTTACCCTCAATTGGGATATATTCTCCATCACCAGACAAGCCCTGGAGCCCGGTATGAATATCCTCCTCTTCGCGACTTGTTACCAGGAGGTGGACACTGTCGAGATTCGACGACACCGTGGTTCTGATCCAAGCGATAAGCCCCTGTGTATTGTCTGAATCTTTCCTCGTGGAACACTCATCTAGAGCGTCAATCACAATCCAGACTTCTTGACCCAGTTTCAGCATGTTCGAAAAGGCTGTCGAAAGCTCTTTTGTACTAGGTTGTCGACGATCTCTCCCGCCTCCCTGCTTGCAAGAAGCATAAAGCTGGTCCAATATCGGTTTCGAGTTTTCATGCTTCGAACATAGTTGCCATAGCAAGACTCGCAACATACTGTCAAGTGAAAGCTTTTCCTGCTCTTGGAATGTGAAGTAGAAATAGAGACACATGCGAGACTCACCAAGAGACTCGATAATAGTAGAACTGAGAACCGTTTTTCCACATCCGGGGAGGCCATATAGCCATAGGAAAGAGTGGGGTTGCGCCATCCACTTAGCAAATCTTGGGTCCTGTTGTACAAGCCAACTGCCTGAGCCAGTGAAATACTGATTTCGAGCACTAAGGTGGTTGGTCGAAGGGTCGCATGGTCTGAGCCAGAGTTCCATAAGAGAGTATTTCTGATCTGTATCTATGTCCTTCACTGTCGACTGAATTGCAGTAGCGGCGCTTTTGACTTCACCGATACTTTCTTCAACTACATGGGGATCAGCCATCTAATTCGAAGCATGCGAAAGCGATACGAGCAGACTAACTGTTCTTTATACTGTCAACCAGCTTTTGTTGAGCCTCAAGCCTGGTGGGTGCAATCTCCAAAAGCAGCTCCTTCGCGTATGCAGCAGCCGACATGGCGGCATAACCGTGCCACGCGTCGTTCTTGTGTGAATCGGAGTAGTCGCAGATTCCACGAACGACTAAGCATGGGAAGTTGTTCATCAGGCCCGCCGCTTCCATCTCAAAGCAAAGCACTCCATTCTCACGGGCCAGTTTGTCTCGTATCAACGCGTCCTTCATGAGTGAATTGGCTGAAGCAATAATGCCTTGGAACACCATGGGATTGTCATCTCGTTCGCTTCGGTCCGGCCGGCCAACCAGCTTCTCAGGGTCACAACCGCAAACGGTGATGCAGCTTTGACGTGGCTGTTCTTCGTCGCTCGGATGGATGACATTGGACGCGTAAAGTATGTCGCTTTCTGGATCCGGTTGTCCGTACTTCTTGCGCAATCGTTTGTTCATGGTAAGAACGGCCTCTACGCGGTTGGCGATCCCATTCCCATCGCTTTCAAACTTGCTCGCCAAGCCCTGGACAGCTGAGAGAAGAACAGTGGGTGTATGGTTGAGGTGGCCGGTGTGCTGGAACTTCCTCTCCTGGATGGTTTTTCCGAAATCATATTGGAAAACGCCGCCGGAAAGGCCTGCAGGTGTGCTGACGACGACATCGCCCAGACGGATATCATTTCCTGTACTCGGAGCTCCGCCACCGATCCCTACCATCAATCCGATGCGAACGTTTGGGAATGAGTGGACCATGTCTCGCGCTACGCTCGTCGCAGAGCTTGTGCCGTACAATCCAGCTGGCAAAACTGCGATAACGACATTGTGGCCTGCCATTTTTCCAAGAACATAGTGGTTGGTGTCATTCTTTTCAACCTTGTTGGGGCGCCCATGGATCTCGTCCAGAAATTGACGTGCAGCCGTCTCCTCGGTCTGGAGAGCACAAATCCACCCAACGGTGTATTGGCCGTTGGGAAGGGCCATGGCACTTGAAAATGGAGAGATCAAAGATCAAAATAAAACAATATTCAATGATGAATTCTGAGATTTTCCCGTACCGGAAGGAAACTTTTATGTATTTACCTGTGGGGCTTCTCGTTTTCTCGCGGATAGGCAACAGCGCAAAATGGATCCAAGCGCCCAGCTTCACCTGTGCAGTCGCATTTGAAGCCGACAGCTGGCGTGGAGACTATGATCATGAATTCCAGGGGTGTAGTGTTGCTCCAGCGATATGATAGGTCGGGATCGTGCGGCTGAATGCCAGCGTGAAGCTATTTTTTCATGGAAATCCACAATTACGATCTATCATACCGCTAAACAAGCACGAACCTTCAGTTCTTGCCTATCATATACTAGATCAAAGACACGAAGCCCGCGTTAGTATCGCACTGCAGAAGGAGGCTCTTCATGCCTACGTGCAGAAGCAACCATTTCGCGTTAACATTCAGTCGCACGACGGGACTACACTGGATAGGGGACATCGCGCGCATTTTCTATAAGCTACTTTATGCGATTGTATGCATATACATACAAATACAAACACACACACATGCATATATATATATATGATTTGAAAAGTGTTCTAGAAATATTCGACAGTGACCTCCCACTCTCGGTATGAGAATGCTCCACAATAACAACGATCCCAGCTGCCTGGCTGTTCACCGCCGTGTAGCCGAGAACACGTGTTGACCAGAATGTGGAACGCGCGGAGGTCGCTCCGGTCACTCCCGCCTGCATCGAGCAATGGGTGGGCATCCGAAGTCGCAAATTACAGTGCTCGCGGCCACTGAATGTTGGCCGCGAGTGGCGCCCACCCGGTTATCGATTGTGTGCGCAGTCTCTCCCTCCACCACCAAGGCTATGCTCATCACGCGCCGTGCATCATGAACAGCGCCGTGGGCAGGGCTGTTTGAAATCGAAAGCATCCACTAGATAGACTAAAACGGAAGATTGTACAAATGGGGCTTAGCGCATGTGAGGTCCAATGTATAGTCTCTTAACTGATCCTCAAATAGAAAATCCACGGGTTCAAACGTTCAAACAGCATGCTCATTGCACATATTTTACGCCTCCTTACAACTTAGAACTACTACACAAGGTTAAAAAAAAAAGGTCAGTGCGCAAAAAGAAAAACGTACAACAGCCGGGATTCCCCAATGGTCACCCACTTGAGTACTAATCGGCCGGTTCGCAGCTTAAGTACGGCTGAGTGGACGGGAAGCCCTGCATTCTGCGACCTATGGTCGTACGTGACAGAACAAGTTGTCAACAACAATCATAACCTTTAGTCAACAAGTAGTCGCCCGGCTATCCCCTACATCCATCGGCAACTCGCAATCGGGGTGGATGAAGGAAGTCCTTCTCCTGTGTAGTCAATAGTTTGCAGTTGCCAATCAATGCCTAGCCGCTGGCGGATCTTTTTCGGATATGAATGCTGAATTTGTGTGTGGGCAGGAGAATGGTGAGAGACAGGTTCTCAGCATCTCCAGCATTTCATGTGCACCCAAGATCTCTCGCACTCGGAGAACCATGTCCACCGTCACGAGTTCGTTTTCTACCAGCGAGATCCAAGTATCCACAGCCCCCAAGGAACAATTCCCGGTTCCTATTAAACATACCGAAATCACCAATGTCTTCCGATACGCTGATGGTTGAGGCTAAATGTTCATGAGCGGAATTGCAGATACTTCGGAGATGTTCCCATTTTGAGGCACTGCAAGCGAGCGGCGACACGCTTTTAATAGCAACTATCAGGCTGACCAACGACGTCATTGCTGCAGATTTCATAGCGCACCAACAGCAGTTGAGCAATCCAGTTTTAGGCGTGGAGAGCAAGCCTCCTATGCTGTTTTGGTCAGCGTGCAGTGTGCGAAAAGCCGCTGCAGCAGGCAGACGTACCACTGGTTCCGCTGACGCTTCGGCTCGTACCACCCCGGCAACGGTCTGGCAAATGACTGAAATATGATATAGCACTTGTAGCTATGTAAACGAGGCAGACTCACCGGCTCATTCCCATACTTCTAATCTGAAGTAGTCCTGCTCATTGCCATAGTCATAATGCTCGTGAGAGCCAAGTATGGGCTATCCAGAGCTGTCATAGATGTAGAACGGTATTCGTTAGGCAGCCGTGTTTGTTACACCAGTGACAGGCATTAGGAGGCTCTCCGCCGTTGGCGCTTTCCATTCGATCGGCAACCAGTGATTATCAATTCCTGGCCCCCAGGTAGTCAACCCCGCCCCACGTTTTGGGTCTGGCATTGTGGCGTCCTGTGGCAGGAAGCCTCGCATTCAGCCGACCGAAGGATTAAATCGCAATGTGCCACTCACAAAGGCATGGGCCGGTCTCTGACGTGCCTTTGCATGAGCGCTGTTGGATGACCTTCAAATAGCGCCGCTGGCTCCAAAGTCATGTCTTCCACCTTTGCTACAAGCTTACTTGCGTTTCAACCATGGTCGCTCCTCAACGGCGCTCAGATGACTCCGACCGGATCCCTCTCCAAGCTCTGGCCGATCACAGTCGGCAATCTGTGGATAATCACAATGTCGCGTCTGAAGAAAGCGATCCTTTAGACGAACCCTTGAAACAATCGGCACTTACCACATTTCGAAGCGCGACCGATCGGCTCTGGGCTTGGGAAATTTTGAGCTGCTGCCTGTCCGCTGGTGCCTTGATCGCCATCATAGCTACTCTCTCCGTTCACGATGGCCGGCCGTTGCCCCAGTGGCCACATCTTATTACCATCAACTCTCTGATCGCCACTTTCACCACCATATTCAAGGCCTCCATGATGATGCCTATTGCAGAAGGTTACTATGGGCACAAGTGTTGGAAGGAACTAGTTCTAATAGGAAACTAGGTATCAGTGAGTTGAAATGGTCATGGTTTCAGAAGTCGCGATACTTGAAGGACTTGGATACAATGGACACCGCCAGTAGAGGGCCCTGGGGTTCATTCTTGTTGCTGCTGGGCATGAAACCATAGTGAGCCAATTCAAGGGGTATCTACACGTTCAAATAACTAACAAAAGGTGTTGCACGATAGCTTTCTTGCCGGACTCGGTGCTGTCATTACGATTGTTGCTCTAGCGGTTGATCCCTTCTCACAACAGATCATTCAATACTACAATTGCCTGCAACCCGTTCCAGGCCTTTCGGCTACAGTCCCGATGACAAACAGCTACACTGGATACAACGCTCATGTTGGAGCTGGAATATTCGAGCTTGATCCTGTGATGGCACTCGCGGTATATACCGGCCTCATGGACCCTCCTGCAAACAACTCTGTAAGCATTCCTGTAGACTGCCCTACAGGAAATTGCACATTCCCACACGACAATGGAGCTACGTTTTCGTCACTCGGAGTCTGCCACGCTTGTCGTGACATATCCGATCAAATTACCAACATCACGTTCTTAGACCAAGGCAGAACGCAGAACAACATGACCTTGCCGTCTGGAGCCACACTTCGGGATGGAGATTATATCGACGCTGTGAATAGCGTTGGATCCTACGATGAGGGTGATCCGTTGACGCTATATTCTTTCGATGCTTTGATTGCCAGTAGGAAGGGTTATCTGGGTGCTCGCTGTTCGGTGTATCCCTGTGTGACCACATACGGATCAAACGTCACTGAATCCGTGTACACCGAGACGCGAATCCGCTCCATCAAGCACGATCTTCTGACGAAATGGTGGGATGGCCTCCAGTCGTGGTCTCTGGCCACGAATCGAACATTGAGAAACGGCACCTGGCACGACTGCAGCCCATCCCCAAACCGAACGGACATAAACATCTTGCAAATCACCCAAGACAGAACAATCGCCATCTCCGGCTACAACTATACAGATATAATGTGGTACCCTTCGGACTGTGTCTATTATATGAATACGAACGCTGTGAGCGCGTTCAAGAGGTTCCTCGCAGGAATATGGGGACAGGAGAGACTTAGCCGCGTCTACCAAAGTGCCTGGAACGTTACGACTGGACCGTTATGGCTGCAAGGTCTTTACCGCGATGGAGAAGCGAATATGACCACAGTAAATGAGTACATGGAGGGCCTAACAACATCTCTAAGTGCGGCGATACGAACGAATGGCAACACTCCCTCTAGTGACTATATAAAGGGCACTGTTATGGCATCGCAAACCTGCATACGAGTTCGATGGGTTTGGATCAGCTTGCCAGCCTCTCTGTATGCACTGACTATTGTATTTTTGACTTTGACTGTGCTGCAAACAAAGCACCAAAAGTGGAACGGGCACTGGAAGTCGTCCGCTGTCGCTCTACTACTTCACGGAATTGACAGCGAAACCAGACGAGAACTGGGGGCTACATATGATAAGGGTAGGATGTATGAGACGGCGGAAAATGTTACAGTGCACTTGCAATACGAAGATGGAGGTTGGTCGTTTGTAAAGAATAGGTAGCTTCATTCTCAGGGTTTGGCTGAGTTCTTTACCAACATTTATAAGAGCTCTTTCAATGAAAAAATAAATAAAAAAAAACAGAAAAAACTATACCAACTACAAGCATTGCTACCCGAAAGCGGTCAGAGTCAACTAAATTTCAGTCCGTTCGGAAGAACCGCAAATGCCCATCCTCTTGAGACGGACCCTCACCCATTTAGCCACAGTGTTCAGAGACTCTGACGTCTCTGTTCGCGGCACACGCGCCTCTAGCTCGTGTTTGTGCCAGCCGTGTAGCCCATGGAAAAGGTAAGCAATGATTAACGATTTCAAAACCAGTTTTGACGAGCTCTGCATGATTGACGGGACGAGAAGCAAGACTGAAAGTGCCATGATGAGCAGAGGGACGGCAAGCCAAACCCATCCGACATGGATATATGTCTTAGTGATGTAGGTGTCGCCCAGCATCTGCATGGCATTGTGGTTGTCGTTGCTGCGCATGGGGTGCGTCACAGTGCGCGCGACGTTGTCGACGACTTCGGAAATGTTGCTGGTGTACAGAGAGTCAATCAGTGCACATCCCCAGACAGAGCCTTAATAGAAATGAGTTTGTAATTGAGTAGATAAAATGTTATGTTACCAAGTATACATATTGAAGTGATTTTGTTGGAGCTTGAACTCCTACACCGACACCCGCCAGAAAGGGGTGTGTTTTTGAAGAAATGGCTATCTACTACAAATATTACAGTGTCCAGTATCGTCAACTTCCTAAGCACTATCGTATAGGATATTTCATAGCCTTATATTTTCCATAAATCTCCAGACAAGGCTTTTCAAACAAAGACACGCTCGCTAAACTACCACGCAAAACCACCAATTAAAACTGTAAGCAGTGCGCAAGAGAAAAGAGAAGAAAACAGCCCCTCATTGCTCACCACCGCCGTCCTCGAGGCAGCCCCCGTGGACTCCGCAGCGGCACCAGTCCGCGTCGCCGTGGCAGCTGCCCCATTGCCCGCCGTCGCTTTCGACCCAGCCGACGCGCCCGTCGTCGTCGCAGTCGCACTCGCTGCAGCGAGCGTCTGCGTGTGGCCGTTGACGATGAGCACCGTTGCGGACGGGCTGAGCGAGATGGTCGTCCCGTCGACAACGATAACACCGCCGGGTGTCAGCGTCTGGCCGTCTATCACATACGTTCCGCCCGCACTGCCGGAATTAGGTAGCGCGGTGTACGTCTGGCCGTCGATGGTCAGGACTGGGAAGCGCGTTGCTGCTGCTGCGGCGGCTGTTGTTGCTGGGAAGAGCGTCTGCGTGACGCCGTTCACGACGAGTGCGGTGGCTGATGGGCTGAGCGAGATGGTTGTGCCGTCGACGACGATGACGCCGCCAGGAGTGAGTGTTTGGCCGTCGATGACGTACGTGGTTCCGGGGCCGGGGAGGTCGGTGTATACGGTGCCATCGATGGTGAGTTCGGGGGCGTTGGTCGTATAGGCGGGGCCGATGAGGGTTTGAGTGATGCCATTGATGACGACGGCCGTGGCTGATGGGAAGGATATCGTGGTGCCGTCAACTGTGATGGTCCCGCCGATGGTAAGAGTTTGGCCAGCAATCACATATGTGCTGCCTGCTCCGAAGAGACCAGAGAGTGTTGTCCCGCCGACCACTATGTCTGAAATAGCGGTAATTCCAGTACCCAAAACTTGAGTGACACCGTTCACGACCAGTGCAGTTCCCTCTGGAGCCAATGAAAAGACTGTGCCATCTACTGTGATCAAGCCGCCTGGAGAAAGGGTCTGTCCGCCAATAACGTATGTGTCACCTGCTTTGTCAATGCCAGAAATCGTTGTTCCACCAATCACCACATCTGGCAGACTAGTGGCAATCACGGGATTCAAGGCTTGTGTAACACCGTTGATAACGAGTGCGGTGGCTCCAGGTGCCAGCGAAATGACTGTTCCATCGGCCGAGATCGAGCCGCCGGGTGTAAGGGTCTGTCCTCCAATCTCGTATCTAATACTGCCACCGACTACTTCCGGGGCAACGGTACTACCACCAATTGTGAGAATGGGCGGAGAGGTGCTGAATGGATATGAGGTATCCAATGAGGAAGCAACTCCGTTGAAGTACACTATGTTGTCGGCAGCATTGAGAGAGACAGTAGTGCCATCTACGAGAATGACACCTCCAGGAGTTAGAACTTGACCACCGACAATGAACGACGTTCCATCCACAGCAGGGTATGGGGTGCCGGCGACGGTTATTAAAGGTTGGCCAACGATGCCGACACCAGCTCCGACTGCTCTTGTGACTCCATCCACGACAAGATTGTTCGCGCTGCTGTCCAGCGAAATTGTCGTACCGCTGACCACAACAGATCCTCCCGGTGTAAGTGTTTGTCCAGCGATCAGAAAGGTCGGTGTGGCACCAGCTGCAAAAGCTGGATTGGGTGCTGGAGTAATCAAGGCCGAAGGGAATGTTTGTGTTGCACCACCGACAACAACGTAGCTTGCCGACGGTCCGAGGCTCACAACAGTACCATCCACTGTTACAACACCACCGGCAGTCAACGTCTGACCAGGTGCGAGGTAATACTGCGTTGCCGCATTGGCCGTATATGCGACGGAACCAACAGTAATGATCGGAGGTCTTCCTATCTCGGCCGGCCCTTGGCCCTCTACGATTGAGCTTCCCGAAAGACTGGACTCTTGTCCATTGACGACAACCGCTGTTGCAGACGGTACCAGAGAAAGGACCGTACCGTCCACAGTGATGGCCGGGCCTCCAGGAGATAGAGTTTGCCCGCCAATAACAAACCCCGAAGAGGAATCCATGGTAGCAGTTTGGGATCCTGCAACAATGATTGGTGGAGAATTTTGCGAATTGCCACTGGAGCTTCCCGCCCCAGAGCCGTCGCTAGAGGAGTCTGAAGTCGAATCGGAACCGGAACCGGAATCGGAACCGGAACCAGAGTCTGAGTCAGACGAGCCCGGGCCGGAACTGCCAGAAGAAGAACCACCATTTGAAGACTCAGAGCCTCCATTCCCCGATCCCGAACTTTCGTTTGAGGAACCTCCGTTTGAGGACTCAGACCCAGAACTAGAGCCGCCAGTATCTGAGTTGCTTGATTCAGAACCACTAGATCCACTTCCAGAGCCCGAGCCCCCGGATTCTGAGCCGCTCGATCCCGAGCCTTCCGACTCTGAGCCGCTGTTCTGAGAACTTCCACCGGATGACGAACCTCGATTCTCATTGACTTGGGAGACAATGGCAGAAATGATCTGACCAAGACCAGGAACACCACCTCCATTGCTTGTACTATCGCCGCTATTCTGGTTCAAACGAGTTGCGGGGGCCGTTGTCGCACTGTTACCGCCAGGGGCAGGCTGAGTTGTTCGACCTGCTGCTGTAAAAGACGATTTAGTATTAATTAACACAACAGTAGGGAGGCCAAATTCTGATAGAGCCGACTCTATGTGGGCAATGTAATCGTTATAAGTTTTAGTATGAAACCTCACTATACCTTTGCTTGTTTTGGAAGGTGGTGCGTCTTCCGCAGACGATTCGACATGTGCTTTGGGCCTGTATGTCGAGGAGGAGGCAGCAGTGATGGTCGGAAGTTCGAGTTGTTCAACCGAGGACTCGACGTGGCCAACGAAAGGCGTCCACGGCGTACCGTACATGAGATGGACGATGTAGATAATCGTGACAGGGCCCTGGTAAGTCCCTGCAACGCAGCTTGATTGGGGAATCGACTGCAAGAAATCATCCGGAACCGGCCCGGAAGCTTCAACGGTGTCGCCCAATTTATCTCCATTGTACTCAAATGCATACGGCGCCGACAAGTCGTAAGACGTGACGGATGTCTTGCACGACACTTTCCCAAAGGCATCGACAACTGGCTCAGCCTTCTCTACTTCGTAGCTCGAATAAGCGACAAACGGCGTTCCAGAAGCAGCCACAAAGACGGTGCTCGACGGACCAGTGAAGGCAACGCTAGCAGGAGGAAGGTCGCTCCAGAGCGAGTCAATGATATTCTGCTGTGTGAGTGGCGTTGACGGGATGGGCGAGTACTCAGTCATGGACATGACGGTGGTGGTAGCTGCAGCCGGCATGGGCAGAGTGATGGCAAACAAATCCCATGTGGTCTGATTGGTTGCAGGATCCCATGCTGAAGTGAGGTCGTAGGACATGAGGCCATCTTGCACGGACTTAACCAGGTTGAATGTCGTGGTTGCTGTCTGGTATTCCCAAGTGACGCCTGTCCCAGAAGCTATGGAGAAGAAGGTGACAATGTCGAAATACTGGTCCAAGGAGTACCAGTACCCGATTTCAGCACCGCGAACGTTGACAGTACAGCCACAGGTGCCATTGCTGGAATTATTGCTGGGCTTCACATAAGTTGGCGTGGCTGGAGTGGCGGTGGCGACTGGTAGATTGCCTGTGCCGGTGACGTAGAGAGGCGTCGAAAGAGTGAAGACAGTGAGCGTTGGATATGTTTGGTTGGAACTTGAGGTTGCCAAGCTCGACTGGTTACTGGGGGGTGCACTTGGCGAAGCAATCGGCAATCTGGTGGTTGAGCTGGATGCATCATCTGCAGCCACGTTGGTGGGGGCCGAAACAGGCGTGTTTGAAGTGTATACAGGCGTTTGAATGCTGACAGAGGAGTTGTCTACGAGCACGCTAACTGGGGAAGAAAGAGGCGTGACTGGATTGTACACGGGCGTATCAACATGTTCACTGGCCGGGCTTGTCACGGAGGAATTTGCTGCCACTTGGGTGCTTGGCAGCTCCACCGAAGAGGAAGGCGGCGTCGCTGAAGGAGTCTGGACAGCAACGGCGGGCGAAGCTATGGATGTCTCCGGCAATAACGAGGTGGAACCGACAGCGATGGATGAGTTCCAGGCTGAGGAGTGGGTTAGCTAGGTCTGACGGACAGAAGAGTGTGGAGGAGAGGATTACCACTAGAAAGCTGGCCGGGATTCCTGACTCGGTTCCTGCTTGCGCACGCAGCGCCGCAGAACTGCAAGGCAACGAGGGCCTGCCAGGCACGAAGCAGCAGCATGTCGCACCGGCGATCAACGAGAGACGGGGAAGAAGAGCAACATGGACACAGCGGCAGGTCAGATTGTGTAAGTAGGCACGACGGGCTCAGCTGGCTGCATGAAAGAGGCAACAGCGTAGATTGCCATGACTTGTGCTGCTGCGGCTTGCACACTGAAACGGTCGAGGGAAGCCGCGAGCGGGATCTTCATGCTCTATTGCGCAGCCAGTGAGAGGGCGACGGCGTAGCATCAAAGCGCGGGTCCCCTGTCAATCGGCGCGCATCCTCGCAAGCTAGAACAGCGTGTCGGGTCAGCGTGCGGTGTTTCACCCGGAGAGGCCGCCGCCGGCACGCTGGACGACGACCGCTCCCAAGGGACGTTTTGCTCGTATCTGCAGCTCGCCATGCGCCGCTGGACTGTGGAGTGGCGTGGCGTGGCCGAACAAGCTCCCGTCTGAACTCGCAGGCCGCAGGCTAGCGCCACCCCGGCCGCCCGCCCTGCGCTATCCCGGCCGTCGGTCTCGCAATCTCAACGTGGTCTAGCCACGCAGATGCGCCTGTAACCCAGCGCGGCCTGTAAAGGGTCCAGCTGCCGCGCCCAGCTACCACCCTGCGCAGTCCGTCGCACGAGTCGTCGAACGCCAGCGGGGAGGAGGCGGCGTTCCGAGCCCGAAGGAGCGCGATGGCGCTCGCCCGACGGTGCGATTGGGCCTCATATAGCACCGCACCGGCCGGCGCTGATGATGGCGCTGGCCAAGTGAGGAGAGCATCGGCACTGGTGAGCCGCGTCAAGAACTCGGGGCCCCCCGCGCCGACAATCTCTCTGAAGCTCGCCGCAAAAAGTCTGTCAGCCTCCGTCCCACGACGTGCATGAAGCCATTGGAGCATACGCAACCACACAGCCGCCTCCGCGACCAAAGCCCGAACTAAGCCACACCACGCCTATCCGCCCGCCGCCCTCTCCCGATCGCCTCCCACTTCGACTTTCCAGTGCGACCCGCCTTTCGTTCCTGACTTTTGCGCGAACCTGTACCACAATGCGCGCTTGTCCGTCCCTCTAGCAGCGCAAGAGACCCACAGGATACCATGACAGCAAACTGCCGATTTCCTCTCTGCTGCCTCCATCGAAGCATCGATCCTGCACCGACATGATGCCCCTTCGAAGCGCCTGCAGATGGGCGCTGCCCTTTTCGCCACTCGCTCTTCTCGCATTCCTCCCTTCCGTATGTGACTCTTCCGCCGTTGAGACCCGTGCAACCGACCCGGCACCCATCGTCTTCACCCCGGACCAGAACTGGGACGGCATTGATGGCCAGTGGTCCTCTTTCACTTTGCGCGTCGGCACTCCCCAACAGTACGTGCGCGTCTTTCCGGCGACATCCAGCCAGCAGATATGGGTCGTCAAACCGGAAGGCTGCGCCTACACCGACGACACCAGTTGCGCATCCGATCGCGGATGGGTTTTCAACATCTCGGATTCCTCCACCTGGGAGAGTATAGGGAACTACTCGACTTGGATAGAGCGGAATTTGGGATACGATGCCGCTGCCATGTATGGTTATGAGGTTGTGGGTTTAATGGGGCAGGGTGAGAACGGGCCCACGCTGGAAAATGCTACCGTTGGTGCCATGATGGACCTGGATTTTTTCCTGGGTGTATTTGGTCTACACCCCAAGCCGACGAATTTCAGCTCTTTCAACAATCCGTCGCCAAGCTACATGACACTGCTCAAGGATCAAGAGCTCATTCCCTCGCTGTCGTACGGGTACACTGCAGGGAATCCATACAGTACGGATGCCAACGCCCAGTTTCGCTTCGTAATTTACTAATCTGATTTCAGGGTTGAACAAGGTCCTGGGAAGCCTTACCCTGGGAGGCTATGACGCATCCCGGTTCACTCCGAACAACATGAGCTTTACTTTCGCCCCGGACAATGAGCGGGATGTTGTGGTGGGCCTGCAAGCAATCAGCATGACCTCTACAACCCAGTCCAATGTCGATCTCCTGCCAACTTCTGTCACTATGTACATTGACTCGACAGTGCCGCAGATATGGTTGCCTGTTGATGCTTGTAAACGTTTTGAGGTGGCTTTTGGATTGACGTATGACAACGACACCGAGCTCTATCTTGTGAACGACACTTTGCACGACACTTTGGTAGCCGAGAACGCCAACGTGACGTTCACACTTGGACAGACCACAAATGGGGGCGAAACGATTGACATTATCCTTCCGTATGCTGCTTTCGACCTCACGGCCCAGCCGCCATATCGCGGCTTGTCAGAAAGCACCTCGTATTTTCCTATCCGACGGGGTTACAACGATAGTCAGTATGTCTTTGGCCGCACCTTTCTCCAGGAGGCATATATCGTTGTGGACCATGAGCGCTCCAACTTTTCCGTCTCTCAATGCATCTTCGGACTTGATATTCCTCAAAACATTACCACAATCTACTCTCCGAACGGCACGTCCATTTCCGAGGAGACAGAAACGGAACGCGCGCTTTCGACGGCGGCAATCGCAGGTATCGCGGTGGGTGGGGTTGTCGCAATCCTTGCAGTGCTGTCTCTGATCGGCCTGTTCTACTGGAGAAGACGCTACCGAGCGCTGAAGGCTAAGCTCGGATCGGACAAATCAGGGCCAGTGAGCAGCGGCGATGGCTCGAGCGAGGCCCAGGCAGCAGCGAGCCGAGGCGAGGAATCCACATTGGTGATACCAAAGGCGGAGCTAGACGCCACCCCCAGCGCCAGGGCAGAAAAGGATCAGAAGCAAGAGCAGCTGTATCCGTCCGAGGTCGAGGCGCACGAGCAACAGATTTTCGAAATGCCGGGCGACTATCCCAAGGCTTCAGAGGCAGACTCGCGGCAGCTGTCTGAGAAGCAGGCGATGATGTACAGAGAGCAGAAGTATAACGGGACGGACCCAGAGCCGTCGCCGACAACGCCCACAGCGCCCGATCGGCCACGGCCGTCGCCGGTCAGGCCGGAGGAGGTAAAGCGGGTCATTCACACAGGAGACCTCCCGGTGTCGCCTCTCACGGCGGAGGGTGAGCACGGCAGAACATTTTCCCCGCTCTCGCCACTGGGTGGTGGATCGTCGAGCGGCGGGCCAAGCCCGTCTCGACGGCGGTTTTCGTTCGAAGAGTAGCGAATTTTTTTTTGTTTATGAGTTTAGCGATGGCGTTCTGGACCACGATCTGGGAAGTTGCGGGTTTCAGGTAGGGCTAATACCAAGAGAACAATCGGCACGGGGTCGGAGCAGTAGGACAAATAATGGATAATGGGGCGGATGTATTGACGCTTTTGTTCCGGTTGGCGAGAGTGGGGGCCGGAGCTGCCTCAGACTTTGGCAGGGCCTTGGCTACGTGCTGACGGCTGACAGCCACGCTGGCCTTTTTTTAATCCAGGCGAGGGGCCTTACCCGCATGCAGTAGGCGGATCGCTGCGAGCTTGGGCACCGGGCAGGCGGGCAGGATGGTTTGGCTCAGCTGGTGCTGCGGTGGGCGGTGCAGGCGAGGCCGCGGCGTTAGGGCTGCGGCAGACATGGGTGTGCAGTACGCGCCGACCCACATACTGGGCAGACCCCTCAGCCTGCTCTCCGCTCGCCATCGACAAAGACACAGCCCTGTGTGCCTCGCTGCGCATTCCCGAAGACCTCTTTGTGCTTCCTCCCGCGTGCCTGCCTTTTCTCCACACTCGGCCGCGCCTGTTGACCGGGTTCCCGCGTCCTCGCTCGCAGCTGCCCGCCTATCTCGCGACAGCCCACCTCCAGACGAGACGCGCAACCGCAAGCGCCCCGACTCCATCCCGCCGCCGTCCACCTCGCTCGCCCCAGCGTAAATTGACCCGCTCTGTTCATTGCGCGTCTTCTGCTTCTTACCCTCGCTCCAGCCCCACGGCGTCGACTGCTGCTTCCGAACCCATTACCCCGCCATCCGCCACGCCGCGATCATGACCGACCTCCAGGGCCGCAAGATCTTCAAGGTCTTCAACCAGGAGTTCATTGTCGATGAGAGATACACCGTGACGAAGGAGCTGGGCCAGGGTGCCTACGGTATCGTCTGGTACGCGCGCCGCCGCGCCCCGCCAGCACTGTAAACATTGTGTTAACCGCTCGCAGCGCGGCGCAGAACAACCAGACCCAGGAGGGCGTCGCCATCAAGAAGGTCACCAATGTCTTCAGCAAGAAGATCCTGGCCAAGCGTGCCCTCAGAGAAATCAAGCTGCTGCAGCACTTCAGAGGTAAGTCGGCGCGCGCCTCGCCTGAGCGACATCAACCGCTGACACAACTGCAGGCCACAGGAACGTACGTGCGGTCCACAGCCGGTCGAACTGAGCAATACTGATGGGTTGGCGTGCTAGATCACCTGTCTTTACGACATGGACATTCCCAGGCCCGAGAACTTCAACGAGTGCTATCTCTACGAAGGTACGAGCCCTGCCATTGGCCTGCCGCGATCCGAGCTGATGGAGAAACAGAGCTGATGGAGTGCGATCTGGCCGCCATCATCAGGTCCGGCCAGCCTCTCACCGATGCCCACTTCCAGTCCTTCATCTACCAGATCCTGTGCGGACTGAAGTACATCCACTCGGCCAACGTCCTCCACCGTGATCTGAAGCCCGGCAACTTGCTGGTGAACGCCGACTGCGAGCTGAAGATCTGTGACTTTGGTCTTGCCCGTGGCTTTTCAATGGACCCGGAGGAGAATGCGGGATACATGACCGAGTACGTCGCTACTCGCTGGTACCGTGCGCCTGAGATCATGTTGAGCTTCCAGAGCTACACGAAAGCCAGTAAGTTTCAGCCACGCCCTTGTGCAACATATGGAATCTAAATGCTTCAAGTCGATGTTTGGTCGGTTGGCTGTATCTTGGCGGAGCTGCTTGGCGGCAAGCCCTTCTTCAAGGGCAGGGATTATGTCGACCAGCTGAACCAGATCCTGCACTATCTCGGTACGCCGAACGAGGAGACCTTGTCCAGGATTGGCTCTCCTCGTGCCCAGGACTACGTCCGCAACCTTCCCTACATGCCGAAGGTCCAGTTTGCTCAGCTCTTCCGCAACGCCAACCCCGATGCCCTCGACCTTCTCGACCGCATGCTGGCCTTTGACCCGTCGCAGCGCATCTCGGTCGAGGAGGCGCTTGAGCACCGCTACCTCCACATCTGGCACGATGCGTCGGACGAGCCTTCGTGCCCCACTACGTTCGATTTCCACTTTGAGGTTGTCGAGGACATTGGCGAGATGAAGAAGATGATCTTGGCCGAGGTGCAGAGGTTCAGGCAGATGGTTCGTGTGCAGCCGCAGGCTGGTGTGCACCCCCAAAACCAGCAGCCCGCGGTACCGATTCCGGAGCACTACGACCCCAGGGCCTACGAGAACCCCAGGCCTCAGGAGGCGCACGTTCCCCTACACGACATGGGACTTGAGCAGGAGCTGCAGGCCGGCATGGACAGGAGAGCATAGATGGAATCAGCCGGACATCTGTTTTGGAAATAGCGAGAAGGGACTTGCTTGGCTTTTTATCTTAACCAATTGTGTTTCTTCTTCATTATTCCTTTAGCGAGCTGCTGCTTTGCAATCAGAGCCAGTCGCCTTGGTGTGCATTGGTCGCGAGGCCGGTTTTTGCGGTCCGAAAGACGAGAGTAAATGTTATTCTACGATGCGAGCGTTCATCCAGTCCCCGACATCTGACCATCTGCGACTCCACAATCACCCCGCCGCGGAAAGTATGCTGACGTCGTTGGGCCACGCCAATCTGCGATTGCTATCGAAATCGTCGGTTCGATCACTCGGAATCTAATTATGCGGTTCAGTGGGGCTCCTTCGAGCGGGTTCATGCTTCTGACATCATCATCACTATTACATCATCTAGGCGTAGAAAGAAGGGAATAAGTACCTCTACTCCAGCTAAAAGCTGCCATATTCTCCTCATCACTTCACTCAAACAACCTCTGCGGTACCCAATTGCGCAACCCCCCCTCTTTCTTTTTCCAAATCCGTCGAAACACCGATCAACAACCTCGACTTCGAATCTGTTATCATGTCTGCCGAGTACAAGGGTCAGGACATCAACAAGCTTGCTGAGCAGGCTGAGAAAGATCTCAACAGCTACGCCATGAAGACTGGCCACGACAACAACCCCTCTGCTAGGCACGGCAAGGGTGCCTCCGTTAGCAGTATGTTCCCCCGATATGCGTCTCCATTGACATACAGTGATGAGCGTAAGCTGACGGCGCCATCACAGCTGAGGAGTCTGGTGTAGACATCAACCGTGCCGAGCGGTTCCCCGGTGCTGAGGTGATGTATGGTTCGGCAGCTACTGGCCGTGAGATCCCCGTCGAGCATGGCGGTGACTTCCAGAAGGGCACCGGCCGGTAAGTGGTGGTCAAGCGCCGTACCCATAGAGAATGCCAGTGCTAACATGCCATCAGCCCGACCAAGGACTACGACTTCGAGGGCCCAGGTGGTCCCGAGGACAAGAGGCGCATCTACAGCGAGCAGAACCCAGGTAACGCCGACGTCTTTGAGAACGTCCGCCAGGCTCCTGGCCGCGAGCCTAAGGCATAAACGGAGGCTCAGTCCCGATACTGCGTTTTGATTGAGGCATTGAGTGCCGAAAAGATACGGAATACGACATGAATGTAGCTGGCCAAGAGGCCATTGTATTGTTAGTGGGATCAGTTAATAAGAACGACATTCGACTTCTGAGCACATTTCAACGAAGGTCTTGCCGGAGCAAGTCGGGATCGCCGCAGGTTTCAGGTCTCGAAGTTATAGGGGATTGCGGCGGCACATGTGAATGGTGTCTGAATCAGTGGCTCGCGCTCAAAATATTGATCGCCGGGATGCACCCCCGCAGTAGCGCACAGGCCCCTCCACACCTTTTTACTCACCTCTCGCACCATCCCCTTCCGGATGCATGCGTCGAGATCTGATGAAGAGGGCTGTGGCAATGGCACCGTCGTGTCAATGATGGAATTGTTGCATATCGCAATGTGCTCCTGAACAGGCCGGTCAAGTAACACGTTACGAGATGTTCGGTTTAGAGACAGGTAACGCACCGAGTGGGACCAGGTGCTGATCCTCGCAAGGCGAGCCACTACTTTGCGGTCTAAAGCAGCCTCACCGGCTGTAGGCAACGTTCCCGCTCCCGCTTGCGACCGTTCAGGGCAACGCTATCGACGTCGTCCCGACTTGCAACGAACGTCTGCCCACACCAGCCTTTCCGTCGCGCCGCCCCTTTCATCCGGAATGGTGCGATATATTTTCTCTGCTGTCAGCTTTCCATTACTCCAGCCGCGGGTAACGGCAGGCTAGGCACGTGCATCTGACGAGGCCTCGCGGCCCCCAACCGATTCTCACACTTGAACAACTCGCGCGATTCACAGGTGCATTGCCGAATCGAGGCAAAGAAGCTGTGGACCCTCGTGCCAAGCGGTCTTACTTCCGGACAGCCCCCCTAGATGCCGCCTAGGCGCTGCGGCAACTACGCCGAACGCATGCTGGATACCACCTCAGTCAGGGCTTAGTGAGCGAACCTGCAGCGGAGCTTATTCCCCACGTCGTAAGCGCGCAACCCCGCCATGGGAGCTCGTCTTTTTTCATTTTGCTTTCGACCTGGTTTGCGGAAGGTGCAAATGCGAAGCGGGTCAATTAGTCGTCCCTCTTATCTCAGCACTCGATCATGGGGCGCCCGAATGCTCAACAACACTAGCATTCTATAACGGGAAAAGAGATGACCAAGAACGACGCATGAATTACCCATCAGGTGGTGGCGACGACAGGGTCGAGAATAACGCCCACGTCCTTTGATGGTCCATGATGTGGTGAGCGATTCAGTGCCGCTGCAAGGTGACCCGCGCTACGTTTCGACGGCGCGTCCTTGGTCCATCCTACGGGAACGCCAACCCACCGCGTGGTCTGGCAGATAACGCTGCAATTGGCTTGCAGCTGGCCTGTTCAGGACCATGAGGTAAGAACAGGGTTCATCTTTCTTTGCTTCTCCTATTGCTTGGCCGTACCCACCCATGCGATACATGCAGGGAGGGGCAACGCCGCATGCATGGCGGGGTGCTAGCTAGCTCTCTCTCCTCCCCTGGTAATGGTCTACCTATTTATTCGGCCAGTCCTGCTCACTGACTTATGGTCACTCTAGCTTCGGTTCCTTCCTTACGAGCTGCTGGTGTTCACTTTAATCCTCCTCGATAATTCACTCCAACATTTTCCGCCACCATGGGCTCTGGAATTGAGAAGTACGATTTTATTATCGTCGGCAGTAAGGATCCCCCGCCATTGGCCTCTCTACCTCTCAATTGCCTTGCTGACAATTGATTCCTCCCCACAGGCGGGCCTGCCGGCGCGACGCTGGCCTCGCGACTGTCACGGACGGCGGCGGCGCCACGCGTGCTGCTGCTCGAGGCAGGCGGGCCAAACGCGGTGCCGTCGAAGCTGTACCTGGCGGACCGGTTCACGACGCTGATGACGGACGGGATGAACTGGGGGTACAAGACGGTGCCGCAGGAGCACCTGAACGGGCGCGAGGTCGACTACTCGCGCGGCAAAGGGCTGGGCGGGTCGTCGGGCATCAACTTTGCGTGCTACACGGTGGGGCCGCGCGACGACTACGACGAGTGGGCGGCGCAGGTGGGCGACGAGGCGTACGGCTGGGAGGCCGCGCGCCGCCGCTACGACGCGCTCGAGGCCTACGATATCGACGTGCCCGAGAAGTTCAGGAGGTTCGTCGACCCCAAGAAGAGCGCGCACGGCGACAAGGGCCCGCTGCAGATTGAGTTCGCAAAGGGCTGGGAGTGGAGCATCGAGGAGAACTTCCAGGCCGCCGACCAGGCCATCGGCATGAAGCCCAACCCCGACATCAACTCGGGCAACCCCATCGGTATCGGTGTTGTGCCGGCGACGTCCAAGAACAGCATCAGGAGCACGTCCAAGACGGCCATGCTAGAGAATGCGCCGAGCAACTTGACCATCCTGACGGACAAGCCGGTGGAGAAGGTCGTGTTTGAGGGCAAGAAGGCCGTGGGTGTGGTGGCCAATGGAGAGACTTGTGAGTTTGGATCACTCAATTGAGAGCATGCACGCCTTTCTGACATTCAATCCAGACCTCGCCTCGAAGGAAATCGTCCTTTCCGCCGGTGCTCTCGACACCCCCAAGATCCTCCTCCTCTCCGGCGTCGGCCCCTCGGCCGAGCTGTCCAAGCACTCGATTCCGCAGGTGCACGAGCTGCCCGGCGTGGGACAGAACCTGCAGGACCACGCGTTCGTGGTGCTGGTCAAGGAGTTCCAGTCGGGCCTGAACGGACGGCCGCAGCTGTTCAACGACGCGGAGAAGCTCGAGGCGGCGCGCAAGCAGTTCGCGGCGGACCAGACAGGCCCACTGTCAGTCTACTACAACACGCTGCTGATGGGCTGGCAGCAGGCGCCCGAGGTGCACGCCAGCGCCGAGTTCGCGGCGCTGCCGGACAGCGTCAAGTCGCACCTGCGCAAGCCGACGGTGCCGACGTTCGAGCACATCTGTCTGTGCCCGGCCATCCACCCGCTGGCCGACCCCAACGGCGAGTTCCTGAGCATCCTGTCGATGCAGATGGCGCCGCAGAGCACGGGCACCGTCACCCTCGCCAGCGCCGACCCGCGCGCGCCGCCGCGCTGCGACCCCAAGCTCTTCTCGCACCCCTTCGACCGCCGCAACATGATCGAGGCCGTGCGCCGCAGCTGGCGCGTCATGGAGGCCGAGCCGCTCGCCCGCCACGTCGTCGCCGACACGGCCCTGCCCAAGGACAAGAGCGACGACGAGATCTGGAAGTACATCCAGGCCTACTGCGGCACCACCTGGCACATGACCGGCACCGTCAAGATGGGCAAGCCCGAGGACCCCGCCACGTGCGTCGACTCGGCCTTCAAGGTCAAGGGTCTCGAGGGCCTGCGTGTTGTGGACAACTCGGTGCCGCCGTTCGTGCTGAACTGCCACGTCGTGAGCGTGGCCTACTTGGTCGGCGAGACCGCGGCCGAGAAGATGATTGCCGAGTATGGCTTCTGAAAGGGTTGATGAGTGTGGGGTAATTTTAGTACATGATATACCAGAATGCGCAATGAAATATTGAAATTTGTCCTCTCAATTGGCGGTCTGATGGCATTCGTGAAAAAAAGAGGAAAAGGAAAAACAAAGCTGGGGGATGGAGGCCTGTTCGACGTTGCAGTTTCCTTGTCTGGATTCTTGGCCATTCTTGTCCCACTTTTCAGCATCCCCCACTCAGGGGCAGCCCCATCCTTACCTATGGCTTTGTGTCTTCTACCTTATTCATGACTTCAGCTTTGAGAATGGGGTTGATTTTTTCTTCTTCCTTGGCTTCTCTTGCTGCTCGGAATTCATCTTGTGCACCAGGTGGTCGAAGAGAAGATCCGAGCATGGAAGTTAATGAAAGGTCCTCTGAGTAGCTGTCGTATTTGCTTTTTTGCTTTTGTCAAGTTGACCTGGAATAATATAGAAAGCTGAGCTTGACATTGTGAAGTGTTGGAGATACCCTTGATTGGCGGTTGGTTCCGCAGCTAGTTCGACCAGCCAAACGCTTCAATCATATGGTCATTCAAAATGCCTCCTACTGCTTGCTTGGTCATAGCTGAAAATAGGATATGACGTCGGAGCCTTTGTACATACAGAACGCATGCACACGGAGGGCAGATGCCGATCGGATTTCCTATCTGGGCAGGTGATGTGCAAAAGTCATGTGCCTACTTTGGCTCAAATATGCTCAACATTCGTGTCTAACACTTGCGAGGTACATGTGCTCCTTCAGGATCAATAAAGCCTATCATTCCGCTCTGCATTCCCAGCAAAAGGAACGTAAGTGTAAAAAGCATTGATAATAGGCATCGGCTAGAGAGCTTTCGTTTAAACGTGCATGGGTGTAATCCTCGGTAGCGAGAGCCGTACACCACTATTTGCGCACTAGGTAGCTTACTGGCGAATCTTTGCGCGGAGATGCACACTATCGGCTTGGGTTGCGATGACTGTTGTTTGGTTGGCTGCTTAGTCACAGCTTTCGCGGGCCTCCACTCATCGATAATCCTCTCGTCGCCGAACACCGAGACCGCGCTCCACCTATCAGCGCGACCTCGAATGCCGCGATAAAATTGCTAACCCTCCCCCGCATACGGACCATGCCCGCACCTGATGGCCGGTTGAGCACAAGAATCGCGAGCTAGTGCTCCTCCAGATCCTCTGCCACCATGGCCGGACACATTGTGCGCGCCCGCGCCCAGGCGCTGCGCACTCGCAGCATCGCCGCCAGACGACCGCACATCCTCGGTGGCAAGCTCGTCCCGCCGACCCCAACATACCGGTCTATTGCCACACGCAGGATCACGACCGCTGCTGTGGCACCTGAGCCCGGCCTCGAGGTTCCGGGTGCCCAGGTCGAGTTTCCACCGCCGCCGCAGAGCCGCAGAGATGCGATCAAGCAGGCGAAGCCCTTCTCGGAATTTTTGACCGACACCTTCAATCGCCAGCATGACTACCTGCGGATCAGTATCACTGAGCGCTGCAATCTGCGCTGCTTGTACTGCATGCCAGAAGGTACGTTGCTTTCACCCGCCTGCAGAAGTCAGAAAAAAAAAAGTGCCACGGCTAACAACTACGTCACACAGAGGGCGTCCCACTCTCCCCGCCGGACCACCTGCTGACGACCCCCGAAATCTTCTACATCTCCTCGCTCTTCGTGTCCCAAGGTGTCAACAAGATCCGGCTGACCGGCGGCGAGCCCACGGTGCGCCGCGACATCCTCCCTCTGATGCAGTCCATCGGGTCGCTCCGCTCCAAGGGCCTGCGCGAGCTAGCCATCACAACGAACGGCATATCGCTGCACCGCAAGCTGGACAGCATGGTGGAGTCGGGCTTGACGGGCATCAACCTGAGCCTGGACACGCTGGATCCATTCCAGTTCACTATTATGACGCGGCGCAAGGGCTTCGACGCCGTAATGAAGAGCATAGACCGGGTGCTGGAGATGAAGCGGCTGGGCGCACCGGTGAAACTCAAGATCAACTGCGTCGTCATGCGCGGCATGAACGACCGTGAGATCGTGCCCTTCGTGGAGCTGGGCCGCGAGAAGGACATCGAGGTGCGCTTCATCGAGTACATGCCGTTCGACGGGAACAAGTGGAATCAGAAGAAGATGATATCCTACCAGGAGATGCTGGACGTCATCCGCGTCAAGTACCCCAACGTGCGCCCCGTCAAGGGCCACAAGAACGACACGAGCAAGACGTGGGAGATTCCCGGCTTCGTCGGCAAGATTGGGTTCATCACGAGCATGACGCATAATTTTTGCGGCACTTGCAACAGGCTGCGTATCACGAGTGACGGTAACCTGAAAGTCTGCTTGTTTGGCAATACCGAGGTCTCGCTGCGCGATATCATGAGGAAAGATAACGACGGCAAGCCGATTGACCAAGAGGCTTTCGAAGCTATCAAGGAGGTTGAGATGAACAGGCAGCAAGGTCTTCTGAGTGAGAGCTCAACCCCCGGTTGGAGCGAGCGGGAGCGCGAGCTCCTTGAAGTCATCGGCGCTGCTGTTAAGCGTAAGAAGGCAAAACACGCCGGAATGGGGGAGCTCGAAAATATGAAGAACAGGCCTATGATTCTAATTGGTGGGTAATGGTTTTTCTCGTCTGCAAAGTGATCTTTTGACAACGTTGGATTGCGCATGAGCCATGAGTTTTCTGGTCTTGGGATACTACCAGGGAGCGGCATCTGGCGGCGTTCATATCATGTTCACGTATCCAGAGGGGGCACCCTCATCCAATGCGCTACTGTCGCTGTTGAATCGAAGCTGTTCCCATGTCCCAACTGCCTACCCAGCTGTGCGAAGTGAGAAAGGCTCGCTAATAGATTTCGCAGACGAACAACATTCCAGACGCTCAGTTTTGGGTGTCCAGCATAAGGCTAAAGCGCCAGCACGTCCTGGTGTATCAAACACATCACAGCCCTGGAAATCAATCCCAACTCATCTCCTCGGTGCGGCATCATCAAGCATGGGAATCAGATATTTCTCATCGTCCAGTCGCAAGGTTTCCCCCAAAGGATGGCCCAACGAAGAAGAATTCGACGAGGAAGATCCTTTCAAGCAACGTTCCAACGAACAGAAGGAGGAGGAGGAGGAGGGGCAGAGGCCCATCAAACTCACGCACGTCAACCAAAACGGCACGGCACACATGGTAGCGGTAGGCAACAAGAGACCGACGCACCGCACCGCCTTCGCCGTCTCGACGGTGCGCTTCTCCAAGCCCGAGCCGCTCCGGCTCATCAAGCAAAACGCCATCAAGAAGGGCGACGTGCTCAGCGTCGCGCGCATCGCCGGCATCATGGCGGCCAAGCAGACGCCGACCATCATCCCGCTGTGCCACAACATCGACATCACCCACGCCGAGGTCGAGGCCGGCTTGATCGAGCCTCCACCATCGGCCGAAAGCTCCACCACCGCCGCTCCACAAGACAACCAAGAAGAAGACCACGACGACGACGACGAACCCTCCGCCCTCACCCATCACCGCCCCGAATCGCGCGCACGCCTGTACTCGACCTCGCACCTGTCCCCGGGCGACCCGCGCGCCGTGGCCGACAGCGCGGCGTACCCATTCGGCGGCGTGATGCTGACGGCGCGCGTCGAGACGACGGGCCGCACGGGCGTCGAGATGGACGCGCTGCACGCCGCGTCGGCCGCCGCGCTGACCGTTTATGATATGTGCAAGGCCGTCGACAAGGCCATGAGCCTGCAGAACGCCCGCGTCGTGCTCAAGACGGGCGGCAAGTCGGGCGACTGGGTCGATGTGGGGTGGCTGTTCGCGCGGGCGGGCGTGGTGCGCAGGAAGGAGTTGGATGGGTTGATGACGTCGGCGGGGGGCGCGGTGGATGAGGGGGTGAGGAGGGCGGTTGCGGAGATGGTGGCGGCGGGGGAAGACGGGGAGGGAGGGTTGGCGAGGCGCGAGTGGAAGAAGTGCTATCGTGTGCTAACCCGTTCCGGCTGGGAGCCGGAGAAGGCGATGCAGCTGCTCAGTTGGATCCCGCGTAAGGCGTATTCGCCGGCGGCCGTTGAGAATGGCGGCGCGGATGGGGTTGAGGGCGAGGAGGGCGTCGCTGCTGCTGCTGCTGAAGCTGAGGCTTTGGAAGAGGAGATGGTGGCCGAGGAAGATGATGCTGAGGCCTTGGAAGAGGAGGGGGAGGGGGAGGAGCTTGTGGTGGAAGTAGAAGATGCCGAAGATTTGGAGGAGCTGGCGAGAGAGGATTATGCCACGATTCTCGAGCAACAGCTGAGGCAAGAACTCGAAGAACTGGAAAGAGAGGAACTCCTCGACGACGAAGAAGGTGAGGCCGACGACGTGGAGGAGGAGGAGGTGCTCGAGGAAGATCAGCCGCCGGTCCCAGCAGGCGCCAACACCGAGGGGGTGCAGAACGGCAGCGTTGGGCGTCAGGAGAAGCAGCAGCAGAGCGCAAGGATGGAGAAGGAAAAGGAAGACACAGAGCCTGCTCCTCCTCCTCCTTCTACTACCACTGCTACCTCCTCCGAGACGTCTCTTCCTTCTTCTTCGGCTCCTACCACTGCTGCTCCTACTTCTGCTGGGGCGAATCTCAAGAAGCCGGTAGAAGACACAATGGCGCTGTTCAACGATGGACACATGGCTGACGGCGATTTCAACCAGAACCCACTGCTCACGGCGTCGATGATCAGACAAATGTCCCCTCGAGACCTCTTCGCCGACAACGCCAGGTCGAGCGGAAAGCGCCGCGAGTTCCAGACCAAGGCCCAAAAAATCCAAGAGGAAGAGGAGGAGGTCGAGGAGGAGGTCGACCAAGAGATCGATGAAGAGTCTGACCGGGAGTTTGAGGAGGAGTTCGAGCAGCAGAAGAAGGAGTACTTCGAGAAGAGGGCGCGAGCGTATAGGGAGCAAAGAAAGCAGAGGCGGAGACTGAGGAAGGAAGCGATAAAGCAGGGGAAAAGAGACTTGAAAAGAGAGAAGGAACAGGAAAAGAAGAAGCGACTAACCCAGCTTCTTGCACTGGAAGCAGAAGAGATGCGAGAAAAAAATCGGCTTGAAGCACAGGAGGAAGCCGCAAGAAAAATGATCTCAAACGTGCTACGAAATTCGGAGGGAGAAGAAAAAGAAGAAGAAGAAGCTGCCGTAAGGAAATCCCCCTATACAACCACGCCGCGACGCCCGACACCATCCTTCCACCACGACCCTGAGGGCTTCATCGCCGCCGCCGAGCGGCGCTCGAAGGGCGACAAGCGCGACGGCATCGGCTTCGCCCTCCCCCAGGTCCAACCCACAGCACAAGACATAAAGAGAGCACAGAAGTCGCGCGCCTCGACCGAGCCCATGCCCAAACACCTGGAAGACCCGGCGGAACGCCTGGAGCGGAAGCGCTGGCTGCGCGACGGCCTGTTCGACAAGCGCATGGAGAAGCTCGCGGCGCTGGACCGCATGGTGGCGGCGGCGCGGCGCTCGCCCAAGTATAGCCCGCACTGGAAACGGGCCCGCTCGCAGGGCGGCAAGGCCATGGTCACGGTCGCGCTGGCGGCCAAGATCGGCGTGCACACGTCGCGCTACGACATCTTGCAGTGGAAGCCGCCGGGCTTGGAGGACGAAGACGTGGAGAAGGTTGGCGAGGAGGTGCTGAGGGAGAGTTGGGAGGAGTTTGTTCAGACTAGGCCGCCAAAGATGACGTGGAAGTACATGCAGATGAGGAAGGACGGCATTGATAACAAGTACGTACTGAGGCATCGGGTGCTGGATGAAAAGGAGCGGTTGAAGATGGCCATGAGCCGCGTCGATTACAACGAGTGGTGCCTGTTGACCAACATCATGGAGAAGAGGGAGAGGAGGTGGGCTAGGGAAGCAGGGTTCACCGAAGTAGAAGATCGCGCGCAGGAGGAGACGAGGAGGGTGTTGAGCACTCCTGCTCCTGGGGAGGCCTGGTACGATCAATTGTTGGAGGAAATGGATGATGACTTGAAGGATGACGCGAAGGATGAGGGGAAGACGGAAAGCGTGAGTGACGAGGGCAGCAACGCGGAAGATGAGAGTGATGATTTTGATGAACTTCAAAGCTTGATTGACAAGAAGGGTAAGATGACGACGGAGGGAAAGGAGGGGGCAAAGGGGAAGAAAGGAAAGAAAGGGAAAGGGAAAGGGAAGAGGGGATAAAAGGAGGCGACTATGAGGGTTCATGGTAAAGATTTTGTGTTTATTTGTTTGCTGTACGATAGTGTGTTCTGTTGAAAAAAGTAAAAAGTGTTCAATACGGTGTAAAGAGTAGATTCAGACGTAGAAAAATATCAGCTCCCTGTATTTGTAGTATAGCCAAGGAGAGGCTTCGTTTCTACAATTTTGAGTAAATGATTTCAAGATGAAAGTCATAAGAGGAGCTCAGTTTTTTTCGGCAGTATTTGCTTCCTTCTATGTCGGTAATTCCCAACCCAATGATCAATTTATAGAGCACACGGTGCTCGATATTTCATGAGGCGAGAGAAGTGTATGTTCCATATGTTCCTTAACCAAACCCTCCAGATGCCGAAACATGATGTCGTCAACCGAATAAAAATACACATTACACCGTCAATCCCCATCATATTGCACTATAAGGCCGCATTTCCCTTTCACTTCCGCGTCGCGTTGTCCTCAGCGGCCGCAATAATGACGTCGGCGGCCTTCTCGCTGAACATGTACACGGAGGTCGCAATAAAGAAGCCCTGAATGCGCGGCATAGCGCTGGCGTCGACGACACGCAGGCCGGAGACGCCCCTGACCCTAAAGTCGCCATCCAGCACGGCCATGGGGTCGTCATCGGCGCCGATGGGGGCGGAGCAGCTGGCGTGGTGGCCCCAGGCCTCGTCCTTGATGAACTGCTTGGTGGCCTCCTCGCCGGGCGGTGGGTTGACGGCTTCCCACTCGCCGATGGTCGGGCTCATGCTGTCGTAGATGCGGCGCGAGAACTCGACGCCCTCGTAGACGGCCTGCAGGTCGAGCTCATCGGCTTGGCCGTCGGTGGTGCCCTCGTCAAAGTAGTGGAAGCTGATGAGCGGCGTGTCGAGCGGGTCGGCGGAGCGCAGGCGCACGGTGCCGGCGCGGTTGCGCGTGTGGGCTTTGAGGGCGAGCCACGACCAGTGGTGGGCGTCGGCGACCGAGACGTTGGAGTAGTTGCGGTAGTAGCCCCTGAAGTTGACGGGCACGCCGAGGAGGATGAGGTCGGTCGGGTCGTCGGTCGCGGCGGTGCTGGACTTGAGGACGGCGGAGAGGGCGAGGCCCGAGGAGCCGTACAGGCCTTTGAAGGCGGCGTTGTTTTGCCAGCGCTCCAGGCACGGGTCGCCCGGCTTGCCCCAGGTGCAGTCTTCGAGGACGGTGAAGTTGCCGTCGAAGTTGGCTATCGTGGGGATCTCGTAACGGTCCTGCAGGTTGGTGCCGACGCCCGGCAGGTCCTTGACGAGCGGGATCGAGTGCGTGGCCAGCTCGTCGGCCGGGCCGATGCCGCTGAGCTTGAGCAGCTGTGGCGTGTTGTAGACACCGCCGGCTACGATGACCTCGCGCGTGGCGTTGACGCTGCCGGGCACGGCGTTGGCGGGCTGCGAGCCGGACGGGGCGGCACGGGGGTCGGCGCGGTACAGAGACTTGCCATCGAGGAAGTCGACGCCGATGGCACGCGGCTCGCCGGTGGTGGTGTCGTTGTCGAAGCGGATTTTGGTGACGAAGCAGTTGGTGCGGACGTCCAGCGGGTACTTTCCCGAGTTGGCCACTTCGAGCACAAACTCGCGCGGCCCGTTGCGCGCGTAGTTCTCAATGGCCAGCGGCACCTGGTACAGATTGACGCTCTGATCGCGCGCCTTTCCAGGGAAATTGACGTCTTGGAGCAGTAAGCTGGCTAGGCCGGTCACGGTGGTGAGCAGACCCTCGATGACGTTGCGTCCCAGCGCCGTGGCCGCCGCGATGACCATTTGCAGCAGCTTAGCATCCTCGAGCACCAGCGTCAGGTCCGTCGTGCCCGTCGTCAGCCACCCGTCAACTCCGTGGCCGACCAAGTTGTTGCCCAGCAGGTACTCGGCCTTCTCCAGCCGCTGGAAGTACTTGCGCATGTTGGCCGCGTTCCACGATTCGTCGCCCGTCAGCTCCACCATATACTCCCAATCCTGCTCATGCGGGTAAATGGTGACCATGGCATTGTGCGACCCGCACCCGCCCAGCGTGCCCGCGCGCGGGTACAGAATGCCCTTCATCTGCGCTCCTTCTGGCGGATCCAGCCCAGTGTACAAACTGCCATCAGGCATGTCGTACGTACACTTGCTGTCGCGCGCCTGCCGCTCGTCGTCGTCGTAGTGCCGCACCCAGAAGTCCCACCGCATTGGTTCGTACTCACTCGACTGCGCGTGGAACGCCGGCACCCGCTCCTTCAAATCCTCTCCATGGTCCTCACCAGCCTCGATCAGCAGCGTCTTGTAGCCCGCCATTGCCAGACGCGCCGCCAATGGGCCGCCGCCTGGTCCGGAGCCGACGATGACATATTCGTAGTCTTCAAGGACCGTGGCGCTGGAGTCTTGGCGCGAAGTGTGTTGGTGTTGAGGCTCGCTGAATGAATATCAGCAAATGGAATATGGAAGATCCTTGATCATAAGATGGACTTACACAGCAGCCGCTAGCAATGCGCTTCCGAGCAGAAACAAGCTCTTCACGCCTGTTGTGCGCACCATCTTGAAACGATCGTCGCACTCAGCCCTATGCGCGCGAATACCAAAGGAGAAGCGAATGACTGGGGATGGACGACAGTCACACTTGGCGCTTGATCAGGAGCAGCGGCAGTCGATGCAGTTATAAATCGGTGAGGGCGAGCCGTCATGGAACTCCCCGTCACGGTCCTTTCTTTTGATCGACATCCCCGCCTCGTCTCGAGTAAGACAAATGCTCGCCGCCTTTTATCGGACTGCACGACTTCGGAGAAGCAGTCTTGATGTGGATGTGTGAGTCCATTGGCCCCTTGACGAGAGCGGTAAGGCCCGTGGAATGAAATTGCGCCGTGCCATGCGCCATGCAGGGACAAAAACCTTTTTGCAGGGATTGTTTCTGCCTGGACTCATCCACTCTTCTCCAGTTGAGGCGAGAATCTGCACAACGGCTTTGGGGGCTGAACCTTGGCCACTTGCAGGCTCCTGCTGCCCGACTCTCATTTCCACTTTCGCTCAAGTGTCCCAGACGGTGCGCGAAACCGGCACCCTGTTTGCCAACTGCACACCCCGGCCCGCACCGATGTCATTCACTTAGGGTTAACGGCGCGCTATTTCCTATAAGCTGTTACCCAAAGCGCATGCGGAGTCGGTAAACAGATTAAACAATTGCGCCATCCGTGCAAGCTGATTGGCGGAAACACCGACAAGACCTGCACCATGCAGCCGTTATCACACGCATCTCTATGATTCGCTCCCATGACTCGCCCAAAATGGCAGCTTCACCTTTTCCAATCCCCATTCTATCGGCCCTACAGCGCCTGCTTAGCTCGCACTTGGTAGGTACAACATCAAACCCCATTCACTACCTCGCCACCGCCATTGCAGCCTGATGCGCACGCAAAAGGGCCTTCTTTTGGATCCCTTTCCGCAGTCCTGCAAGTCCGGGCTTACTCATCTACCACCGTGTCTCAGCTCCTTCACCATCGCGCACCTGCTTGTACGTCACGCTCCTCTTTAAATCTCCCAGTCCTTGCAGTTGTCTTGATTGCCACTGTTATTGATTGGTCACGTTCTTGGACAAAAGACACGCGTAATTATTGCCCTACTACCGGCATATGCCAACTCAGATGCTATCAAGCTCCACACTCCGCAGTTGTGGGCTTCTGACCGGCGGTGGCATCTGTCATGCAATCAGGAGAGACATATTCAAATGGTAAAGGCTTCTAGTAACCCTGTAGCCTTGGCTGCTCAAGCGAAAGGCATACGAGATCCCGACATTTTGGTTCCAGAAGCAAACCGGGGGTTTGGGTGTCAGGCGCCTATTTTATATCGGCATCCACACACCTCTCCGGATTTTAGAGTCTACCTCTCGACCGTTCGGCCATACTTCGCCAGCTCTTTGGATTTTCTGGCCCGTTGCCGCATTAAGCTTCGCTCTCAAAGATCATGCGGATCCCCAGTGTTGAAAACCATGATAGATTGACCCCCTAAGGGGCTTGACGACTAGCAGAGACCATGTGCGGCCCTTCGATCTTCAACAAGAACCGCTCACCAAGCACTTGCAATCAATCGAGGTAATTTAGCCCGCTTGCAAGCCAAGCGCTTGATCCTGAAAATTCGATCAAGCGGGTCTAAATGGCCACTTGCAGGGCTCTGCATTGTCAAGACGTTTTGCCAAACAAGACAAAACCGTCTTGCAAGACGGTCCTCCGCTGGCGTCTTGTCTTGTAAGACGATCGGCCTCCAGCGTTTTGGTAAAAACCGTCTTATTTTGGAGATCTTAGACCAAGACGGTTCAAGACGGTTATATTAGTAATATACAATCTAACCAATAGGTAGATAGAAAAAAGAATTAAGAATACGCTACCTGTATGTATCACGTGTTTTTTTTTAGCTTAGCTATTAATAAAGAAAAGAGCTTACGGTCCGTAGCCCTATTTATAAACGTATTTTACTAGTAAAATTATACGAACTAAAACACTAAAACGACTTGCTAAGACGCCAAGATAAGACAAATCAAGCTAAGCCATTCAAGATGACCCTCCTTGGCCGGCTTGTCTTGCAAGACGACCGTGGGTGGCGTCTTGTTTTGTCCACGTCTTGTCAAGACAAGAACCCTGGCCACTTGCGCTTGTGACCCCTGTGGCTAGCATTTTTTCCCTCAAGGAGTTTTATGACGGCTTCGCGGTAGTTAGCTCCCGCAACCGTCAACGGTGTCGTACCATTCTGTTCCATCACGTCCACATCAGCTTTGTTGTCAAGAAGTATTTTGACTACAACCTCGTGTCCTCTCTCTGCAGCGATAAACAGTGGTGTCCTCCCCAACTGATCCTGAGAGTCCACATCAGCTTTGTTGTCAAGAAGTATTTTGACTACAACATCGTGTCCTCTCTCTGCAGCAATAAACAGCGGTGTACAGGTACTTATGTACTGGCCCTGAGAGTTCACATAAGCTTTGCTATCAAGAAGCATCTTGACTATAGCCCCGTGTCCTCCCTCTGCAGCATACGATAGTGGCGTCCTGCGTTTCCGATCTCGAGTTTCCACATTGGCTTTGTTGTCAAGAAGCATCTTGACTACAACCTCGTTTCCACGGAAAGCGGCTTTTGATAACGCAGTCCAACCATCATCGTCTTTCGCGTTAATGTCAATCTTATCCGCCTCAAGCAGTAACTTTACTACTTCTTTCTGCGCATATTCAGCGGCCCATGATAACGGCGTGCGACCATCAGAGTCCGTCGCCATGATCTCGGGGTGGCCGGACTCTAATAGGAGCTTCACCAAGGCTAGGCATCCCTGCTTGGCAGCATGCGACAATGGTGTCCGACCGTTCCTGTCGACTAAATGCAGGCTGCTCCCACCTTCCGCGAGTAGCTTACTTGCTAGCTCGGCGTGTCCGTTTTTAGCTGCGAATGCTAATGGTGTTAGGCTGTCCAAGCCTTCGGGATATACGTCCAGACCCATCATTTCGAGTATGGCTAGGTGTCGTTTCGCTGCTTTGCCGAATATCTTCTCTGCTTCTTTGTTCATTCGCGCATCCTTCAGTACTAGAGCAACGTTCCATAAGCAACTGAAATCGTTGAGTAGGCTTGTCAGATCCGACTTGTCTGAACTTTGGGTCAAGTCGTGTGTGGGATCGTCTTGCGATTCGACCAAGCGATTTCCCCAATCCCAGGTGAGGAGAAAGTCCCGATCGAACCTTTGTGTCTCCCGCACGAGATCTAACAGTATCTCTCGCCGTCGCTCCCGGGGAACTGCTCCAATCATGACAACAGCAAAGTGACGCTTATAAGGCCTGATAATGATCGGCTTCTGACTGCCTTCAAGGAAGCATAACAAATCGCCCCGCTTGATTGGCTTTGGCAAAGACGGAAGAGAACAGCTCGTCGACTTATCTCTATACTTTTGCGGGATGTCCCAACCGTGTCCGGTACGGATGGTGACCTCTGTTTCCCAGCCTGGTGTAGTACTGATCCAATCTACCTTCCCAAGAACGCAGCCTTTCCCTTTGAAGATTGTGACTTCAGTGCTCTCTGAAGTCTTAACAGTGACCCGATTGCCGAGCAGAAATCTGAGAAGACGGTGGAAGAGCTCTTCCCATGCGAGCTTGTAGTCGGGCTCTAGCCCGGCTGTACTGAAGTCGTCGGAGCTCATACCGAGTAGAGCGTACACTTTGTCGTGGGGTATCGTGGTCTCGTGAGTACGATATTGGTCGATCAATTCGCTGAGGGAGCAAATATCCAGCGAGAACCTTGGCTGCTTCTTCGACAATCGCCTCGGTCGAAAGACTGCACCTCTCATCAGGAAAGTTACCAAACAGAAAGGCGTTTTCCAGGTTTTCATCAAGGATTCCAAGCCCAACGAGAAGGCATGCCCCTCAATTTCTTTTGAGCCACACAGGATTGCTACGTGTCCAGCAGCACCGATTTCTTGCAGAATCTGTTCGAAAATTAGTTACTTGTTGATACCAGTTTGCCATTTTCTCTCATACCCACATGCGACTAAACCATGGTCGGCTTAGTAGCTTTTGAGTAGCTCGTTGTAGGTCACACAGAGGTTGAGTCGTTGGTGTGTCGTCGCAAGGATGTTCGAGAAAGGAGCGCGAGGCAGCTTGGATTGATTCGAGCACCATATCGCTATCATCTTGAACCTCTCCAAGCCAAACAAGCACGCATTTTGCTCTGGCATAAACGAGTGGCATCAATTGGATTTGATGTTCCTTCTCTTCATCGTTTGTCTGATCAATGCAGACAGCATCCACCCAAAGAAGTCGAGGGAATTGGCAATACCGAAGACGCAAGAGTGCATCGTGAAGGTTTTGCGTAATTGAGAGCTCTGAATCCACTTCCTCACTCCCGTCGTTCTGATCGTCTGTGATGATGATTGACTTGGGCTTCGTTTCGCCACCCCAGACATACGAGAGTGCTTCGTATATCTCAGACACATGATTCGTCGCATCGAGATCTTCAAGGAGATATTCGATGATTTTGCCTCTTATGATACTGGATTTGTTCCTACTCGGTAGTAGTTGGAGCACACGAATGGCTGAACTCTTCTGAAAGAGCGGGCTATAGCGATATTGACGCATTCTCACGAGTGTTGAATGAATTCTCAAGGAGTTGGCCGAAGAAGAAGAAAAAACTTCATGCACCGCGGGGGTTTTAGAGGCAATGTGTTGTGCTGCTGCCTAATGAGTCAGCGAATGAAATGGCGCCACGAAGTGGATCTCGTCTCGGTTAACAGTGATCCTGCTAAAACCAAAATGAATACTTCCGAGGGCCTCGCTTGCGGGGAGATTACATTCGCAGATGAGCCTCCAGCTGTGGTGTTTTACCCCTCCCAACACACGCCACTCGGGCGGTGACTGCGGAGGTGGTCCTCCCCTCTTCTCTTGCTATCTACTCATCTAAGCAAAATATCATGTCGGCTTATGACACGTTATTAGTACTCTCACCGTGCTATACAAGAAATCTTTTGGTGTCGCTACGCTATGCCCTTCCATTGGAGGCACACCTGTCCGCTTGTCGGACTGCACCGGTTGAAGACGCAACTTGGCTGCGGCCAATTGCGCCGCTTACTTAGCACGAGGCACAAGGTATTTTGAGATGGGTTCTAAACTTTTGTAGCACCTTTTCCTAACCACAGGCTGTCTCTCTTTTCTTTCCCGGCGTGGTGTGCAATATGTTGTGGATACCTACCCTTATTGGTACTGATTTTCCGCACATTACATCAATCGTGCGGCACAGCAGTGGCTCGACAACGGCGCTTCACTGATCAGCAACTCGGTTACTGCGGTATGCTTTAAGGTGGGGGCGGGGAACGGATATAAAAAACTGCATTGCCGTCCAAGAGATGAAGTTGCCCCACAACCCTTGTAGATCCTGGTATTTTCATCATGAGCTCGCCGTCATCAAATCAAGCGGATCTCGAGAACCTAGCGGGCGATCTCACCTCGGCCATCCGTGCATTCAAAGACGCTCCTCCATCAAGCACGGACGCCGTACTCAAACGCAGACTCGTGACGCAACTGGCAAAGAACATCATCACCGAGATCGAGGAGCCGGGAGAGCGTCCTTTCGAATATGTTTCACAAGTACGTTCAACGCCTCCACCCGCATCGCAGAACCCAACTAAATAAACAACCTCGCAGATGGCAGAGCTCGCAACGCTCCGCATCCTGATGGAGTGGCGCGCGCTGGAGCACATCCATTCCACCGGCAGCATCACATACGCCGATCTGGCCACCAAGATCTCAGCCGACCCCTCCCTCATCCGCCGCCTCTGCTGGCCGCTCGTCGCCTCCTCGCTGCTCGCCCAACCCGCCGCCGACACCATCGCGCACACAGCCGCATCGCGCTGCTTTACCAACGACAACCCGCAGGGCGCGTACTTCAAGATCTTGTCAGCTACCCCCAAACCCCCCCCCGTAACTGCCTTGGAAACTAACGCCTCCCAGCTACGACACCATCACGCCCTCAGCCGTCGCCTGGCCCCGCTGGGCCGCCTCGCACGGCCGCACGGCGCCTGTAGAGCAATCCGACAACCCATTTACGTGGGGTCACGGCGCGCCGGCGAAATCGTATTGGGAGCTGGCGTCGGGCGCGATGCAGGTCGACATGAACACGAGCATGCAGAGCCTCGACACGCTGCTGCCCGTCAACGGCGCGTACCCGTTTGCGCTGATCGCCGAGCGTGCTGCCGCTGGGGACGTGCCGGCCGACACGGCGCTGGTGGTGGATGTGGGGGGCGGGCGCGGGCAGGCGATTGAGCGGATGCGCGAGGAGTGTCCGGGGATAACGGCGGAGAGGTGTGTGTTGCAGGATACGGCGGAGGTGATTGCGGATGTGGGGGAGAGGGAGGGGCTGGAGGGCGTGAGGAGGATGGTGGTGGACTATTTTGAGGAGCAGCCGGTGAAGGGTGAGTGCCTGATCAGCGTTGGTGCTGGAGTGATGGTTTGGTTTACTGACACACGGAGTTAGGGGCGCTGGTTTACTTTTTGCGCCGCATCATGCATGATTGGTCGGATAAGTATTGCGTGCGGATTTTGGAGAGGCTGAGGGAGGCCATGGTGGAGCATTCGAGGATTCTGATCATGGATCAGATTTTGGACGATCCGCCGAATAGGGTGAGTGCAGCAACGGATTTTACTATGATGAATATAGGCGCGGGGGAGAGGGATGCGAAGAGGTGGTTTGAGTTGGTCGAAAAGGTAGAAGGACTAGAGGTGGTAAAGATTTGGCCGAATCCAGTTTCGCCTATGGGGGTTGTGGAAGTTAAGAAGAAGTTGTAAATTAGGTGACCTGTTTCAGTGCGGGACTATTTTCGTTCTTCGTCTAATCCAATATCATATGCAACTTGGAGCTGCGCAGTTGATCCGCTGTTGCTTGCTGTTTGTCTGTTGTCTCTTTGTGCGATGAGCTGCGTAAGAATTGTCTCAACCAAGTCAGGCTTCCGATTTTGTTGTTACAATCATCTCGGAAATCTCCTTTGGAGGTTCGACCCCATCGACAGTCCGCAATTTCTTCCTCCAAGACACTGACCTCCAGGCTGGGACCTTCTGATTGAACAACATATCCACCTATTTGCAAGTCAGTAGATAACTGGGAAATGAACGGGAGAAAACCTGCCTCGGTGATTGAAAGACCACTAAGTTCCGGAACGCAAAGAAACGCCCAAACTATCGATATAATGGTTATGGAAAACCATATGTAAGCGATGTTAACGCCGAGATCCGCAGCCGTCTCATCAACGACATACGGCGTCACGAATCCAACCGCCCACGTGGTGATCCAATAAACCATCATAGACAGGGTGGTCGAATGCGTGCGCAGTCGGGCCGAGTACGGCTCAGCCATTAGAAGCCAGCCTAATTATATCAGTGTCATTGTCGCACAGCTACAATGGACGGCCATACCAGTTGGTCCCCAACTTGACGCGTACCCTGCAATGAACAAGATAGAGCCAGCGAGAAGCGTATTCGCAGCGGTTCTGCTGCCGGGGGAAGTCGTGTGAATGACGGCCGTCAGCAACTCGGAAAATGCCATGACGGCGCCGCCAATGAACATTAAAGGCCGTCTCCCGACTTTTTCAACCAGAACGATCGATGGGGCGGTGAATACGCAATTAGTGATGGCGAGGACTAGCGACACTAGATAGGAATCTTCTAGGCCGACTGCTTCGAAGAATGTCGTGCCGTAGCTGAACCAAAAAGTGATGCCAGTGGCAATTGTCATAATGGCCATTCCAATTCCGATCAGCGTCCGGCGGAGATTGGTACCGCGGAAGCACTCCACCATATTAGCCGTGCCGGCCAAGGTTTGTTCAGCTAACCAGTTCCGAATCTCCTGCATTGCTGTGTCGAGCTCGGTCGATCCGGGCTGTAGGTTCCTGAGGGTGATGATCGACTGCTCGGTCTCGTTGACCTTGCCCCTTCTCAGCAGGATTGTGGGAGACTCGGGTGCGATGGCTGCCCCCGCGACGACGACAAGGACTAGAGCAAGCTGAGTTGCGATCGTGATTCCTATGCCACGAATTAAAACCTTGACAAAGATGATAGTACAGAAAGCTTACGCCAACTCTTGCTCCCTTCTAATTTGGAGGTGGCAAGGCTGATGGCACATGCCAATACATTGCCACACGTCAGTAGCTGTAAGTATATAGCGATCATCCTACCCCTCGTTGTCCCCGACGAGGCTTCGACAAGGTAGACCGGAGTCTGTAGACGATTAACGTAATGGTAATGGATGACTGGTAAAACCATCTACTTACCACGATCGATATCAGTCCGAGGCCGATGCCGTGCACAAGACGGGCGATGACGAAGACTACCGCGGGAGGACCAGCAGCTTGAACCACAACTCCAACTCCACATGCGATCGCGGCGAGCAGGAAGGTTCCTTTGCGGCCCACTTTCCAACGTATTAGCCAGACGGTTCCCCGTTGCAATAGCACAACCACACATACCTCTGTCTGGTATGGCAGACGCGAGTAGACACCCTATGATTGTTCCTGGGACGAACATTGAGGTGAATAGAGATCGAGTGTGGGCCTTAAGATACCAGGTAGTTCCGTTGTCATCACTGACCCCGTATCGGTGAATGAATTCGTCAGATGCGAGCACTCCGTTCAAGTATCCCGAATCGTAACCGATAAGTGTGGCTAGTGCTGTTAGCTGACTGCCCAACAGCGGGATGTCCAGAGGTCATGCCTGATGTGAATACCACACCAAGGCTAACAAACTGCCTAAAGGAGACCATCTTTGATGAAGGCGTTTTTGATCAATTATTGGAGCTGCTTGAGTTAAACACCGAGAATAAATCTCTCAGAGCGATGTTTACAATTAAGTTCATCCCAATTGTTTTAAAACCATTTCTGTCCTGCCTTATCTGCATTAGTAAATCAGCGATGAACACAGCGCCTTATCAACGTTCGATTTATCGTTTTACGAATTCGCACAGCTCCGAGAAAATGCGGACAACAGAGCCGGAGAAGATAAGATAAGCAAAGTGCATGGGGACAAAGAGTAGCAGATTTTACTGGTACATGGATGGTCCGCGGTATAGTTCTAAAGTCCGGAGCAAACCATTGGAAGGCGGAATTTACCTTCCTCTCCCTCTTCTCATGATTTCTTATGCTAGAATAGAAGGGCCTCAGTCCCGGGGACATGACACCTACGAAAGATAAGAGTGGAATACGAATTCCGCCGCGGCTGTAGAAGATGGCGTTGATTTTGGTCCAATTTGTTAATTTCGTGCTGATAACAGGCCTTCGATGTACCAGCGCCCACTCGGTCTCACGCCATCATATCCTTTTGAGGTACCGTAGAAATTGGCGCCTAAGCCGGATCAGTGGATTTGTCTCATCCCGTGTAGAACTTCAATCCGTCAGCAAGCGGTTTTGCACAAGCCCCGGTTGTGACGGCCCCAGATCCAGATGCATAACTGCGCGCAGCCTTCTAGCACTCCCGTGGACCGAATTTGATCATTGTTAAAGAATAGTAACGTTCAAATCTCAATGAAAATGGATGCATGATGTAATTGTGTGACTACATGATAGCCTGGTCTCTCATAGCCCTCCTACGCTTTCTTTGCCCCTTCAGGGTCGTGTGCCACAACTTCAATCTCCACACGCATGTCGTCTTCCCCCAGGCGGGTGACCCCGACACAGGTCCATAGAGGCTGGTGATCCGGCATGTACTTCTTGAAGTTTCGCACCATTGCGGCCAGCGCCTCGTTGTTGATTGGCACATGGTAGGAGTTGACGCGATAAACTTGCGACCAGCCTTTACCGCCCGCATCCTGCAGGCATAGCTCGACGTTGGCAAAGGCGAGATCGATCTGAGCATTTATCTCCTTCTCGAATACACCGGTCTTCGGATCCCATCCGCCTGAAGATGATTAGTCGACGAAATTGGAACGGTGAAAAAGATACTAGAACTTACCTTGACCTGAGCACTCGATTCTGTCTCCGACACGCACGGCTTGATTGTAGGAAAACTTTTCTCTCTTTTCCACACCCTGGCCCTCATAGGCATAGTACTTCAAGTGAGACATATCCAGCGGTGCGATGCAAATTCGAGTCGTGGAAATGAGTAGATGATGCGAAGTATGACAGTCCGCTCGGGCTGAAAGTGGTCGACAGGACAGGTGCTCCATCAAACGAAGAGGGCGGTCTTGACCTTTAAATGACTCCCGCAATTAGTAATTAGGGACTGCAGCATGAATGTTAGATACGTCATTGCTCGAGACTGGCCTGTAGAAGATCAAGAGATTATCTAGCAAACTTTAAAGTCGGCTCTGAGAGCGGAATTTGCATTCCGCCACTAAAACGGCACCTTCGGCAAACCCCAACACCTCCGTCTGCAACGTGCATTACAAATACCAATACAAAATTTGCCCCTCAGCTTACGACAAAAATTTTTCGATCCTCTGCATCTTACTACAATTTTGAAACGTGGGAAAGGAGGAGTACTATTTTCAGCCGTTAATCCTTGCGCGCATCTACCATGAACAGCCCGTCCAATAATGCAGGCCGTGCCCGGCGTCAGCGTGGGGCCACTCGAAGTCAATACACAACTCGTGCTTGTCAAGAGTGCCGTCGCCGACGAGCAAAGGTATGAGTCTGTTTCCAGAGGCTGCTAAAAAGTTCGAACCTAAAGAATGGCAGTGCAATGGGGAAAAACCATCGTGTTCTCGATGTCTGGATCGCCACCTAACGTGTGTCTTCACCGTCGAGGCCGATCAACGTGGCTCGGCCCCAAGGTCATATGTTTCCCTTCTTCAAAACCGAGTGAAGCTCCTCGAGCAGGTGATCCAGATGCACTCAATCGATCTCGAAGAGTCTGTTGCTCAGCTCGCTCGCGCGCAGGAACCCAAAGGAAATGTCTCTTTCGCAGCCGAAAACATGTCCCTGGTTTTCAGCGACAGCTGTGCCGACTTGAAAGGTACCTTGTATCCAGAAGATGCATCGAGCAGCCGTAGCCGCGGCGGCAGCGAAGCGCAGTTCTTCGGCCCGACAAGTGGACGCTTGGAGTTGCAGCCTCCAAAGGATGCACCAGCAGTATCAGGCAAGGAAAATGATAGTGGCCTTGATTCTGCTGTTGAAGATCAAAGCCAGCAGCAGCGCTTCAATGATTATTGTCAGAAACTCACGTCGAATATTCTGCGAGACTTCTCACCAGAGCTTGTGGATGATCTCATCGATGTATATTTTGAATGGGAGCAGCCATGGTTCCAAGTAGTAGACGAGGCACTATTCCGGGATAGCAAGCAAGGCAATGGACGCTACTTCAGCCCCTTGCTGCTCTATTGCATTCTTGCAATTGCTTCGAGATGGTCAGACAGACCTGAAGTCAGAAGCGATTTGAAAGATGCCAATACGGCCGGTTTGGTCTTTCTCGAACATGCCGAAACACTGTTGCATTTCGACCTCAAATGGCCCAGTATTACCACGATACAGTCGCTTGCCATCATGGCCATTGTATACGTCGTAAGTCTTCGATCCGCCCTGCTGTAAAAGGTCTACCACCTCTGACTAATGTCCCAGGCTATTGGATCTGATGCTTCCGGCTGGCTCCATCATGGTATGGCCATTCGGCTGATGCTCGACATGGGGTTGAACATGGACTCTACCGTCATGATCGGCTCCAGTCGTCTAACCCCTGAAGAGATTCGCCTTCGACGTCAGATCTACTGGACCCTGTACTGTTCCGATAAGCTGTGGGCTAGCTACACGGGCCGAGTGTGCACTATGCTGGTAATACCACCAGTCAGCACCCTTTGAGTATCGAGCCCGATACCTCTAACAAGAACTTTGATACAGGATTTTCAAGGATCTGTACCTCTGCCTACCGGCTTTTCTTCGAGACCAAATCCCATGGAAGGCTCCAGAACCGTCTTTCTGGAATCACTCTTACGAGAGTTGAGCACGCAGTGTCGAATTTTGGAGGGAATTCTGACTACCCTGTGAGGCGTTCACATCTGATTGAATCTCTTGTGTCGTTAAAATACTTACTCTCTTATTCAAGGTACACTCCGAAAAGAGCGACACTGGATGCGGAGAAACGCATGTTCTTCGACTCTTGTGTTCTTTCCCTGAGAGGGTGGTTCTTTTCCCTGCCGAACGAGCTCAAGGTCAAGCTGAGCGACAGGTCAGAGCAAGTCAATGCTTCGCCCCATGCCTACATTCTAAACATGGTCTACTATACGTCTATTATCTTGCTAGCGAAGCCATTCCTACCTCGAAGGCGTAATGATTTCTCACATGGGCTGGAAGCCCAAGACGCATCGTACAGCGACTTGAGAGAACGAGCGTCCTCTTTATGTCACGAAGCGGCAACGAATATCTGCCTTCTGGGGGAGCGATATCGGGAGGCTTTCGGAAGCTTTCGACGCAGCCCTTTGACAGCGACGCATTGCACCCTGACGGCTGTTCTTGTGAGACTCTTCATGGGATGCTCACAGAAAAGGGATAGGACCAACGACATATCCAGGGATTTAAGATCCTGTATGTCAACCCTTCGAGAGCTCTCTGACTCGTGGACTCCAGCCCGAAGATTTTGGGAAACGCTCAGAAAGGTTTTGCAAGACCGGTTCCAGTCTTTGGATGGAAATCGAAGTCTCCGAGGCGAAGAAACATGTGCTGTGGGGGGAAGTGAAGCCAACGCGATACGACACGGAGCTTCTCAGCAGTATGATGCATCAAGGACTCATCTGGCGGAAGCGGAATCTCCGGCCACGAGAGCTGGATTCAATCGCAGTTTCCTGGCCGATGGCACCGACATGCTTTACCTGATGCCTGCTCCGGACTTTGATCAGCTTGATTTCTCTTTCCTTGACGAACTCCAGTGGGACTGCATGAATGACGATATATTAGGTCTTGGATTTCACTGGAATGGCTGATATTGTATAATTTCAAGTCTCCTATTACTTAATCAACCATGAGTCCACATTTTCAAGAGGTTCTCCGTGGCACCGCCCCGATCAACTTTCGGCGGAGGTCATGGCTCCGATTCGAGCCACGATCTTGCCGATAGATTTACAGTCAACCATACGCTGCATCTGATCCGGAATATCTTCGAGAGTTACTTCGGTGATTAGTGGTTGAATCAAACCCGTGCTTATATAGCCCATGACCTCCAGTGACGCACAATGGTCGCCCATCAATGTCCCAGTCAAGTGGAGATTTCTTTCCACAAGCGCATGTATCGAAATGGAGAGAACAAGATTTCGAGGCACCCTATAGGGCTTTCAGTCAGCATTGTTACGGTAGAATAAAGTCAACCGTTACTCACCCTACGCATACGATTCGCCCTCCATCGCAGACGTACTTGTCCAGATTTTGAAACGCCGATTCCGAGCTGGCACAAACCACGACAGCGTCAGCCGCCCGAGCCAATGCTTTGTCCGGCCTCAGCCGCGTGCACGCCCGAACCAGGCGTGCCTCGAAATCAGACCATTCCTGGCCGGTAGCGGCGGCGGCGGCATCCAGTAGGACGTCGGCGTATTGCTCGTGCCCTTTCTGCTGCCGCAGCAAGTCACACTTCCATCCTAGATCGATGCCGACGACACGGGCACCGAAGACACGCCGCGCCATGGCGCCCGCCAGATGGCCGATGGCGCCGGCCACGCCCGCAACGACGACGACGCTGCCGGCTGCAACGCGCGCGGCTCGCAGCGCCGTCAGCGCGGCCGATCCGGAGCAGAGCGCGGCGCAGAGGGCTGCCGGATCGGACGCTGCAGTACCCAGAATCCCGTCTGGCAGTGCCACCAGGCACGACGTTGGCACCGTGGCGTATTCCTGGAACGTGCCAGCGATGTGTTTCGGGGCGTTGAGCTGACCCGGGCAGGATGTGGGCAGCCCGCTGAGACAGTAGGCACAGGAGCCGCACGTCGCGCCGAGATAGCGTATGCCGACCGTTCGACCGACGAGAGAGGGGTCGTGCGACTGGACGACTTGTCCGATGCCTTCGTGGCCTGCGATGTGGTTGTGTTTCGGGAACCCGGGCTCGGGGCCGATGGAGAAGCAAGCATCCTTTCCAACGTTAATTATCTTGCTTTGTATGAATGCGTCAGAACTCACGCTACGGCAAAGGCCCGTGTAGAATATCATGACTACAGCTTCCGTCGAAGTAGGAGGCCGGACTGGGATTTCGTGCACTGAGAGGGTGAGAGTTCGGCCCACTTCCGGGGTGATGGCGGCTTTCTGCGTCGAGGGAAACCAGAGACCGGACGCTGTAGACAAATTCTCGGTCGCGCTTTTCGTTGTTGATTTGCCATTCTGAATGTTGCATTCAAGCTTTTGCCATGATGAAGAGCGGTTGACTTGCACTTTTGTCATCATCTGGCCCAATCTTGCGTTGACTGTCCTTGTTCTGGATCCGGGGTCCAGCTTGGACGGGCTAAGACAGCTCGTCCTCTATACTATAAGAGAAATAATGCTTACCTATGAGCTTTACGACTTGATCAGGGAGGTGATCCTCGCTTCAGTGATCTCTTATCGTGATGCGGAATTTTAAATTCCGGCCCCAGTCAAAATGACATACACTGTCAGGAATATACATTCCACTCTACCCCCACTGGCGCGTTGTGTAGATAGTTGCTAGTTTAGTAGACTAATCGATTGCTTGCTTGAATGATTGATTGATTTAACTTACGTACCTGTAGAGCTAAAAATTATTACAGACGGTTCTGGAGAACAGCTACCGCAAAGGCAGAGAACAAATCTATGGAATCGACGAAGGACACGAGGTACGGGACGATAGAATGAAAACACTGTATAAATTTTAAATGGGCCACATTCCAATCGATAGTTAGGTCTGTGGTTTAGTAGGTACGTTCATACCGACACCAGCAGTGACAATTGAGTGTACTAACAAAAAATGAGTAGGTTATAAGTGTAGTTCACAGCTTGGTCTTTCACGTACGACCATAGGTCGCAGAATGCAGGGCTTCCCGTCCGCTCAGCCGTACTTAAGCTGCGAACCGGCCGATTAGTACTCAAGTGGGTGACCATTGGGGAATCCCGGCTGTTGTACGTTTTGCACTTTTTTTTGCGCACTGACTCCTTTTTGCCGAGAGGGTTTGCAGCTGGTCTGACAGCTCTGAGGAACGCCAAAAAAAAAAAAAAAAAAAAGCTATCCAGACTTCTACACTTTTGTCTCATGGTCGAAACAGTAACCGGCTCATCGGCTTCATTCCACTCCACTCGTTTGTCTACGAAATTTTCGAGGATTTCACTTGGGGACGCTCGGATGCTCCACCGAAAATAGGATCATAGGCGTGTGGTGCTGCCTTTATCAACCATGATATGCGCCCAGTCGCGCGCAAAGATGGGTCTTGCCGCGCCTTTCACTTCTGACACTCTTTTTTACACTAAATTGTCAAAAGAAAATAAGGAGGGCACCAATGGATGGCTTTCAGCAGGGTGACATCTTTCTGGCAAGGCCTCTCTCATAGATGAATTGATTGTGCGCTAATAGATTCGGTGACTTGTTCGTTTGGAGGGTTTTGTCAGAGATTTATCACATTCGTCACCACATGAAGCCTTGAAGTCCTAAGTTTTGGGACGGTAGAGTTCCCATGAAAGACCAGGGGGGCATCATAAGAAGAAGGAAATAAGCTTTTCTGGGCGTTGAACACGCAAAACAGAGTAGCTGCCCTCCGTAGCTAAATACTCCTCTACGTCCACGTCGAAAGAGAAATGCATGGCAGTATATCGTTGTTGTTGATTGTGAATTCGGGGAAGAGTAACGGCTGGGCTGATGTCGCGCGTGCAACTTCCCGGATCATGGCCTGTGAGGCTAGAAGTGGTTCACTTTGGGGCCAACGCCCTGTGTAGGTGCGGAAGCAGTACGGCGTGGGAAGACCTGGTGGGCTTTTGGGAAAATACTCAGCAAACACGCCTCTAATCAGTTAGTCTGCGCCTTTCTTCGTTATGGCAACTTACACCTTACAATATCCTCAGGGAAGCAGAGAGATCGCGCTTCCGATTTCAACCCTCTGGACGGGGGAAATAAGTCTTCGTAACCTACATTTTTGTATCTCGCAGGATCTCCTCCTTGTATTTTGGCATCAGCGTGCGTGTGAACCGGGGAATCCCGGCTGTTGTACGTTTTGCACAGTGCATTTTTTCCTGCATAGTGCACTTTTTTGCTCCACCGAAAACAGGATCACGGACCTGTGGTTTCCGTTTACAGGAAAACCAAATACCCCCGCATAGTATAAGCCAACCAGAAAGCCACATAATCCAGGCAGAAGCGTTATCCCCTTGCAAGCTCTGATTCTGATTACAAAAATCGCTCCCCCGCACCACAACCTTATCGCTGCATGTCCCCTTTCCTCGCAAAGACACATCGCTCTCCCTGCTCAGTATCAATCAAAAAGGCTCCTCTACGCTCGCCAGAGTAAACAACACCAAAATGGAAACCACAACCGTCGACGACTCCGAATTTCGGACCGACGCCCCCAAATTCCTATGGCAGCGCGCACTGAGCCAAGCTGATAACGATTTGAGGAAGACTCTGCTTTCTACGAAAACGAACAGGCGCGACGCTCTCAAGGCCGCCCGTAAACTGGTCCAGGAGAAAAGGTGCCAATCTCTCTGGAAACGCTGGACCTACGAAACGGCCGAGAAGGACGTCGTCATCGTCCGTGACCTCCTCGAGAAGATGCTATGTTCGTTGGACCTCGTTCAAGCGAACGCTAGGCTAGATCCCCACGGCTTCTCGGAGGACTTGCGAGCGGCGTGGCGACTCACATGGTCTCCATTTTGGTTCCTTTTGCGGAAGACTGCTGAAGATGCCCAGTCTTTTGGAGAAATGGTCAACGACTTGACGTCTGCGCTCCATTTGTTAGTGAGGTACCAGGTTTTGGAAACAGAACGACTATCGAAAGCCACCAAGGATACACCAAACTCTGATGGCGCAATTCTATCCGTCTATCATGCGGTTTACAACATACTCGCCCATTACATCCGATCTGATATCAAAGGATCGGGAGCTGAAGTGGACACTCGTCGATTGAGGGAGAAGCTGTTCCGGGCTGATTCGAACGCGAAAGCCGTCATTGAGCAGACCAACATCCCCAAGGAATCCTTGTACTTGAGGAGTGCAGCATCAGAGACTGTTCATGAAGTTCGCATCCCGGGCGAATTGGGATCCAACTTGCGTCAATGGGGGGTTCCTGCGCTTCTGGAAGCCGATGAAGACCACCCTACACCTGATACTCGATGCGAACTGCTCGAGTCAGAAAGCTTCCGGTCCTGGTGGGAATCAAGCACGTCATCGATCCTGTCTTTTTGCGGAGCAGCGGGTATCTGCCAGACCGCCAGGGAGTTGCTGGCTGTCAATTCGACGCCTGCCCGTGTAGCTTACGTCGACTGCAGCAAGCTCTCGTCGGCGCTCGAAATCCTGCGACATGTCGTCGCCAGTTTCACGTTGGTCAATGACGAGAAATGCTGCGATGTCCTCGTCACGGAATGGCAAATCAAGCAAGCTATATCTCAGCAAGATGGAACTCCAGTCGGCCCTTTGACCGTGCAAGACTGTCTGCGGATCACTTTAGACATCGCAGCTGCAAATCCCATGACTATCCTTCTGGATGGCGTTCTGGACACTGATGACGAAAAGCTCTCCGACTCTCTCATCGAGATGGTGGACAAGTCTGAAAACGTGGTCAAGGTCGTGTTAGTGACAGAGCACGATATACCGCTTTTGGGCTGCGAGAGGGGCGGCTCTGCTGCTCCTTCAAACTTCCGCATCCGCAACGCAAAGGCGCAACCATCCTGGAACGATCTGGAGATTAAAACCCCTCCTAGCGTCCATCTCTCCGAGGCAACTCTTTCAGAGCAGCAGCAAGCAACGCTCCACAACGCCATCAAAACAGGCGACATCGCCTCCGTCATTTCCCTCATCCACCACACACCCAGCGTTGCGGATGATCCAAAAGAAGCCCTCTCCACCGCCATTCTCTACAACCACACAGACATCCTCACCTACCTCCTCAGCACCCTGCCTTCCGCCCCCTCCCCCTCCACACTCAGCTCCGCGCTCCTCACCGCCGCCCTGACCAACCACACCCGCTGCGCCCGCACCCTGCTCTCCTCCCACCACGGCATCACCCGCACAGCAACGGACACCGCCCTCCGCGCAGCCGCCACGCGCGGCCACGTCCGCACGATCAAACAGCTCCTCGCGTACTACACCGCCGAGGACGGCGCAGCGGCGGCGGCGGCGGCGGCGGCGGAAACAGCAGCAGCAACCGCCCTCCCGCTCGCCGCCCAACACGGACACACCGGCGCCGTGCGCGCGCTGCTCGACGCCGCGGCCGCGCCGTGCCACATCGGCACCATGATCGGCGCCGCCGTCCAGCTCGCCGCGGCGGGCGGCTACGCGGACGTCGTTGAACTACTACTCGACCGCAGCAGCAGCAGCAGCGGCTGTGAGAAGCCGTCGTCGCTGCTGTTGCTGAACCGCCTGGGGATGGGGCGGGGCCCGCAGCTGATGTCGCGGCGGCCGCCGCTCGAGGCCGGTGCGGTTTCGCTGGCGTCGGCGAATATGGCGCCGTCGGCAAAGTGGGATTCGTTGCTGCGGTGCGCGTCGCCGGGGTGGTTGGAGCAGAGGGGTCAGATGAGGAGGATGCGGAGAAAGTTGCGTGATGACGTTCATGGTGACGTGAGCGAGGATGAGGAGGAGGAAGAGAAGGAGAAGAAGGAGAAGGAGAAGGAAAAGAAACGCATGGCCGCCGCCACGCAGACGGAGCGCATCCTCGCCGCCATGGTCGGCGGCGTTCACCTGTCAAGCGTCCGGGAGAAGCTGGCGCGGGGCGGCGGCGGGGCGGCAGGGGGGGCAGTGGCGCCGTTGTTTGACGCGCAGAAGAAGAGGAAGAGTAGAGGGCGGCAGCTGTCACGGCGCGAGGAGTTGAGGATGCAGCAGCTGCGGCAACCCCTGGGTCAGCGCCAGGAGCAGCTGCACGCGCTCGAGACGGCGGCGGCGGCGGGGAGTGAGGATGTGGTCGGCTTGTTTCTGCGGCAGCGCGAGGTGCTCGACATCCAGGCCGAGCATGTCGGAAACGCGTTCGCGGCCGCGGCGGCGAAAGGCCACGTGCAGATTGTGCAGCAGCTGATGCCGCTTCTCGACGGCGCGGACGGTGCGGAGACGGCGGCGTCGAAGGCGCTGGAGGGTGCGGTGCGCAATGGCTATGCGCGGACTGTCGAGTTCCTGCTGAAATATGGCGCGGCGCACGGGAGGGTTGCTGACGAAGATGTCCGGATTGTGCTGGAAAATATTGTGTCTGCAGAGAGCGCAACCTGTGTGTTGAAGCTTCTTCAGCTGGCCCAGGAACGAGACTCTGAGGAAGAGAAGCTCAATGAGCTCCGTCAGAAGGCACTGTGCCTTGCCGCGGAACACGGAAATGTCTTGATCCTGGAAAGCATACTCAGCTCAGATGTAGCGCTGGACAATGAGAGCTTCGCAAAGGCCATGTATGCCGCATGCCGTCCGGGGCATACGGCTGCAGTTCTGACTCTCATCAACAGTGAAGCTGGGAAGCTTCTCGAATCAGACGACGTAGAAGACTACCTTCTGGTGGCGGCTCGCGAGGGACATGCAGAGCTGGTGCAATGCTTGCTTCCACATTTGCACCGTGATAAGGCGACTGAAGCCCTCACGCGCTGCGTTGAAGCCGCTGCCGGAAACAACCACCTTGCATGCACGCAGGTGCTCATGGCTGCCTTGACAGAGGAGAAAGATCGTATACTGGCCGCACGCTGCGCCTTCGCCACTGCTGCACAGAACGGCCACGCGGATATGGTTCGCTTTCTTCTCGAACGAGGAGCCGACCCAGAAAAGGGTTCCATGACGCATGCCATGAAGGAATGTATCAATCGTTTCACGCTGCACTCCCCTCGGTCCCCGTGCTCTCGGGTTACGTCAGAGGACGGATGGAAGAAAAGCGACGAGGTTGGTACGAGAGCGACAGTGCGCATGTTACTTGAGCATGGCGCCGACGCGAATGCCCAATATGAACCGGACAAATCTGTTCTTCATACGGCAGCCCAGAACTGCCCGGTGGAGGTGGTCGAGTGGCTGATTGAGCACGGCGCCGATGTCAAGGCAGCGGCCACAGGTCCGAACTCGGTCTTTGTCGCTGTAGCAGGCAGGGAATTGGATTCTTTGGCCGTCATGGAGCTCCTTTTCCAAGCAGGTGGTCAGCTTGAGCCGAGCGGCGAGAGCATACACCCCGTCCTGGCCAAAGCCCTCGAATTCTTCGACGGAGACATACAACCGTATTACTACCGCAGCACCTCCGAAGCTCCAGACGGCCGCTTCGAACTTACAGAGTCGATCCGGTACGTGCTCGAACAAGGCCCCGGAGCGTTGATCCGAAATACCCTCCAATTGCTCCCGGCAGAAAGGGCAGTGGACCCCCGATACGGCCTCTTGCTCCAAATGGCCGCAGCCGACGCCGACAACTCGCTCATCGAGCTCCTCCTCGCCCGCGGCGTCGACGTCAACGCCGCCGGCTTCTACTACGGCACCGCACTGCAAGCCGCCGCCCGCCACGGCCACGCGGCCACCGTCTCGCTCCTCCTCGCCGCCCGCGCCGACGTCAACGCCCTCCAGGGCCGGTACCACACGCCTCTGCGCGCCGCCGCCGCCGGGGGCCATACCGCCGCCGAGGGATACGCCTCCATCGTCCGCACCCTGCTCATGCACGGCGCCGGCATCGCGCGCGCCTTCGCCACAGAAACCGACCACCGCCATCAGCGCGACCTCCCGGCCGCCAGCACCCTGCGTCTCGCCGTCGAGCGCGGGCACTTCGCCGCCGCCGCCGAGCTGCTTTTCTTCGGTCAGTCGCAGGGCCCCCAAGTGCATGCGGACGGCCGGCCCAAGCCGCTGCTCGCCGTCGCCGCGGCGCGCAACGACGAGCGCATGGTCGAGATGCTCGTCGCGCACGGCACCGAGGACGTCAACGTGCGCGGCCAGCCGGACGCGTACGACCTGGGGTGGGGCCGCGAGAGCGACGCCGTGGGCGCGCTGCACGCGGCGTGCGCGCAGGGCCACGTCGGCATGGTGCGCGCGCTGCTGCGGCTCGGCGCCGACGTGGATGCCGTCGTGCAGTGCGAAAGGCAGCCGACGCGGGAGTACAGGGGCCCGGGTCAGCCCGCCCCCGTCGTCGAGCGCTGGGATTCGAAGTCGCCGCTGGCCGCGGCCGTGTGGTGCGGCGTGCGCACCCAAGGCGCTGCTGCTGCTGCTCCCGTCGTGCGCGAGCTGCTCGCCGCCGGGGCCGACGTCAATAAGCCGTCTGGACGCGCGGGGCGCACGCCGCTGTGCGAGGCGGCCGAGGTTGGCGACGTCGGCGTCGTGGAGATGCTGGTCGAGGCCGGCGCCGCGCTCTACGTCGACGGGGCGAAGGGCAATAATCCGTTGGGTGAGGCGTGTGCTTCCGGGCATCTGGGCGTCGTCGAGTATCTCATGGAGAAGATCTGCGGGACCGACGTCGAGCAGGCGGCGTGCGCCGACGGCATGCGCAGAGCGGCCAAGAGCAAGATGCACAAGGCCATGGAGCTGTTGTTGGAATTCGTGCCTGCCAACCAAGAGACGCTGCTGTTGGCGGCTATGGTGGGGCTGCCGTCGTTGGTTCGGATGGTGCTCGACGCCGGTGTGCACGTGGATGCCCAGGACGAGAGCGGCCACACTGCTTTGCTGACCGCCGTGTACAACGGGAATCCGGCCGTGGTTAGGATATTGTTGGAGTGCGGCGCCAACGCGAGGATGAAGACGCCGTGGGGCGGCGGCCTAGTTACGGAAGCGTTCTGTCGGGCTGTGTGGGAAGAGTCGTGGTCCAGAGACCTGCCGTCTTGCGAGGAAGTCATCCGTCTTTTGGTCGAGAGTGGTGCCGACGTCGAGGACGAGGGGCCGGGAGGAGAAGCGAATGATCGAACGAAGATGAGGTCGGCGTTCCACCTGCCCGCACACCTTGCAGGCAAGAAGACAGGGTCGGCGCTCCAGCTGGCCGCATACCTTGGAAGAGAAAAGACTGTCGCCTTGCTCCTAGGCAACGGGGCTGACGTGAACAGAAAGTGCGGATCGCTCGACACGCCCCTGTGGATCGCTGTTGAGAGAGACCATGCTGCGGTTGTTCAGCTTCTGCTGGAAAGAGGGGCGGATTGCAGACAGGTCTCCAAAAGGCAGGACACGCTCCTGTGCCTGGCTTGTAGAAGAGGCTCCAACCATTGCATGCGCCTCCTCCTCCGCCATGGAGCGGATCCCAACGCAAGAGGTGCCGACCATGCCACGCCGCTGACGCTGGCTATCAAATCCGTAGTCTTCCAACATCAACGTTATCCCTCGGAAAAAGAAACTTGCCTGGAAGTTTTCTTCAAAGAGGCGCCAGGAGTGCGTGTCACCGAGGCCGACCTTCTCGCTGCCGCAGGGAGCCTCGGCTTCGATGCCAACCTCAGGCTCCTACTGGATCATTTTGTCAAGAACATCCCCGTCTCCGAGGCCGTCATTGCCCGCGTCCTGGGATGGAACTGCGACAGAAAAGAAGTCCGTTCTCTCATCCACGACCTGCTGGACCACGCAAACGGCATCGGCATAACCGCGACCATGGTGCAGAGCGCACGCGACGTCGACACGCTAGACTTCCTGCTCACACAATGCGGCCAGCATCACCCCGTCTGCGCCATCACACCAGCCGTCTTGGAAGGCTGCTTCCACATGCCCATCATCTTCTACCTCCTCCAGCGCGACGAGCGCCTCGTACCGACGCAGCGCGCCGCCTTGCTCGCAGTCAGCGACACGACCAACTACACCTCCGTCACCAGCAGTGGCGAGAGCAAGGAGCGGCCCGAGATTCCGCGCTTCCTCCAGGTCATGCGCCTCCTGTGGGAACGAAACCCGCGTCTGCAAGTCTCCCGGTGCATGCTGCAAACCACGAAAGAAGCTGATGCGCTGTCTTTTTTGCTCGCGCGCGCCGAGGAAAACAACAGCCCACAAGAACTCGTCATCGACCAGGACACCGTCATCGAGGTTGTGATGTATAGGCCCCGCAACGCCGACAGGCTCCGAGTGCTGCTAGAGTTTCGTCCGGACCTGAGGCTGGATAATGCCACGGTGGAGAGACTGGTGGAGATGGCCATGTCGGACTTGAGTGTTTGGGCCGTGTTGCTAAAGTCTCAGCCGCAACTAGTAGTTACCGAGGAGGTATTTCGGTGGACGCGGCTAACTAAGGAGTGGGTGGAATTGATGCGGCAGTTCGGGAAGGATGTTGTTTTCACAGATAAGATGAGGAGGCGTGTTGAGATGCTATTGCCGAGTCGTAGTCAGGCGGTCTTGAAAGAGTTGGTGTTTTCGTTGGAAAGGGAGGAGAGGGATGACGACGAGGCTGTACAAAGGCATTAACAACTGTGCGTAATGATCCTTGCCCAAAAAGGGGATCGAGCACAATGCAGCAGTTGCCTCACGACAAGAGTAGACTCCTTGAATGAATAATAAGAGCTGCGTATGATGTGAGTGAGCCTGCAGCAGTCGTTGGGGTCTCGCTTAGCACGGACCCACACACGGGAAAAAAAAAAATATAAAACGTACAACAGCCGGGATTCCCCAATGGTCACCCACTTGAGTACTAATCGGCCGGTTCGCAGCTTAAGTACGGCTGAGCGGACGGGAAGCCCTGCATTCTGCGACCTATGGTCGTACGTGAGAGAATAAGCTGTTGACAGCAGTTATAATTTCCAGTGAACAAGCAGTCGTCCTGTCCACATGGACCCAGACATGGGCGCGGATGCGCCCATCTACACGATTTCTAGGCTCTGCATGACCACCTACTTCGTCGTCCTAGCCGCATGCGCCTGCGTGACATTTGGGCCACGTGCGCGGACCAAAGAACCAGATTTCTGAGGCGGCGTCACGGCGCTAACGCGGGACACGCCACTCATTATCGGACGCGGACGACGATGTGTGGGAGAGAGGGCTGGGCGGTACGGAGATGGCGAGGCCACTGGGAGACAAGTGAGTGGTGGGTAGGATTTCGTGGGGTGATTACAAGGAGTTTTTCCGGGCAGCTGCCAGCCTGGCATGGTATATGTATATCTGAGATACTAACTCGTCTTCGGAGTGGACAATCAAGAAAATAAGCCTAAATTCAGTCCTCATAGGTTCCTACTGTTACCTAAAGCCACTTAGCGGCTCGGCAGGGCCCAGGATGCGGCCCGCTTTAGCCGCAACACGAGGATTGGGGGCTGTAAAGCGGCCAGAAACTGAAGTGCCAAGCTGCACAGCGATTCCTCCAGCCTTGGTGCCTGGTGCCTAGTGACAGGCACACCGTCTGTCGTACCACTTAGATAGTCCACGTGCTTCTCCTACGATATTGACTATTTTTTTTTTATAAAAGTGAAGGAAGCGCCAATGCAGGAGGAGCTGCATGTGGCACCGCCTCGTTCTATCATGGCCTCACCAAACATTGACCCGGGCGCAGAGCGCCTACCCGACTATTATGAACTGACCAGCCCGCGGCGGGCCAAAGACACCATCAAACTGAAAAAACTAAGCGGAAGGTTCTATCTGCTTGGCCTCGTCGTTGGTTATTTCGCTTTTGCAATTACCCCCTGGGTCTTGCTCTGCCTCGTTGGCCGTGGACCCATCTACGTTGGTTCGAAACGTAGCGACTACAACGTGGTACGGCTAATGCACGACGCTTCGCGGGTCTCGGATACAGTCAGGGCTGCTTCAATAGTGGCCGCCATCGCTTCTGCGTTGACAATACCGACAATTGCGTCTGTTTGCACTTACGCTGCTGTGGCATTTACTCAGTACCACGCAAAGGGGCAGAAACTGTCGCTGAGGCAGACATTGACACTTGCAAACCAGGAATGGATGAGCCCTCTCATGCCCGCTATTCTGTTGGCACCAAGGCTCCGCCGCCAACACGGCAGTGGGTTCCTCTGGTTCGCATGCTTCCTCACTATGCTAGGTATGGACACTGCTCACTTTTTGTGACATGGCGACGCTGACATGGACCACAAAGGGCTTGTAATTTGGCCCGTTCAGCAAGGATTCCTCGAGCCGGTGACTATCACGACAGTTGCTTCCGAATACTCTTGGAATTGGGAGTCAAATCTTTATGCGGTCGACATTCCGGATCTGTTCAGCTGGTCAGGCTACGACTATAGCCTCGATTACGTCCGCCTACGTCAAGCCATGGAAACAAATTCGCCTGAGAAGTGCAATCCCCGGCTTTGGTTGAACGGCACGGCAGACGATCATGGCTGTACCGGCAGCTCTGGGTTTAGCAGTTGGTTCGAGGATTATGATAACGAACGCATGGTTCAAGAGCACTTTTGGGACCCATCACAGGTCTTCGTGGCTGAAATTCCGTTCGGATACAACACGGGATTCAAGCGGGCGTACATACCCCGGTTCAACACGAGCATTGACTACGAAAACATAACCACCAACGACGCTGCACCCGACGGCTGCTTCACGGACGAGGACGATTCCAATTTCATCAAGTACGGCTACGATTACGTGGACGAAGAGGATTCTCATCTCGACTGGCACATCCGGACTTGCATGTCCAGCAGTGCCTTGAAAACGCCCCTGATGGACGGCACCCGGGACCGCCAGGACTTTGAAGAGGTCTTCTACCTCAACATCAGCACAGCCATAAGTTGGGATGACTATCACACTTCGAACATTTTCAGGGTCAGAGCTCGAACGACCGTAGGCTACTTCGAGCTTCCGAACAACTACAACAACGGCACACACGGCCCGCTGCTGGACAAATTCCCCTCAATATCAGAAAATGATAGCACCATCGGGCCCACTTACCAGTTCGTCTCTCCCTCCCCATCCCCCACACAAACGCTCACCCCACCATCCACAGCGACCCGCCCTCCTCCTCCGACCGCGACAGATACAGCGAACAAGACGGCTTCCCCACGGTCCTCGAATACGTCAAAAACAAAGGGCCCCTCGCCGTCACGTACGTCTCCCTCTTCGGCAACGCCTCCTTCATCGACCAATGGTCCAACCGAGACTACACGACCGCCATGGCCCGCGCCGCCGACGGCCCCTCGTACGTCAAGACCTGCGCCGCCTACGCGCCGCTCGGCCACCTGCTCAGCAGCTACGGCCACGCCGCCAGCGTCTGCGGCGGCAGCTGCTTCGCCAGCTCCAACTCGGGCAGCTACAACGTCCTCGACTGCGTGAAGCCGCGCGCGCACTTCAACACCACGACCGGCGACAGCGACGGCTGGCGCCCGCACCCGGTCGGCGTGTGGCTGAGCGCCTTCGTCATCGACTCCAGCGGCAGCGACGGCACCCGCGACGGTGGTGCCGGCAGCGCCATGCGCGCCGCGCTGCGCATGGCCGCGTTTTTCGCCAACGAAATCCGCCTCACGTCGCCGGCGACCGACAGAGCCAGGGTGCTGACCGTCAAGTCCGACCCGGGCGTCGGCGGCGTCGTCGGCGCGCCCGTTGTGCCGTTCAAGGGGCTCGTGGTGGGGAGCGTGCTGCTCGGTGTCTTCGTCTTCCTCCTGCTGGCGCTCGCCGTCTTCGCGGCGGTGGGCGTGTCCCCGCGGTGGACGGAGCGGCTGGATGCGACGGCCGCGATGCGCTTGGGCGCTGCGTTGGCGCTGTCGCCGCCGTCGTCTTCGAACGAGCCGGGGGGGTCAGTGGCGAGCTTGAAAAATAACGGGTGGCATTTGAGGGGGTCGAAGACGCCGGGCGTGGATGCGGCGCCGGGCTTCGTCGGGGACGCGGTGCCGGAGGGGGATGTGGGGAGGCTGGTCGTGGGGGCGGAGGCGCCGCTGAGGCGGGGGAGGAAGTATGAGGGGGATTTGTTTGGGGGGGTGAGGATGGGGTAAACAGGGGGTGGGGTCTGGAAGTATTGGGGTGGGACTTTATTGTTTTCCTTTTTTTTTTGTCCTTTAGACTCCATTTTGCTTAGAGACGTCACGATGAATGCTGGAGAAAGTCAGTCACGATTGGGTTCCAGCAGCTGACCGGGCTGGCGTTCCTGAACGTGGATGCTAGCCTGTTTTTCAAGCAGAGCGGGTTCAGCAATGCATTTCTGGTGACGACTATCTTGAGTGAGTTGGATTGTGGGAGGATTGGGGGTGAGTGCTCGTGTGCTGATAATGATATGACCAAGAACGAACATGAGCTCCGTTATATCTGTGAACGAAGAGTCTTTTCGGTTCTGAAGTAAAAGAAAATCCTCATTGCCGTGCCACTCGCCGGCATTCGGCTCACACCAGAGTAACGGTTTCGAATTTGGCCTCATCAAAAGCCTCTCCATCCATGATTCCGTGGATGTATGCGTCACCGAGAAAGACGTAACAGTCATCAGCTTTTGGACGCAGTACGTAAGGAACTTTTCCGCCCGGAAACAAGGCAACAAGATCTCCTTTGGTGGACTCCTCGGGGGCGAATCCGATATACCCCTTGTCTGTTATGACGAAGCTCCTTCCAGCAATGACGGCATTGAAGGCGACTTGAAAATCATCCACACCATCCAGGACGAGCTCGGATGACAAGACCGAGTCTACCCACGCCTGCCATCTCTGATACGATGGATAATCCGTCTCCTCGACACGGCGTAAGTGTAATCCGGAGGATTCGTCCGTCAGAGAAATGATACCTCCGCACATGGTTTGCCAGAAGGCGGCTGTTCTGGAAGTGTACTGGACGTCGAAGCGGTCTTCGAGTCTGGCCATTTTGCGGCACTCATCCACCATCTGCTTCCAGTCCTGATAGTCTGGGTCCTCCAGTTCGGCGATAGTGTCAACAAACACGGCTCTAGTCGTTGCCTTCCCAGGCGTAGCTAAGTCCAATGCGGCCCGGCTCCCGTTAGACGCGTCAAAATAAGCCGTCAAGATGGATCGATCCATGAACGACTTATGCCAGGCCTCTTGCACCTCGGCGGTCCAATCCGGCACGAACGACGGCAACCCCAGCCCCAACTTGGACTCCCCATACACATAGCTCAACGCGCCCAACGACCCCGTCTCCTCGACGGACAAAAGCACCACGCTCTCGAACACCTCGCTCGCCTCGCGCTCATAATCCGGCCTCAGCTCCGCGAACCGCCCCCTCGCCAGCCCCAACATGCCATAAATCTTGTCCCTGGGATCAAACGACCTCCTCGTCCGAAACGTCGTCGCGATGTACAAGAAGCCAGCCTCCTCCTCGGTCCGCCCGCGAAAGTGCTGCAGCGAACTCGCCCTGGAGAGGGCGTTCCACACGCTCACGCCAGCCTCATCGTACCGCCTGAACTCGGTCCACCGCGCGCAGCACGACTCGGTGTGCGCGCAGCAGTTCACGACGCACCGTTGCACGGCCTCGCCGTCCAGCGCGCGGCTGCTGCCAACCAGGAACCGCACCGCGCGCGCGAGCACGAACTCCTGCACCGTCCACAGGCGCGTCCACCACGGCAGCGTGAAGAAGCGGACGAGGCCCCGTCGCAGCGCCTCCACGCCGTCGGCCGTCGTCGTCGTCGTCGCGTGCGGCGTCAGCGCCGGGTCGACGTGCAGCTTTGGGTCGCCGCCGACGCGCTCGATGAAGTCGAGCGCCGCGTCGCGGTCCGGCCAGGCGTCGTCGTCGCTGCTGCCTGTGAGGTGGATGAGCACGCGCGCCGCGAGGCTGTAGATGTGGCGCATCTGCGCGACTTGGCTGGTGCGCTCGGTGGTGGAGCCTTGGTTGATGCAGAGCGCGTCGACCCAGAGGGTGCGCGCGCCGCGCGCCGTACTGGGGCGCAGGTCCGTGAGGGCGGCGTGCAGGTTGCGCGTGACGGGGAAGATGGTGCCGGCGAGGTTGATGGGCTGTCGGTCCGTCGGGTCGCCCCAGACGTACGAGAGGGCTTCGAAGGGGGGAGGGTTGGTGAGGGTGGCGAGGCTGAAGGTGCAGTGGATGAGTTCGTCTGTTGATGGAGGCGAGGCTGTGCTTTGCGGATGGAGGTGGAGCAGACGGATCTGCCGTTTTGTCTCGTCGAGCGGTGCGTAGGTGTATGTCGTGTCCATGTTGTTGCCGTCACTTAGGAACACTGCGGTGGTGCTCCAGCAAGGTGTTGTAAAGAAGGCTTCACATAGTATATGAAACAGCTCACATCCACCGGTGGGGCTTCTGTGATATTTCAAGCTTGCGGGCGGGGAAGCTGCGAAGGAACAGCTGCAACCACGCCCCACAATGCAGAAGATAGACCTTGGCATTTAGTGGCTCGCAACATCACGCATGAGGCCAGGACCGCTCATTCGTTGATATAGAGATGGAAATAGTTTCCGTTCGGCAACCCGGCAACGTGCCCCACTGGAGCATTTTGAACATGTTTGATTAGCTATCTTTGCTTCGCCTGCTCGCCCTCACCCATCATAGCTGTCGGCTAAGGCCGCGTTCTCAAGCACCGCCACTAGCTTGGGTCCTCACGTACCATCACAGGCTACTGAGACCGACGGACTCTAAGTACATATTATCTCTTCTAGTCGCATGCCCTTTAGAGGGTTAATCCAGTATAGGTTCAAAATTCTTTACAATGAATGGAATTTCCTCTTTATCAAAGAGAGGCTGCCACTTGTGAGAATAAGGAGAATTGTCAAAGAAGTTTAACTGGCCGCGTGCCGACTTGCCCTTGAACGGGGCCATCTGCTCCAGAATTGGCTCCATCAGCTCTGAGTCTGGCGGTTGTTCGTGCCACGGGCTCACTGGCGACTGATTAAAGAGAACGAAGTCGAGCGTTTTCAATTTTGGGAGGCTAAGGAGCGTGTCGCATGCCATGATCCATTCCGGCGAGTTTTTGCAACTGTGGTGCCTGAGGACGACGCATAAACGCCGAATTTGGCGAAGATTGCTCAAGGGGACACGCTGGAGAAAAAGGAAAAGTTGATTTTCCTCGTAGAGGCCAAAGGTCGAGTTCCCGTAAAGGATAGGCATCACTTCCGCATACCTATGAATTATTAGCTATTGAACCCGGTCGTCATGTGGCAATGTGTCCATACACTTTGTGACACGTCAATGCCAAATCCAGTAACATCGCGTGTTTTCCGACCTGGAAAATTCCTTCGCCCGGCATCAAGCTTTTCAATTGGTATCCGTGTCTCAACAGCCCCCTTCTGTGACGACTCCAAGCTTTTTGGTTTACGAATTGCCCCGCAGTTATCTTTTTGGGCGTCGCAGACTGCTCACCATACGCATCGACGTGACGCAAGGTTGACATTGTCCCACGAGATGGATTAATGACAATGGGAATATATTCACCGCCCGGGAACACGTACTCCCAGATCTGTAGGCGAAGCTCGGTAGGCAAGTTGAGCAAAAACGAAGAGCATCCTCGATCCGAGGGCGAATTTTGAATAGTCTGGCTTGCTTGGGCCATGATTTGATGGATTTTCGGGCGGTATTTTGCAAAAGCTGAGTGAATTGCGAGTTTTCTCGAGGCAAGTACTGGTTGTAGTGGACCTTACAGACTTAAACAGCATGAATTGCAGCCTAGTGAAGCACGGCCCTCAGCTTTCTGCTGCTGCCTGGACCAGCCACGTGGCAAGCCATCAAGTGTTAATTTTGGCAGTAAGCCTCATTTCCCCATGATCATCTGAGCGCTGCGCCTCGAAACTAACGATATAGTCTACACCCGATGAAGAATATTGTAGCCTATGCTAAAACGATTACGCATGCTACAGTACTTTCTCATCTTCCTTTAGCTTTCTTACTCCTCCTTGATAGCTGTTGTGGCGTATCGTGCGCTTTAAGCCTTCGCCATCTGGCGTTCTGCTCGAAAGGCCCTTTATCAACCCAGGAAATTGTTTCAGGACTCAGTGAAAGAGCTGTAGCAATAGAGTATGAGGTCAGAGTCCAGCGGTGATCCAATTACAATATTATAATAATTATTCATTTCCAAATTTCTCCAAGAATGTATTCGCAACGCAGGCCAGGCTTTGCGTGTGGACTGAGGGTAGACCGGGGGAATATTGGCATAAAATCATCAAGATTAATCAAGTCAACGAAAACAACATGGATGGATCCGAAGAACAGCCATGACTGAGTGGATACTTGCGTATCTTGTACAGTTTGGCTCTTGCTAAGCATTACTATTATCTATTTCGTTTGTGGTCCATTCGCAGGGGGTCGGGTATTTGAAAAGAGTCCCGCTGCGCAGAAGCAAGGTACTTGCGGCTTAGGACAAGTTCGGGAAGGAGGGGAGAGGAAATGATCCATGAGACCAAGGCGAAGGAAGGGATGTGAGGCGAAGGAAAGCTGGCAACACCTGAGGGGTGTAATTGGCCACCACAATTCTTCCGCCAAGCATTGCATTTCCTGCTCAGTTCGAAGGGATAAATTATTACCTAGAAATCCGTATCTGCCTGCGTGTTCGGCATTTCAAATATGCTCGGCTTTCAGAGAACAACTTTACTCTTCCAAGATGAGACCAATTCTCTTCAACCAAAGCTCCTTCTACAGAGATTTTCAGTGCGCTCAAGATGGATGCAGGCCTCTTATACCTCTTTCACAACATTCATTTAATCCAATCTATCGGGTGACGCTTGCTTGAGCCCCTACATGCCTGCCTACGTTACCCCTTACGTAAAAATAGTTAGTGACGCATCTGTGCAACAACCGGCTTGACTATCGCGTGCGCAAATCCTATCCTACTTCCATGCACGTGGGCAATGTTGCTCGACAATGGCCATTGTCTGTCAGCTTCAACTGATGCAGGTGGGAGTGCAAAATACAGCAATGCAGGAGGAACAAATCCTAACAGCTTATTTCAGGACCATGAAGAGACGCTTCAGTCTTCTTTCTCAAAGCAGATGCCCTCAAACCACCGAGCTACGGTCACACACCTCGTGTCGACCATCCTCCAGAACAAATCAGCAGCCCAAAGCACAACCACGATCACCATACAGCCACCAAGGCAAAATCCAACCAGCCATCCACTCATTGTCTCATACCCAGTAGCTCGCCAAATGGTTGGAGTTATCCACATGCCTAACATATGGATCACTGGCCCGTGGCAGATGTAAAGAGAATAGCTGATCTTTCCGAGATATTGTGGTATGGCGTGGCTGAAAAGCTTCTGCAGCAGGGGCGTACAGGAGACTGAAACTATCAGAAGTGCCGAGCCAATTCCGTGGATGAAGCGTTTTGGATCAGATATGCTTTTCGGCACAAGATAAGGCACGATCGAATAACCAGTAGACATCTCGTAGCGGTGGCTTGGTGCGGAGAGGAACCACATGGAAAGGGCGAAAAGGACAATTCGAACGCCCAGACGCACCGCGGAATTTCTCGCCCATCGTTCCAACGTCTGAATGGGAGATGAAGTTAGCGAAGTTGCCCATCTCGGCTTTTCCAGTAGCATTTCCATCACTTCCATCTCCTCTCCATCAGCCACCTGGCTGCATTCTCGATTTGGATCTTCAGCGTCAGCAATCGCAGCTCCATCACGGCTCTTCAACCTCTCCGAAATGGCCATGTGCCCTTCCGCAAGCATGGCGCCCAGCACAAAGTCCATGCACTCCCAACGGTCCCAGTAGACGCAGAAAATAACGGTTGCAGCCATGAGAGCGAAACGCCACCAGACTCGGCATCGAAGGAGTCCCAGGAGCGCCAGGGTGACAACGAGACTCCCTCTCATCTCCATTGGTACAGTCCATAAGTGCGGGTCGTACTTGTTGTAATATGGCTGCCAGTGCGAGTAGTTGTAGTAAGACCAGATATTCGTCAAGCCCATGAACTCATTCCACCAGTCTGCGAGCTGTTCGCCGAAACTCGGCAATCGTTGGTGATGATTATCGGCTTGGAAGATATAAGGCATGGCTGTGTACTGCCTCGCCGGTTCCCAGAGGCCGAGACGGATGGCGCACATGGTGATGAAGGAGGAGACCAAGGCAGGCAAGTACAGCCGGATGCCCCGGCGAAAGAGTGACGACGTCAAGGCCAAGTAGACCTGTTCGTGCTGGTGCGGTCTCTGTCGCGCAAGTTTGATGGCTTTTGCCGAGGACACGTAGCCGCCGACGACGAAAAAGATCGAGACCATGACGTGGCCGGAGTAGATGAGCCGGAGTGGCGGCAGCTGGATGATGCGGCGGTTCGAAGGCCCATCTCCCCATCCATAATCAAGCCATCCATGATAAGTCCACAGCAGATGGCCGAAGAAGACAAAGAGAGCTGCGGTTCCGCGGAGTCCATCGAGGTATGCCGTGCGCGCTGACTTGGCTGGCGGTCTGGTGGTTGGACGTGGGTTTGATGAATCTGGCTGGGTAGGAAGAAATGATTGCAGGAAGCTCGGTGTGCATGTCCAGAGCAATTTACTGGTCAGCCATGCAAAACTGCACGAGATGTCTTTCATTGTCAAGCGAACCAAGAGGACACACCAAAATATGCGGACAACAGCTAACGAAGGAAGCAAAAGCGAACATTAAATGGACGTAGAATGGTTTAGGCGAACAAGGCAACCAAAGCGAGATTCCTTGCATCCCATTAATTCGCGAGCTTCCTTCTCGAAAAATCGGGACCAAGGAACATTTTTGGTAAACCATTCCAATGCCATAAGTTTTGCCGCATCGCAAACACATATCCTCCTGATGATCCTGATAATATGCGGAGATTTTCAGCGAGACTTCCTCCACTTTTGCAACATCTCAGTCCGAATCTTTGATTCACAACCACATCCCCATGTCTGTTGCTCAGTACAAGAGCATGAAAGTTCTCCGGCTCAACACATGGGTATTGATTCCCATCGGTGTTGGGCTCGTTATTCTGTGCGCGATTTGCACCCTCTCACAGTCTTCTGTGTCACCATTGTTCGATCGACGCAAACACGAAATTTTGGAGCACAATTGGTCTGTCCTGGGAAAGAACTCGCCACTGGAGGGCCCTTCGCCAGGGTTCAAGAAGCCGGACGGATTGAAGGTTGTGGGTCTTGTCTTTTATGGACGAAGGGAGACTGTCTCAATATTGGACTGTTACTTGCAGGTGAGTAGAACATCACAACAGCCCTCGGAAAATTAACGCTGCTGATAATCTTTCAAAAGAGGAATCTCGCCATCAACGGCGGCTTTCTGGATGAAGTTATTTTCATCACCCGCACGAATGACCTTGCAGACCTCTTATGGCTGGATGCCCGTGTCGCGGGTGTCCCACAATACCGACGACAAATGGTTTCCTTTGAGTACAAGGATTACTCGGGTGCGTATGACGAAATCGAGCCGGACGTTCTCTACATCAAGATAGACGATGATATCGTTTTCATCGAAGACACCGCCATTCCGTCCATCGTCGAGACAAAGCTGGAGCATCCGGAATACTTCCTCGTCTCCGCCAACATGATCAACCAGTCGCCGCTTTCCTGGGTACACCGCCACCTGGGTGCCCTCATTCCATACCTCCCCGAGCTTACCCCACCATTTCTCTCCCAAAATGTGAGCCAGTCTCAATGGCGCGCCTCGCAATTGCCAAACTGGGAGGCTCCGCCGGAGATGGGGCTGTTCGGGTGGATGCCAGATGACTTTTTCTCTCCGCCGTTTGAAGGACACAGGTGGCTTCCACTTGCGCCTGGCACACAAGGATCTCCTTTGGTGGATCGCACCCCCGTGAAGTCAGTCCAGTACACTATCACCTCGATCAACTACGAGGACTTGCGTGGTTGGTGGTGGTGGCCGGCCGGCGCTCAGCTTCACTACAGCTTCCTTTCACGAATCGAGGATCGCTCTCTCTGGAAATACAAGTTCCGTACTTGGGATTTTGAGAACGAACGGCTTGGCATCCAGTTTATTGCGATTTGGGGATCGGATATCATAGCCAGCAAGCCTATTCCGGCCGATGACGAGTATCATCTGAGCATCCAGATGCCTCTCATTACAGGCAGACGTAAGTAAATTTCTCCAGTTGAGCTCTCATCGCACACACTGTTCTTTGTCCCTATCCGGAGCCATATAAAAAAACACTTCCGCTCTCTCTTTCCCCTTTTCGCTACCTTATCCAATGACTAATATCTCTTGGCCGTCTAGATGCTGTCGTCGATGGTCGTGGTTTAGTTGCTCATTACTCTTACGGCGTGCAGTATGATGGGATGAGCAAGACGGATATCCTGAATCGGTACAGAGCGTTTGCAGATGAAAAAATCTGTGTTCACCGTAGCATTGATGATTTTATGGGATTTCAAGGATAAATTCTTTCTATATTTCGTGGAGTAATATGGTTCTTATATAGAGGGAGTTTACTGCGATGGTGTGCATTAGAATGATAGCTTCATTGTATTTTTTCTTCCAGTAGAAAATTAGGTACGAGAGCGGAAGATAATAACATGTCACAGCTACCATACTGATTGTTGCCAGCTTTGGGGGCGTCAGCCTCGAGACGGGCGGCCTTCAGATTTCTCACGTTTCTCCATAATGTCCGCGGAAAATGAGATCATCAGTGACCTGAAAGAAGGGACACATATATTCACATAATAGCCATTAATGAGAAACATACCTGTACGGTACGGCTGGTAACACCCGTGTCCCTGGAATGTGCTCCGAAATATTGTTACAAAAAAGGGGATGATGTGTAAACCCATCTGCGACTATCGTACCTTCTTGTCAGACGGGATGGGACTTGCTCATTTGGCGTTTGGAGGGTCTACTGCAATTAGACTGCTGCACGCTCCACCGATATTATTGTAAAAATTTACAAGGTAGGCCTTGAAGTGATTAGTCTTCCGACTTGATGCATATGCATTCCTCCCCGTTCTCTTCTTCCATGGCATCAATCTCCTCCAAATCCCATTCATCGCCACCCGCATCGTACTCCGTAAGGCCTATGATCTCAATCCCTTCCTCAGTCGCGGTACTCTCCTCTTTTTTGAAACCATCCTTGCTCATAAAATCACCGTCCTTGAACTGCCTTTGCTTCTTCACTCCACCAGCCCTCTTCACCCTGATCTCACGCAAACTAAACGCAAACACAAAATCATCCGCATCCCGAAACCCCACCCTCGTCCTCCCGTCCTCGCTCGCCTCGACCTGCGGCCCCGCCGCCACCGGCACCCCCATCGACGTTCCATCCACGCCCACGCGCGCATCAAAGCTCCTTTCGCGCACGTACGACGTGAAGCCCCGCGCACCGGACGCAATCTTGACCCCCGTGACCATGTACACCTTCCGCCTGAACATGTTGCCCGTGATGTAGCCCCTGACCGCACGCTCGCGCACCGCCGCCTCGACGAACTCGGCCGGCGGCGCGAAGGTCCGCGTGCGCATGACGTCGACTTTCCAGTGCTGGCCGACGTCCCTGGCCCAGCCGTAGTTGCCGTCGCCCCCGATGCCGACGACGGCCTGACAGAAGGTGGCCCAGACGCCGACGCGGGCGCTCGTGGTGCGCTGGGCGTCCAGCGTCCAGTCGCGCGCGTCGGTGGTGGTGATGGACGAGGGAGGCAGCAGCGCCGGATTATGGTCGTGGTGGTGAGCGGCGACGAAGAGTGGCATGTCTGCGGATTCGACGGAGGCGACGACGTTGCCGAGGGCAATGGGGCCGTCCGGGGAGAGATTGGGGGTTGGGGCGATGATCCAGCGTTTTTGAGTTTTTGGCGGCGCCATGGTGAGTGTGGTGGGATGTATGGATGGGGAGAGAAAAGTAAAGCTGGGCTGCGGGGCATGGTTACGTGGGGGAGGGGCTCGCTTTGTCGTCAGCGTCCAAGAGGTATGCAAGCTGCGGACCAGTCACACCTTCTCGGCTAGGGCTGACGGATAAATCGGAGTACGGATGCTGGTTCCAGGATCTGGAAGTACTTGGAGAAATGTAATTCAAATGGCCATGTTCATTCATGATAAGGATTTTCTAAAGTGAAGCTTGTATTAAAACCGACAGTGGACATCTAAGTTGTGCCTTGCGGCGACAGTCTGGATTCCAGAAGTAAATATCGATAGAATAAGTAGTTCGAAATAAATAATGAAATGTATCGTATGAACTGCCTGCTATCCATTCGGACCATGTTCTCTCATATACTTCTCACGTTTTTCTCCCCATATCTTGACCAGGTCAAGCCCGAATTCGTCGGAAAGAGAGTCGACAATCTTTTTTGCGGCGTCCATTCTCAGAGAGTCAAAATTGTGCCAGTCGCCACCATCGGGGTGAAGGCGGTTTACCCGAAGCAGATTTGTGATTTCGATGTGGGTAAAGTCAGAATGTCTGTCCTTTTTCTTGCATACTGCTGAGCGTAGAACGTGCCGCATGCCACGAACTTGCTTCAAATGCCGTTCTACTTCGGGGGCCAAACAAAGGGGTGGTTGACGAGCGAACTCGAGGATTAGAGCGGCTGTCGCGGCTGCTACAGCCGTCGCGGCGGATGTACCGGACATCCTCTTGCGTCCGCAGGTAGACTCAGGACCTGAGAAGAGCGGCCATGCCGACAAAACATGATCACCGAGGGCTGTGAAGCGCTCTTGACAGCCGGTGGTACGTGGGTTGAACTTGCGAGGCTTCCCCTCCTTGGTAGCGGCATCGATGGCGATGACTTCATCCGCTCTGGCCGGGAAAGCTATATTTCCCCCTTTGTTCGATGCAGCTGCAAACATGAGTACTTTCTTCGTCTTCGCGTCCTCGATTGCTTCCCGGAGTTCTTCACTGTTGTCCTCCTCCCATCCAAAAGACATACTGATCACATCCACCTTGCGCTTCGAGACTGCATGACGTATAGCCGCTGCCACAACCTTGGGGTCTAGTCCTACATCGATGCCTTCTGAAACTCGGTAAACATATATCTTAGCGTATGGACAAACTTTGAAGAGGATTCCCGCGCAGTGTGTGCCGTGGCCGTTCACATCTTCTTTCGGTGACAGACCCTGCTCGGGAAACTTTACAGGGACAATCCGGCCCCTGGCATTCCTCACATCTTCCGGCTCCGTTTCTAGTGGCTGCATCGCTATTCCTGTATCCAAGATCGCAATCTTCACTTCCTTGTGGTCGATGCCCTCAATGTTTCCACTATCCTTTTCAAGCATTCTGTGTGTGCACTCCTCGAGCTCTTTGAAAAATTCATCGCTCGCATGGGAGGCGATTTCAGACATAGACTCGTCGTTTGGCACTCTCCAATTGCGGTTGGTCTGCTCGACTTCTGCAGCAGATGATGGCCTGCTCGGTTGATATTTTACGGCGTTCTGCCAGTCTTTCGATACTTGAGAGTGCATATCACTCATTGAGTGTGTGTGGTGATGATTTCCTGAACGATTGTTGTCGAGTGTGTCCAAAGGCCATTCTCCAGGGATCTTGAAAATGGCCTTTTGGTTTGAAATTTCCCGGTCCCCTGTAATTTCGTGTCCTTCGATGTCAATGTTGAGCGGAAATTTGCTGTTGCATGGGCTGTCTGGAGGTGTTATTGTGCTCACACAGATCTTCTTTGACGTTTCCGGCCTTGCTGCTGAGCTTGTTGAGCCGTTGTGCTCAAAAAGACTGGTATCCAATCCTTCAGATTTGGCCTTCAATCGTCGTTGCTGGTTGGAAACTCCGAAAGACACTGTACCCTCCTTTTTCTCGAGCCTATGGTCTGGGAGCACATTTGCCTCTGTGGAACTCTTCCTACTCGAACTCTCTTCCGGTAGCACGGGCCCACCTTCAAACAAATTCTTAAGCTTGTCAATTTTCCACGATCTGCCACTGCCATTGCTCGTGATTCCCTTGGGATGGGGTCTATTGGTCTGGATTTGGGCCGCCAGTGTGACTGCACTATGCGGCAGCAGCGGTGGTGCTCTCGTTTGCAATTCATCGGTTGAAGCCTTGATAGCCTTCTGCTGATCAACATCCATGCAGGTGGAATCGGCATTTCCTTCGACCTGGTCTTCCGTGATATCCGCTTGCGGGGGTTTCTGGAGCGGTAGCTGCATTGGCGGATCGGCAGCTTCATATGGGAGTCGGTTTGAGTTGCTCGGCTCTTGCTTGTATTCCGACGCGCAGCCCAAACTCAGACCCCTCGGCTCGACGTCTTGAGTTGTTGTATTTTCCGGCCCGCACAGATTTGATCGTTCCGTCAGGCACTCCTCCAAACCATCTCGCGACTTGCTCAGAGCCTCGTCCAGTTGCCTCGATGCTCTTTCCTCAGCACCCATGAACTCCAGGATTCCAATATTTTCTTGGAAATAATTGGCAGCCTCGTCGAAACGATCAATACTAGCAAGTGCTTTGGCCAAATTATAACGGCAATCAATCATTCTTTCGTGATCTGCTCCGAAGATTGGAACAGCCTGATCCAGTGTCTTCGTGCTAATTTTGACCACCTCATGGAAGGTCTCCGTTTGGTCTGCCACCCACAACTCGTAGACGAGATCGTTGCGAGCTTGAACGATCCTCTTCCAATCCATATGGTCATGTGCTTCGAGAGCACGTAGTGCGGCGCGTAGCTGATAGATGGCATCCTCGGAATTATCTGCTTCGGAATAGTGGCGGGCCAGACGCATCCGGTTGTCGCAAGTTGCTTCGTCCTCATGAGAATTCTCGGACTCTTTCATGCTCAAGCGTCGCCGTAAGGTCTCCTTTTCGTACTCCCTGGCCAGTTCAAAGCGTTCTTCCTCAGCGAGCTTGCTCGCTGCCTCATCGCGTGAGGCAAGTGTCCACGGATGATCTGCTCCGAAGCGGACCTCCGCATCCTTTGCAAGTGTGATAAGCGAGTCGGACATTTGCGCATATGCGCCGTTGCCAGATGTGCGTTTGGAGCCCATGTTTGTTGGTGCTTTTGTCTGGAAACGAAGAAACGCAGACGCCGGGGGCCAGCCCGATACTGTATGTACACTGATCGAGAAGGCTGAGTTATCGTGGCAGTGCCTCAGGACAGAGGCCCAACGCCCAATCTTGCTGGACACCCTGGTCACCGTCGGGAGCGGCTAGCGCTTATGCATCATAGGGCAATGACAACTGGATCATGTACGTCCACTCGCAAGCGACGATGCACCACACCCCATTCGCGCAGCCTCATGCAGATGCAGAAAGAGGGGAAACGAGGCTGGGACCCGATACAATGAGCCGCGTCGAGCAGAAGACGAGATATCGTTCGTGTCCCAGGCCTCGGGAGTGGAGAATGGTCAAAGCAGCGACGTGCTCTGGGCTCACATGCCCATTGCGAGCAGTCCATCCATCGCGCATCGTATGCCTGTGATCACTACTGCTCCTCGAGAGCTAGTCAGCCAGCGCAGCACAAATGTACGCCTCAACACAGCCTTGCCGCTTACTTCCGTTGTTGAAAAGACAAACAATACTCGAAATAAGACCACCCATACCCCGACCTTACCGCTCGCCATTCCGGTAACAACAACTGTAGACGGAGTTTCAGTTGTTGAGAATCCTCCTGGCCTATCAACCGAGCAAGAGGCTGGAGTAATCATTGGTTGTTTGCTCCTGCTGATAATAATTGGTGTCCTTTTGTACGTCTATTGCCACAGGCGCTATGGCAAAGGAAGTGACGGTCCGATATCGTCCAGGACTCCTTCACCACCGCCCGATCCCTGGAATGGTTACGAAGGATGGCCAAGTTTCGACCCGGCGGATCCACAACCACAGCCAGGTGATTTCCAACATCCAGTTGGCAACCATTTCAATGTCAACCGAAACACAGCTGAGCAAGTTGTGCAAGAGCCTGAAGAGCTTAGAATGCCCGCAGCAGCCTCAGGAACGGAGCTTCCGGCTCGAGTGCCGGGTGCTAATGCTGCACAAACAGGGCCGGCGCCATCGAGACATGTCAATGAAGAAGCTACTCATCCAGAAGCTCCTCAAGAACCCGCATATACGCAAGAGCAGGGATATCAGGATCCAAATACACAGGCGCCCTCCGAAGAAGATCCCAGAGGACAACCACAAGAAGAACAACCACCGACAGTACAGAATCCGGTGCCGCCTGAGCTACCAGTACACCCCCTGCCAGAGCAGAATGGCATAGAACAGGCGCCTGGCAACAATGAATCTTCCAATGCTCATCATGCTGCAGCAGATGGCGATGTGCAACGCCCAGTCTTTCAAGAAAAGGAGCCTCAACCTCCTGCTCCGCCTCCCCCACCACCACCTCCTCCTCAACCAACAACAGAACAGCCGCCGCAGCCACCACCAGGAGAGGCGACGGTTCGGCATGTTACTTTTGCGGAGCCTAATACGGAGCAGGAGGCTCCAAAGGAAGCGGCAGCCAGCCAAGAGGAGCTGAGGAATGCAGCCCAAGCCCAAGATGCCCAAACCAGATTGCAGGAGCTTGCACGAGAGCAGAACAGCCAGCGGGAGCAAGCGGGAGAGCAAGCGGGAGAGCAAGCGGGACAGCAAGTGGGACAGCAAGCGGAGGAACAAGCTCCGGTAGAAACATCCAATGAGAAAACGCCCGGAAAGCGACAACGAAAGAAGAAGGGATCCACACTCTCTGAAGCCCACTGGAATTGGAGATATACGGATAATACCCCTAATACCCCTGGGATGCATAACCGTGGCGATGAAGAGTTTAGGAGGCTGTGGGGAGAAAATCGACGTAGGGGGGTTCGGTCCGCTCCACCGAACACCTTTCGGCCATCTGCGTTTCTACCAACGGAAACCCAGCCCTTCTTACATGACCTGCAATATGCCCCTCCGGCTTATTCCCAACAGTCAACTGTCCCATTGAACTACACCCGAACACCTGTTGTTCCGCTGCCAGCCGAACCCGTTACCTCGTATCAATCTGATGGAACACAAGCCGCGCAAGGTGATGCCGAAGATCCCACAGCGCAAGAGAATGCGGAAAGACGGCAAATTCATGAGGCATGGGATTACTTGCGGAATGAGGACGCTCAAGCCTCCGATTTTAATGACTGGTATGAAGAAGTGACCCACTACGTCAACCAGATGGAGTGGCGCGCCACCTACATCGTGACCATGAACTTTCATCGCGCACCGGCAAGAGCCGAGCGCCTGCGCGAAGCAGTGAGGAGAATGGTGGCTTACCGCGACCAACGTGCGGGTTATTTCCGACAGACGGCAGCAGCAGCACCTCCCCAAGCAACTCAAGAGGCTTACCTCGAGGAACGGAAGCCGCCATCTTCTCCAAAGCGGGAGAAGAGCGATAAGAAGACTCCGGGATTGGGGCGGCGGATTCTCGAATCGTTGGCGCCTATTTCTCGAAGCCGAAGGCCATCCCCCAGAAGGATGGTGCCTGACAGGAAGAAAAAGAGGAAAGAAAAGCAAACCGGGTCAGGAGCAGGCGGCGCCCCACAAAGAACCGCTCCAAGGGCTGCTACAGGGCCAACCGAAGGATATACCGGGCTTTCGCCACAGGGTGCGCAATATATGGGCCAGACTGGAGGCGCTGCAATGCAATCCTTTGGAACAGCCGGTGAACAGCATGGAAGCGGTCCAGTTGGAACAAGTGGCGAGGGACGACCAGTGCAGCGGCAGGAAAGTCCGCCATTACCAATGCCTGGCGCATATGTTACAGCGGAAGAGGAAGAGGAAGGACAGCAGAATCAAGCCGAAGCCACGGGGATTCAGTCAGCTGACGGTGCGAATCAACAGCAGCAAGGAGACCAAGGCGTCGAGCCGCAAGGAACTCAGGAAGAGGCTGGAGTGACTGTGCAATACTCTGACACTGACGGAGTTACAGTGACACATGAGGCAGAGAGTCATGAACAAGAGGGAGAAGATGGAAACAGAAATGGGTGACCGGTCTGTGGCAGTAATGATAAAACCAAGACCTCCCGAAACCATCATAACATGATCGAATTAGCAGCCGCAGGACATTCTTCTGTTTGAAGTTGCTTGAAGCGTGGCTCTGACCGGTGAACTCTGACATGGCGCACGCATGCGGTTGCTGGAACAGCAATGCAGCCATTTAAAGGGCATGCCGACAGAGGGCGTCGGATTTGAGACGCGACAGCATCAGCTGGCACATGATATAAGCTCGCAGCAGACAATAGAACAGCCACAAAGGAGGATAGACAGCCCGACAGGTGGCGGGGACGCGTGCAGCCGAAGGGAAGGAGCCGGCAGGCTGTGTCTCAAACAACGGGTTCTTTTGAGTTCGCATGCAGGGGACAGTTTCCTAGTGCGTAACCAGCACGCGCTGCTGCACGAGCGTGAGACGGAACGGAAGCGTTCGAGTCCAGTCGTCGGTGGCAGCAAGACCTGCATCTTTTTTGCGGCACGCTCACCGAGACGTGAGTGAAGAAAAGCGCCTCGTGGGCGGAAACCTCTATTCCCTCGGCTGACATTCCCCGCTGGACGCTTTCGCTACGGTAGTACGCAGGTTCCAGCCTTCGGGACCACGCAGGAGTGCGCCTGCGAGACATTGCTCGCTTTGAAGAAAAAGCGTAGCCGAGCTGTGGGTACCTAACGTCCGGCCAGCGGAGCGTCATCCGGGAAGGATAATGCGTCCCGGGACGGGCGCTATGGCCAATAGTTCGGAGCCTTTCCCACAATGCGGATTCCATTCTCTTGCACCCTGATTTGCCCACCAAAAAGACCTCGGGACGAGGAGGGAATCCACCATGGCGAGAGAGCAATATGGAAGTCTGTGCAGAATCCGGTCGTCATCCGCTTCGCTCCATGGGCGCTAGGTAATCCAAGTGGCACCTTGACTCCGCAGTCCTCCGCGATCGCGAGATAAATATCCCCAGTGGCATGACACGGGAAATTCCTATGGCCGAAAGTTCTGTGCCCACAGGAGCGGTGTGGAGCAAATAAAACGACTGTAGTCAGGTCTACTATTGCTGAGTGCAAATACTTATTGTCAATGAATCCTGCTGGCGAGTAGAGAAGAAGGGCCCGTGCAAGGGCATGGCATGTAACAGGATATTTTTGAATTGTCGCATTGGCATTCTGCTCCAAAAAAGAGCATCGGTGGAGAATATGCTCCCAAGAATAGTAAGAGTGTATTGTCTGCTGTTGACGAATCTCGATTGTTCCCACGCGGCGTGTCAACACAGGCTGAAAGGTGCCGATCTCGCTTCTCGACACCGAACACAGCATTAGCAGGTCTTATAGCATGAATACACAGGAGATCTGAGTCGATGTTGAACACTGGGGTAGGCTCGTATTCGTGAGGATCTTCCGCCTCCTTATAGGCTGTGCTACCAAGAATAGCCTCTTTACGTCACCGGAACCGGTGTTGAGGTTCGACCACTGGCCCACGGCGATCACGATTGGAGATGGAGCGACAGAGACGAAGTCGCATCGGAGAGTAACAAGCACCCTGAGCGATCGCAGCGACAGCGGGTCTCGGTAGCTGAATACGAGTCTTGGCTGCTAGCCTTACAGGCGGGATACGACGCGGTGAAGAAAGGAAAACTCAGATTATTGGTACCGGGCATGAGAGTAGAGCATCGGGTCAGAAACTATTGGCGCGCGGCTCGTTCCATGTGGCTCACCGACAGCGTCCTCCTGCATCAAAGGCACGAGCATTCATTGGTCCGGATTGTCGCCATGCAGCACGCCTTCACCAGCATGCAAATGCTCCATCAATTGGCGACAGAGCCATGTTGCTCGAGGCGACCGCCCCCGCAAATGCTGCGATCTCGTGCCCAGATGCACGGAAAACCACTGGTCCCAAAAGTCGGTTACGTGGCGTGACGTAGACGGTAGTGTCACCATTATAAGCTTAAGGGACAGCCACCAGGATCAGCTTTACCAGACAAGGTGTTAAGGTTCGGAAGGAAAAGCGATCGGATAGACACCGATGAACATGTAGCGAAATTCGGACCTAAGATCAAATCGGTGGGCGAAGCGAAACATTGGGAATGGCCCGCGACCCTTGCAGTAGACGAGCAAGCGCGGTACCGAAGGCGCTGCCATGTGTGAAACACTGGTTGCCATTGAGCTCCCGTGTGGCTGTAGGGACAGCATTCGCGTGGCGCGGCTCAACTCTGAGCTGCGACAGAAGCTTCGATGCAGGGTCAACTGCAGCTAGCAGCGTGGGAGTGTGTTTACCTGTCGGTCTGAGCATCGCGGCTCAAAGGAGCAGCGACGCCGATGCGGGAGATACATTTTACACTTAAGTTGCGGGCATCGGAGACAACACCCAAAAGGACGTGTGTCGCGCCGATGAAAACGGCTAGGGGGGGAATAGTTCCAGCGGGAGCGGCTTGGCTGTCCACAAAGCGGATCGTAGAACTGCGTGGAGGGGGGTGGAGACCGGACACTGACTCAACTGGACGTCGATTGCGACACCGGACCCTGAGGACGCAGCCTCATTTTGGGAGTGGGGGAAGGGACAGGTTCGGCAGCGAGGCTGGCGGCGCTTTGATGTTGAAGGTGACGTATCCAAGCGACTTGGTTAGAGCAACAACGTTCATCCGGCAGCGGGCGAGTCACAATGCCTGCTGCGATCAGCGCAAGCTTTCCTGCATGGAGGAGGCGGGTGTTGGTACGGTCAATATTGTATCGGAGGAAACAACGTGCATGTCCGCGTGCGCGTGGGAGATATTGCTTCGCTCTGGCACGGCACAGCCATGTCGGATGCGGCTGCGAGCAGGCCCTGTGCCTTGCAAATAATCAAGACGGCACCGATCGTGACCTGCCAGCGTGTAGGACAACTGGCCAACCGGCAGCGGCGCATCTCGCGGGTCTGCGGCATCGGGAACGCACGATGGTCAGGCGGATGTGCTGGATACGGCGTCCACGGAAAAGGGTCCTTCGATCCGCGCCATGGATAGTACCCGCCATGTCAAAGATAAGCGGTGACCGGGTCACGATCTGGCCTGGCTCCCGATGGAGCCTGACTCGGAACAGTGCAGGCGCGAGAAGCGTTGCCTGTGAAGGCAGGCATCGCGACTCAAGGTGGGCCGCTTTCGTCGAAGCGCAGCTGAATGCCTGCCGCGCCGCAAAACGTTAGCAACGCCCGGCAGGGCTTCGGGACTCCAGGGAATACAAAGATGCAGCGCGGCAAACCATCGTTCCGAGTGCTGTTCAGTCGACGGGGAGACGTGCGTTGTGCCATGCATTCCCGGAGGTTGGCTGCCCGCTCTTCTTCCATGGCTTTCGTGGAGTGCGCCGCGCCCGCTGCAGGGACTCTTCAGTGTGGTGCGACGATCGCGGGCAAAGGAGCAAAAAGTAAACAAGAGTTGAGGTGCCAAGCGACTGGGAATTGCAGGAGCCAATCCTCCAGAGGCAGGCAAGCAGGGAGGCCGCTGCGGGGAGGCCGCTGGCTTTATTGCCGATCGAGCGTTGTCCTGCCATCTCAACGGTAGCTTAGGCTAAAGAATCGTCGCGCGGCCGGCGCCAAACGTTGATTGCGATAATCGCAGATCCGTCGTCATCAGCGTACTTTCGCGTCGTTTCAGAAACATTCCGAGTCCCGCAGCTGATTCTCCCGACGCTCCAGTGCCGTGTCGACAGCGGGCCGCCAAGCGCTGCTGGTCGGAGTCTGCGAGGCGTCGAGGCTACTGCGGGACATCAGCACACATCCCTGCGGTTCGGCACACGGTGTCGTCGCCAGGCGTCCTCCTCCACTCAGGCCGGGCAGCTGTCACACTCCAGCCGCGCGAACTGTTGACGGGCTGCAGCCAGCTCTTGGAGAGTGCGCTCTTTTCGCGTTCGAGACGCTGCGCCTGCGGCTGACGACCGATCCCCGCGATGAGCATTACGTGTCGCGCTGGGCGAGAAGGCAGCCGAATGGTCCATGGCGGAGGGGTGGAGGCGGAGAGAAAGTTATCCTGAAGGCTAGGGCAGATCCACGCTGCCGGATCGCGGCCAGACGGCGCAAGGGAGCCCGTCTTCCCTGAACAAACCCGGGTCAACGGGCGGGCTGCTGTCAGTCAGCCTGTGTCGTGTGCCCCCAGGGTGGATCGCTGGTTTGGTGACGAAGAAAGAGAAGAAGAAGAGCTGGAGATTTCAGGACGGGGGCCAACAATGGCCATCCTGGCCTCTGCGACCCAGCGACTCGGCGGAGGGCCGGTCGATCGGTTTCACAGCGACTGCGAGTGCCCGTTCACGGCCGACGCAATTTGCTTCCGCAGCCAGAAGACTCGTGGAACGGCGGGAATCGAGCGGCCAGCCAAGGAACACCTTGCGTGTCTGGCTCTGTTTCTGCTTTCGGCTCCAGCCGGCATGTACGTAACGACGTGTCAAGGCCCAGACTCTCCTCCGTTCTTCTGTCGCCTTCGCTGTGCTGCTGCTCAGGCCGGCCGTCCTTCTTGCTCGCCACCGCACATGCTTCGCCGCGCCCCACGCCGGCGCTCCCCCGACGCGGGAGCTGGGTCCCCGTACAGATGCCTCTTTGGGCATGTTACACCTGCGTGCCGCCATGGGGAGCCCGGCGCCGCCGCTGATTGGCCTCGCTGCGGCGCGGCTTTGGGTATTCACAGGCGACTCGCAGGCCTTGTGGCTTGCCCGGCGGCGTCTGGAAGACGGGTCGCTGGCTCAGAGACAGCCTCACATGAAAGCCGGCTCGCGCTGGGCCGCGATGCAGCAGCGGCGACGTTCGTCGATGCAGCATGCCAGTGACGCAAGGCCGCGGCGAAAGAAGGGACCTCTCCGGGGCGAGGATATAATTAGCGGCCGGCCAGAGCGGGAAAAGTGCCCGGTTGATCCTCCACCACACACGCTGCCAGGCACAATATACCTGGGGGCGTGGACCTATCTGTGCGCCTGTTTCAATGAGGACGCCGGCCGGCGCTCAGGCAGGCGGAGATGAGGCGGAGGAAATAATCGCCCCCCTCTGAGATTGCGCATTGAGAATCCACTCCGCGACTCGCGCGAATTGCGATGTGTTTGATCGCTGGGCGGTCGACTGATACTGCGCTCATGGGCAGCGCGGCTCTCGCTGGAGCGAGAGGTCCGTGGCCGCCGGTCGTCCGTCGACGAGATTCGCCCTCGTTCCAGAAGGCGCGGAGGGTGCGGCGGTTCCACACGCCTCCAGCATTCCGCGGCGGAAAGCTTGACCGGCTCGTCGATGGATGAAGATGGGATGCGTTTTGACGTGCGGGCGGGCGACCCTTTTCGCAGCTCGTATTGGCGGGCATGCGCCCCACTGCGTGCGGGCAGGCGAGCAGCGGTGCAAGGCTCGAGTGGCCCTCGTCACCGCTGTACGAAATGCTTAGCGCGCACAATACGGCGGCGTGTCGGTGAGCGGGCGTGGAGGCGTTCGCTGGCAGGCTGCAGCTGCTGTACCGCGCGCTGCGCAGGACGAGTGTTGCGCGAGCGGAGCGGAGCCAGCCAGGACTCTGCGGGCAGCGAAAGTGCCGCGACAGGGGCCCTGCGGCCTCAGCGCACGCCAGTGCGCCAGCAGCGCCGTGGCACGACGGCCAGCAAAGGCGCGCCTCATGCGTTCCTGGCCTCGGCGCGAGACAGCGGCGCTGGGCGCGGGCTGCGCGGGCGGGCTGCGGCTGCGGCTGCGGATGCATGTGCTGGTACGCTGGGCCGGCGGGACAGCTGCTCTGCTGCTCGCGGCCGCGGGCGCACGGCCGGGCAGGGCGGCCGTTGCGTGGATTGCGATGCCCATGCCCGCACCGAACGCGAATACCTAGCCAGCCCGGCGCTCGAATTGCGCTAGTCGGCCTCTCACCCCTTCTACCTAACGACGGCCGCCTCCTCACCCAAACCCACCCGCCGCCGTCCACCACGCACCGCCCTACGTCTCCCCCGTCTTGGATTGTCGTTGTGTTTTCTCTTACTACCGTTGTGCTGTTTGCCCGCCCGAGTTCCCGCCGTCCAATGCAGGCCTGACAAGCCATCGCTGCCTCTTCGGGGGCCCGTACGCGCTACACACTTCGCTCTCGTTGACCGATCACCCCAATCCGCCGCCTCAGCACGGCCGGCCGCTTTGCCTTCTGTACCTGTTTTAATAGACCTTGCTCGTACCTTTCCTTGCGCCCATTGGAGTAATCCCCGCCCGACTGTGCTCGTTGCGTTCTAGCGAAAGGGGTACGTAAACTTCACTTCCTCCGGCCTCACGCTCGCTCTCCTGCACCTGCGCCCACCCTGTCCGCCTCACGCCAGCCCTCCCCACGACCTCGCGCCGCCCTACCTACCCGCTGTCGCGTGCGCTGCTGACGTTGCCGCCGCCGAAACCAGACCGCTGCGCAGTCGATCCTTGGCCTGCCCGACTGTCCTCCCCAGGCACCGTGCCAGGAAGACTAGAGTCCGCCCTGCAGCCTCCACGCCCGGCCTCCACGCTCAGATGGCTGAGGTACTCGCGCCCATAACTCAGCCGAACTCCTCTATCGCTATGCTACACTCCTCGTCCTCGGGCGACGCGCAGTCACACCATCAGTCGTCGTCGTCCCGGTCCTCCAACATGCCTCGCACCCAGTACTACAACACCTCCGGCGGCGGCATAGGGTACAGAGGCTCCGCGGCCACGCCTGTCCAGACATATGCCTTCCAGCAGACGCCCCAGCTGCGCCAGGAGAACCGCTCGACCTCTGCTCCTGTGAACCCCTACTCGCAGGCCCAGGCCTTCTCGCCCACCCTTGCCCCGACCAAGCAGGGCCACGCAACCCACCCCTCGTCGTCCTCGGGCTCGACCGCCTCTTCGTCCTCCTCCAACCAATCGTCCACACGCCAGCGCTCTGGCTCGAAAGACGACTCCTCGCTGTCGCACCAGCGAACCAAGTCGGCCAGCTCCAGCACCGACTCGTCGCGGCAACTGTCGGCCATCAACCTGTCGACGTCGGTCCCGGACCTGACGCTCACTTCCTTCGACGCCCCCGCGAAAACCTCTCCCGACCGATACCGTCGCTCTCGCAATACCTCCGGACCGAGCAGCCCGTCATTGCCTCAAGAGTCCAAGTCGGCCGCCCCGTCAGGCTCCGGCATGGCAGGCGTCGCTCACCTCTACAAGAGCAACGCTCCAAACCCCCGTCCGGGTCACAACAGGACGTCCAGCATGGATGATAGCGTATTACCCAGGTCAAACTCGGAACAGGCAAAGAGATACAGACGGAGAAGTTTGAACAATTTCGAGGGTGTCACAATCCAGCAAGGAACCCCGTCTTGGGCTCCTCCGCAACAACGCCAGGACGCTAAGCTCGGCGCTCACAAAAACAACAGTGGGGAGAGCATCTCCTCGGCGAGCAACTCGACAAGACCTTCTTCCGTAAGTCATGTTGCACCCCATGATTTTCCACGCCTTCGAGTGCTAACGAATTTTTTAGTCAAAGCGCGACAATGCACAAAATTCTGCTCGTCCGGCTTCTCCCAAAGTTGGACAGGAATCTCGCTCACCAAACGTACCCGCCCGTGGCTCTTCTACGGACGCAACTAAGCGTGTAGCAAATCCGTCGCCTCTCTCGAAAACCGCCTCCGACGCCGAACCTCCCCGCAGCTCTGGTAAAGCATCTGTCACCGACGCCACTGCGGGAGCCAACAGCCCTGCTGCTCAACATCTCGCAGCTCTGAACGAGAAAGAGAAGGGCGTCAAGTCACGCCTGAGGAGGGCATTCTCTTTCGGCAGCGCGGCTGAGCTTCGTAAGGCCTCCGCAGAGAATGCCTCGTCGGCACGGATGCACCAAAAGGGTCAACAGCAGGAGGAGATTGATCCGGAAGATGCAGCCATTGCCGCGAAGCAGGAAGCTGCTGGCATTGGCAACAGCATCTACTCTGGTCAAGGAGGCGTCTTCTCGAGTTCTACAGACAACCTGTCTATCTCATCCACTGCATCTTCTGCGTCGGTAATGCTTCGAAAGATGGGCAAGGGTATGAAGAAGGGTGGTCGCTCGTTGAAGGGCTTGTTCAGGCCTAAATCCGTCATTGGCGTTCCTGCTGCGGATTCGGCTGTTCAAGCCTCTGTGGGCCAGGTGTCGATGGTTAATGTGGAGGCTGAGAGGGAGAAGGTGAATGTTAATGCAAGCGCGGCGGAGCAGGCGGGTGGTGGCACTGGCTACCCTAGACTTGAGCGTAACTCGCTCGAGGTCCCTTCAATGTCCGAACGGCCCTCATCGGTCAATGGTGCCGGTGACTCGAGAAGAAGCATTATGGGCGGCGAGAGGGAGCGTGCTGAGGTTTTGGCTGCTGTCAGAAAGGGAATCTTAAAGAGTGAGTCGACAAAGAGACCCGCAAAGTTGGGGGTAATATTAACAGATATAGGAACCGGTACAGACAGCCCTTCGCCTCAGGTTCGCCCTGCGGACGGCGCTCCCGGCTTTACGCACAACCACGACACACCAAACTCCAGTGCACCCAGCACTCCCGGCGACGACAACAGGCCCGGTAACCTACCTCTGGCAGATGACGGCTACTTCGTGGGCGCCTCTCGTCTTGCTGCCGGGAGCTCCCGGAGCCTTCCCAACACGCCCCACGGTGGCCCCCGCAACATCAGCTTCAGCCCTCGCATTCAATTCCACGATGCCTGGTCCAGTTCCGAGTATGACAGGCGGGGAGACATTGCGACTTGCAACCGTCTCACGCCGCTACTTGCTCAACAGATCAAGGAGGAACTCAACACTTTCAAGATGGTACGTACTATTGCCGTCCAATCAACAAGCATGGATCACTAACGTCATTGCAGGAAATGGAAGTTCATGAGATGTCGAAGCCTCACACACATTTCTTCTAATGACCGCATATCCTCACAAGGAACTCGGGCGTCTTTGGCGAAAACAAACAACCTCTTTCTACTTTGTTCGGGGGACCTTTTCAGCTGCATTTACGAGTGGCAATCTCGTTTTTTCGTTTTCTGGGTACGAACGAAAGTTTTCTCTCCCTTTTTTTATTGCGTCTGCTTTGTGTCACTGGGTCGTTTTCTGCAAGCGAGGGTCTCTTTCTTTCCTTTTTCTCAGTGCGTCTCTCGATAAACAGTTCTCTAGCAATTCTTCGTGCGTGTAAGTTGGAGTGGGCGAAGGAACGCAGTACATTGATGGGCTGCAGAAAGAAAGGATGTTTTGATTGGGGGGGAAGGCTTCTAGATAGACATCCTGGGCAATGTCTTCTTTTCCCTCATCCTCTCTTTCTCCCCACATGCCTCTCATTTAAGAGTCACCCGCTATTTTCATCAGCGGTATTTTTTGTTTGCGGTGTTGGTGCAGTCTTGAACGTCCTTGCGATGGCGCGTGGTTGACTCTTCCTTTTTCCTTTTCGTGTTCATTCTTCCCTCACTGGTTTTCCCTTTTCATCTCAACGTATCGTGTGCTCATATGGCAACGGGAGGAGGCATTAGAACAAGGGCAAGGCTGGCCACAGTGTCCTTTCGTTTGGTTTTTCTTTTGGGGGGGTTCATCATATTCCTGTGCTTTTCCGGTTTGCTATTCCTTTTGTCGAACACCGTTCTAATTCTCAGGCATTGGAAATTACGGGGTGGGACTCTGGTTTTTTTTTTTTTTTTGTTGTGAGAGCTCTAGCAGGAATCAAAAAGCGAATTTGCCAACAATACCCAAAAGATGGTGTCAATCGAAATGCGCTGTGATAGTGTGTTTATTGTAAGTGGGGGTGGTGTCGCCTGCATCTGGCCGTCGCGTCGACGGACCTCGCACACGATGCAGCAGCGGGATCCCGGATAGGTCAAGGGACCACACCCTTCGAAGCGGCTCAATGAGGGTCTCACAAGCAGGAGCAACAAGCGCAGCCGTCATTGGTGTACTTTCGTCAGGTCAGGCGTGCCATTGGTCCTTGTCTCTGACCGGGAGCGGGGTGGAGAAGCGGTCCTCGTGGCTAAAGGCTAGCCGCAGGTTTCAATATGCAAGCCTCAGAACCTGGCAGCAAGGGAATTTAATTTTTTTCTCATGTTTCCTCCTCTTAATCGTGCGTCTCTGCTATCCACTCCGCCGGGCCTTGATCGGTGAGTGGAGATTTTTTGCGTCTCACAAGTTTCAGCATCCGCATCTTGCATTGACCAGCAACAACTCACGCCGTTCTTCATTGTGTTACGCTAAAGTGGAAGAGACATGCAGCATGTATATGTACGTACTTAGGCCCAACGCGCATACATTATTGTGGCACGTAGTAAGCACAAGCAAGAAGAGGGCTAGTAACAAACCACACCGGCCGGCCAACAATTGCTGCTGGTTTCGGTTTTTTTTATCCAGCACCATTAGTCACATGCATACGTATGTATCAGCCAGGGTCCACGATCCCAGAAATGCCGATGATCGGAGAGGGGGTGGTGAACGGATCTCATTCTATGGACCTCTTTCATCATTCCCGTTCGAACGATATGATTATAGCCGGGCCGTCCTGCCAAACAGAGAACTAGCTTCGCTCGGCGAATGAGCATTAATCTTTCAATATGTTTTCAATGCGATACGCGCGCACGCGCGCTTGCAAGCGACCAAGGGGCGGCCGCCCACGCAAAACATCATTTCTCTGTTGCCGGGGAGGCCGCTTTCCGCTCGAGCGCCGACCGGACATCAATATCGCATGGATCATATTGAGATACTAGAGAAGAAGAGGGGAAAGGCAGAGGGCAGCGAGACGGATGCTTATCATCGCAAAGGGGAGGGGGGCGACGAGGGCACGAGGCTGTGGACTCGATGCCCACACTAAAAAGTGTCTCCCACCCCGTTGATACAGCGTGGCTGCCGGCGCCACGGTTGCCCGGCCATTTATTCGGTAATGCTGTGGCTTGATGATTGGTGAGGGGCGTGTCTGTTTAGGCGCGGTGCATGGGGGGTGGGAGGGCTGTGGCGTGGGCGGCTATGGAGTGGTGTGGAGAGCGGATGGGCTCTTGTGGTGTGTGGACGGCATGAAAGCATGCAATTCGCAGCCGCCTTGGTTGCCTCATAACCGTTCTGGGCGTTGCCCCCATACCGGATGGAGTCATACCGCATGACATATCGGGCAGCTGATCGATGTCGTGGTGTCTCTCCCCTTTTTTTCCTTTTTGTCAACCCCAATTGCGCAGCGCACGCACGCTCTGTTTACCTATGCTTCGGGGGGGGGGGCGATTGGCAATTGTTTCGACAGCGCCCACGACGGCCAGCAGCCAAACTCATGGCACAGGGCCGACATGTAAGATCGATGGCCAGGCCGATGCAAGCGACACGATGCAGGCTGCAGGCGGCCTAACGCACGTTGTGGCGGCTTTGGCAAGCAGGATGGATGCGGATTGCATGGAGCTATGCGTGTTGCTCTGCGGTCATGGGGTGCGATGCGGCAGCGATAAGGGCCGTGGCGGCCAGGGAGGTTGCAAGCTGCGCGAGCCTCGTGGACGGTTGTGTCGCATCCCGGCAGATTGCCAGCCGCCTGCGAGCGAGACGTCTCTTTTTCTTTGTTGTCGTTGCCAGGGAGCATTCTGCGGCAGCATCTCCGCGATTGACAGGCCAATTGGCGATGCGCAGCCTTGCCGCGGGCACCCAAAACGTGATTCCCAGATTCTGGAGAGAATGCGGCGGCGTTGCTGAGCCGGCTGACGCCGCATTGGCGCAGCAGCGGCGCGCAATGGCTGGGTGCATCCGGGGTTGTGAGGCGGGCGTGCGATCAGATCGTCGCTTCTTGCATCACAGGCAGGTGACGAGGAGTCGGCGAGGGCAGCGGCCGGGGCTCGCTTGTTCCGCGCTTATGTCAGCCACAATGAATTTCGACAAGCGACTTTAGCACCACCCGCGCAGCCCGTCCGAACCTGACCTCGACAACCTCCGACTTTCGACATCGATCAAAATGGTACGCCCGCCCAGCAACGATGCCGCCCTCGCCACGCTGACCACCTTTGCAACAGGCTCCCGCTGCTACCGGAGGCAAGAAGCAGAAGAAGAAGTGGTCTAAGGGAAAGGGTACGTTCACCACCGCCGGCCGCTCACCCCATCCCCCGCTCGGCACGAAATCAGAAAAATCATCGCGAAAACCCTTTCACTCGCGCGAGCCGCGCAGCCGCTCGTCCCCAAGCCCCCGTTTTCACTCCATATCGCACACACGCGCCAAGCACACGCACTGCGGCCGAAACCCCAAAATTAGCGGCGGATGAGGCCAGAAATGAAGAGCACCAGCGCTGACGTGATTTTTTCCGCACTGCAGTCAAGGACAAGGCCCAGCACGCCGTTGTCCTCGACAAGACCACCAACGACAAGCTCCAGAAGGATGTCCAGTCGTACCGCCTGATCACCGTCGCCACCCTTGTCGATAGGTTGAAGATCAACGGCTCGCTCGCCAGGAAGGCGCTCGCCGACCTTGAGGAGAAGGGCCAGATCAAGAAGGTCGTCGGTCACAGCAAGCTCCAGGTCTACAGTGAGTAGCACCCCCTCCTACGCCCGCTCGGTCGACTCGCCCCCTCCCATTCGGTCGTCGTTCGATAGGCTCGGTTCCGCTCGAATCAGACGCTGGTGGGATGCGGTCGAGGTCCCGCGGACTGCAAGGGCTGTCGCTAACATGACTCCCAGCTCGTGCTGTCGGTTCCGAGTAAATGTACCGGTGTGACTGAAAATGGCGGCGTGATGAACGGGTTTCCTTTTGCGGTTCAGAATCCAAAGCGGGTCTTTCCATTATGAGGGCGTCTACCAATCTTTCGGGAAATCACTTTTGAAGGAACCAAACGAAAATTGGGGACAAAAAGTTCGGACTACTTTCTGTGATAAATAGTTCCGATGGGATGAAGACGAAAATACCAAAACGTGATGGGAATTCACGCTTGAGTTTGACAAACAGTCAATACTCTACATAAGGCCGCGATGCTATAATGGGACTCTGAGATTCTTCGTCGCCAAAAAATATCATGATGTGCCCCGTCCTAGTACCCGTGATGATCTGCATTCGTGAGGGGTCTTCCCCGCTTGCACGTCCCTTTGAGTAAAGTGTGCTTTAAGGAGTTGAACAGCGATGACAGCATCGACGTGGGATTTGCATCAAGCCAGTCACATTGGGTAATGAAAAATATGAGCCATTGTAACTAATTTCTATCAACATGTGAGCTCGTTACGTAGGTAGCTGAAGCTAACATCCGGATGAAAGTGTAGAATTATTAAATGTACATCTACGTCCGGATGGTAGCTTCAGCTCCCTACGTAAGCCAGGTGCTCTTGTTTCCGAAGATAATTGTGGAGGACATGTCTTGCCAGTTGAAGCATTCCGGATGATCCACTTCTTAAGCTCTTAACTCTGTCGTGCTGGTTGATAACTCAATATGCTACATGCGATACAAATGCTATATTTACACTCAATAACCTTATACCATCTCTCACCCACCACCTGACAGCCAAACTTCACCTCAAACACACCAATCACTACTTACCCCCACCCTCCTCCTTCGCCTTCTTACCCTTATTCTTCTTCTTCTTGACCCTCCCCTTCGGCCGCAGCTCGGCCGCCTTATCGCACAGCTCCCTGCGCGGCAGTTTCTCCAGCCAGCCTTCTTCCCGCACAACCTTGCCGACAGCCAGGTACTCCTTGCCGGTGCCGCCGGCGAAGACGTGGGCCCAGCCCTCGACGACCGAGTCGACCTTCTTGCGGGCTTCCTCCCACTCGCGGGCGTTGCGGGCGGCAATGGCGTCGGGCGTCAGCGCCGCCTCTTCCTCCGGGTCGTCGATGGGGATGAACATTTCCTCGGCGCCGCGTAGGTCGGGCGTCAGGTCCGTGTCGAAGCAGCCCGTGACGAAGGCGCGCGCGGCGTCGCGGCCCGCGAAGAAGTGGTAGCCGCCGCCGGGGCCGTAGCTGTTTAGGTTGGTATTAGCTGAGGGTTTCTTTGTGTGTATGGAATAGGGTGGGGTTCACGTACAAATGCCTGCCGGGCGTGACGTCGTAGATGGTGCCGTTGAGGCCTAGGTAAATGGGCTTCGAGGGGTCGGAGCCGTCGTACGCGGCAAGCTCCTCGTCTGTGAGGAGGACGGGTCCTTTCTGTTGTGTGTATCCCTAGTCAGCGATGGTTGTCTCTATCCAAATTTACTCATCATCTTCTTCCTGGAAATTGTTCCCGCTCCAGTCTCTCCGCTCACAACCTCTCCCGCTCTTCCTATCCACTCTCCTCCTCGCGAATTGAACCAAGGAAATCACCAGAGAAAAAAAGTAAACACAACTCACCAGCCAAGCCCTCAACCCATCCGGCCGCGAGAACCACGGCCGCCACCCCCACAGGAACGACTCGCCGGTGATGTACCAACTCAGCGCGAAGTTGAGCAGCAGCACGCCACCCAGCACCCGCAGCACGTCCAGCACCGTCACCTTGCCGATGTCGTCCGCTTCCGGCGACGATGCCCTCCTGCTGCTTCTGCCTCGTTGCTTCTCATTGCTTGTATTATTCCTCCCCCCTGGTGGAGGGGAGGAGTCCTTGACTTCTGTCATCGCGGGATACGTGTACAATTGTGCGATCCGACCACGGGTGGTCTCCGGGACGTCTCTTTGGGTTTGTATCCGTGTTTGTATGCAGTTGGACCGTTTTCGACCAGCCGGGCGAGAGAGCGCGCGCGCGTGTGTATGTGCGTGTCGTAGAGGACGGAAGAAGCGCCGTTAGCGTCTTTGCGGGGCCTGGGGCCTTTTATCTCGTGGGGCAGAGGTGACGGCGGCGGCGGCGGGTGGGGAGACCACGTCGTATATGCGCTGCGTTGCCCAGTCCCGAGTATCCGGCACTCGGAAGTCGTTCAGCTACGCGCTGTCTGGTCGAAAAAAACGAAAGGGACATGCAAAGCCTGAGGCCTGTTGTCGTCACAAGACGTTTTCGAATCGCGAATGGGGGAGCTCGTAGCTAGGTAGAGCTACGTGGATGGAGCTTTTCGGACTCCGAGAGCTTCCCACAGGAGGATGATGACGTTTGATTCCGCAGCGCCTCAATGCGCACAGCAAATACGAAACTCAAATAACCAAGCCGCAACAAACCAATGAAGAAGTCGAAGAGCAAAAATAAAGAGCTCGCGAAGAAAAAGGTGACGTGGAGACCAGAATGGCAACCAAAAAAAGAAGAGGGAGTGGACAGATATCTCGGGGGTCCCGCAGCAGCAACCCGCTTACGCACACACTCTCTCTATTTCTTCTCCTCGTCTGTTTCACCCCATCCTCCCTAACAACAGTCCTTTATCTCCGAAAATCCCGAGAGAGGGGGGCATCACGGCTTTCTCGAAGCCCCAAAAAAAGAAGAGGCTTCTAGAAAGAAAAGAAAGCGACCATCTCGCTTCCATCGATTCCCAAACGCCGGCTGACTCGCGTCGCGCAATCGTCAACAAGGCCCTAATCGCTCGCCTCCAATTGGATGATAAATAGGCCGCTGCTCCCCCCGCCGCCCCAACCCGCCCTCTTGTTTCGCCCTGTCTTTTGTCACCTTGCACCGCCTTATTGCTCCCGATAAGAAGATCCCAGCGCCCTTACCCCCATCCTGCAAGCCACAGGAAAAAGAAAAAAAAATAAGAAAAGAAGGAGGCGGCGGCTGTGTCCAAACCATGGTAATGGGAATTCTGGCGTCTGGCGATCGCTGGGGGATGCCCCCCCGGGGGGTGGGCTTCCCACCAGCCGGGCCGTACCATCCACGAGGCGCGCTCGGGGAATTTTATTTTTGTTGGTATCTTCTTCTCAACCTCACCTGGTCGTTTGAAGCGTTATCATATGGGGGTAAATATGCAAGCTTTGACTCAAATACACATCTCGTGGTTTCCCCCTTGCGGGCTGCTGAATGAGAGGAATCTCTCTCCGCGAAATCCTGCGCTTGTCTACACGATTCCCACGACAGACGTCTTTCGCTGCTAAAAACGATCGTACACTTCGTAATCGTACCAGATTTGCGAGCCACTTCTCACGTGTGGCTCACACTCATCAATCCCACCAATAATTCTATGCTGCCTCCCTCCCAACCCTAGACTTTTCTGGTATTTGAATCAAGTAGTCCATCTTTTTTGGCCTTCCTCCAACTCCAATCGTTGATTTCGTTGAATGTTTCCGGATAATTGAAAAAGGCGACATCTACAGGAAGCTTACAGGCTGAGATGGGCTCTCTACCTGGGGAAGACCTGTGCAAGAGCTTCCTGGAAAACTCCAACGTTGTAGTCAATCAGAGCCTTCTTCTCTGCCGGGCTGTCTTCGCCCATCAGGCAGATGAGAGCGAGATACCTGCGCTGCTGTTAGAATCGACTGGTGCGGTTTACTAGCTCGTCGCAGGTTACTTACTTGTTGATTTCCCGCAAATAGAGGTAGTTGTTGCCCTTCCTCTCCATGGTAATCAAGCTCTCTGCATCATTGTTGCCTGTCTCGTCGATGTCTCCGTCCGTGTGTCCGTTCTCATCCGGACGATCCCATCCGTAGATCTCGCTGACATCAACGACCACATCAATGTAATCCGAGCAGATTTCATAGCTGCCGATGTCCGTCGGGCTGGTGTCCGTAGCGATGTAAATCTTGCTGAGGACGTCGAACAGATACGCCTTCTCGATGCGGCAAGTGGAACAGAGGCTGTTGAGCAGAGATTCCAGGGTGGGAAGTTGGGGAATCAGCTTCTGGATGACCTTGCTGAAGGCCTCGAAGATGGAGTGGTCGTAGATGCTGGTTTGGTAGAAGCTGACAGGTGCGTTCTCGTATCCGGCATCCGACAATTCGTCCTGCACCCTCTGGATGATGTCTCGATACGTGTCGCTCTTGTAGTCCTCTGAGAGGCCGTCGACTTTGTGGACGAAAACCTCGACATTGATGTTGGGGTATGAGTGCTGCAGATTGAGAATGGTGGTGTTCAGGCGGGTAATAGCATCCAGATACTCGTCCTGTGCATCGATGACCCATATCAAGGCACCGATCTCGTCAAAGATGTTGTCCACGTCAAAAGCGGGATCGAAGTAATCCAGGTGGCCGGGGAAGTCCCAGACTTGGAAGTCCATGAAAGAGCTGCATCGGGTCAATTCGACTCCGCGACGTGCACCCCACAGCCCGACTACTTACTGCATCGACTCCTTCTTGATACGGGTAGTCGTCTCGAGGTAAAGCGTCTCACTCGGAGGGAGCTTATGGAAGACGACGCTAGATATCGATGACTTGCCGCTCCTGCAACACTAATCAATATCGTGCTCCTGCAGTACAACCCTCCTCGCCACAGCCACTACTACCACCATCCCACGTCAGAAATCACCAGGGCGCGTGACTCACCGTCTCTGACCCATTAACAGCAGTCTGGGTTTACCATCACCGGCCTTGCTGTTCGGAAGGCGTCCGGTGTGGTAGCGCGGAGCAACAGGACTCGGTGGAATCTCAGCATTCTGGAGGTCCTGGAAATAGCGCATCAAAGTTAACTTCGCTGCAGGCTTGAACCGGTCGAACGCGGCATGGTGGCTTTCTCCCATCTCCTGTCCGGGCGGCCCGTGACCGGTAGACATGGATAGGTAAGAGGACGTCATGACAAAGTGGCGGATGGTGTGGGAAAAGGAGTGAAGGAAGTTGGCGAAGAGGCGGCGAGGGGCTGGAGGCCGGTGGGTGCGATGATGTATTTGGTTGTGGGGTGTGGAGAGGAAGAACGTCGGTGAATTGTTGAGGCTCAGCCCGTCATCACGATGCGCCGACTCGGCGGTGTCTTATAACAGCAGCAGGCCTGGTGTCCGTCCGGATGTTTGGCCGACTGGGGTAGGCTGCAGGATCTCAGGTGGCTCCGGCTCAGGCAGCCGGGTACATGAGGGCGACCAGGTCAGGGCCGGCGGCGCTCGGCTTGGAGAGGACGTCCTGGTCGTGAGGTCTTACAGCAGTGGTACGCTGAGCCCCGGCAGGCAGAGGTGAAGTGAGGCGGCAGGGGTGTGATTGGGTATCATGTCTTAAGCTCGGTGGATACACGATCGTGTGGACCACGCAGCGGCCAAGATGATGCGCCCGACACGGTGGATGAGGCAGCAGGATCACAACGTCAAATGCGCCCAACGGAGTGGAAGGAGGAAGTAACGGTGCGAGCGCAGCAAAAGAATGCCAATACGGGAAGGGCGGCCTTTTCGGGGAATGTCGCCAGGAGCCGGGTGTGCAACGGTAGGGCTGAGCGCGGAGCAACGGGAGCAGCAGGGAGACGGGTGAGAAGGAAGGAAGGGGCGGCGGCGCGGAAGCAGGAGAAAAAGAAAAGCTCACCTTCATGGCTGGCTGTATAAGAGCGGCGGCGCTCTTGCTGCTTGGTCGCGGCCTGGTGCCCAAAGCACAGACGTCTCCCTTGCGGCCCGTGGATGCGGACTGGGGCAGGGTGGTTGGAGCAGGTCGGCGGGCGCTGACGTCGGGTAGAGGGCAGCTGGCAGCGGGTCGGGGCGGGCGGTGCGGAAGGTCGAAACAGCTTGGATGGGATGCGTCGCGCGCGCGAAGACCGTCCAGCAAGGCGTCGCGGCCAGCTCACAGGCTGCGGAGTGGGCAGGGCAGGGATGCTGATAGCGCGCGCGAGCCTACGGGCGATCGGGGACAGAGCGGCGCTCGCGTGGGCGTGCCTGGCCGCTGACTTGTGCCTGAGCCTGATGATGGAAGAGATGGGAGGTGTGTTTCGGCTGCGCGGGAGGCCGATCAGACGGCCTTCCGGCGCAAGGAAGACGCAGCGTGGCAAGCGTGCGACCAGCGCCGTTCGACCTGTCCTTCTCTCCTCGCTGCGTCACACCCGCCGCCAACTCGCCCTCCGCTCAACGCCCTCGCCCTAACGCAAGGAACCGCCGCCATCCCTGTCGCGGCTCGAGAGCGGTGAAAGCATAATCTCACGCCCATGTGCCCACGCGACGTACCACCGCGGTCCTCACCTCAGCGCGGATACGGACGCCGGCCCGCCGCCTTCTATCACATCTCATCCTCCTCGATTCGTCCGCAGGGCGCCTGATGCAGCATTACATGCCACAACCTCGCTCTGCTTGTTGACTGCTCAGCTCGCACCGTCATGTGCTTGACAATGAAACGCCGTCTTGACATTCGTCCACTCCCTAGTCGTTGCTTCGTTACAGCCGCCTCCGTCCTTGCTCCCGTCCTTCCGTTCTGGTACCTCGATACGAACAGACGAAGTCGCCCTGTCCATGGCCGACGAGACGCAGTCACGCCAGTTAGCTCCCCGTTAACAAATAGAAAGTAGCACAGTCAGGATATGACTGAAAATCAAAAGCAAGTACCCACAAGCCCCAACCATACTTCAATTGCACCGAAAAGAGCGCCTTCCCGTCATACCCAGATTCGCCATGGTTCTTATCCGCTGCGCACTTCAGCACCCATCACTGTTGCGCTCATCAGCCCGAGACCGCCAATGAGGGACAAGCCCCAAGCCAAGGCAGACGCCTCTGCATCCTCTGCCACAGTGTCATCACGCTCCTCCTCGTGCTCCAAGTCGGCAATTTGTTCTGCAATGTTGGGTGGAGGCGTGTATGAGGCATCACCAGCGTCAGATCCATGGGTGTCGGAGTCATGAGTAGCCGCCCGTTTACGCAAGCTACGCCTCGTCACAGGTGAAGGAGGCTCAGAAGCTTGGTTTTTCTTCGGTCTGCCGCGACGTCTGCCGGGCGAAGAACCATGGGACTCAGCAGGGCTTGCTGGGGTTTCTTCCTTGACAGAAGACTTGGCTTCTGTGCCCTGTCTCCTCAATGGAGGGACTATGCTGTTGAGCATATCTGTGACGTCTAGGCCCCGAGAAGCAGCCCAAACGCAGAGACTGAAGCCGGAAAGGAGGACATCCCAGCCAATAAGACCAATAACGGGATCGTCGCTGATGGCGCCCAGGATCTTGCCAGACGCGGAAGCGAGCTTTGACCACCAAGGCCTGTCGTAAGCGTCGTGTGTCGACCAGACAAAATTGTAGCGTCTGTGATATGAAGCGCCTGAGTTCAACAGTGCTCCCCAAAAAGTGCTGCGCAGAAAGAAGACGGTCGCAACGATCGAGACCGCGCTGTAGACCCTTGCTTCTGCATGATGTGCAACACGCACATCTGCATGCTGCTTGCCAAACGTCTTTGGCACAAACTGTAAACTGGGTTTAGCGATGCTCGGCTACTAACTTTGAAAGGTAACACAGGTCCAAACTCAAGATAAGCCACTCACCCTTGTCCCTGCTGCCAAGAAGAAGGCACTCAGGCGAGCACCGTATTCTGCGATCCAGCCTGCGTCATTAGAGGCAAGACCGGGTAGAAACCCTATAAGGCCCGAAGCTGCCGTGATTGGGAGAATATAGATGAGTTCGTGAGGTGCCCATCTGGAACCGCGTTGCGTCCTCGTAGTAGGGATTGAAGTAAGTGTGAGTATGACGAAGAACAGGCTCTGAGCCAGGCCAAGGCTTGCGAACTCAGCCAGACCCCAGAGAGCAGCGACTGCCCAACCTGGAATGTCGCGTCTGCGGCCTGCAATATGATCGTCAGTGAGGAATCTCGCGTACGTATGCGTCGTCATCGTGATATATTACCTTCAATTCCTACGAATGCGCTGAATGCGAGACGAGCAATCAAAAGTTGTTGAGTCCACCAGAGGGCCTTGCTCGTGCCGAGAGCCGCCCGCTTGAATTCATAAAGGGGATTGACGTCCTGCCACCATCTCCCGAGATGCCAGTCCAGATCGTCCGTACCCGCGTACCAGCCGTCCCACAAGGCGCCAGGGGTCGCTTCGCCCTGCTCATTCGCCCAGGCCTCGTAGGAACTAAGCAGCGCCCAGCTCCAGTGATAGATCAGAACCAGAAGGCTCGCGACGGCTAGGGAGCCGAAGGTGGTGATGTTTTTCCTGCGCTGCTCCTCGCGGTAGCGCGTCTTCTGCGCTGGGGGCACGGCGCGATCAGCATGGCTGATATACCTGAGAACCGTCACGAGGGAGAGATCGACGAACGCGACGGCAGCGGTGATTTGAAACAAAGGCTCGCGATTCGAGTTGAGAACATCCGCCTCCACGGGTGCCATGGCGGTATGTGCGCGCGTCGGTCGCAATGTGGAGGGCGTCGTTCGTGATGACGCAACTGCAACTGGTGTTCGATATATTTAGAAAGTCGCGTAGTGAACGGGAGTCGCGAGTTGTGTACAGTCCGACGTGAGGAATTTGTATCCGCTCGCGCTGCTTGGCGCGGACGCTCGCTGAAGTCTTGGAAGGTGCACGTCACAACGCGGTCATGTCAGTGTTCGCGTAGGTGGTCGCGTTGTGAAAGGTGCTGGCGTGCACCCTCAGCAAGCTCAGCGGGGTGCGTGCCACAAGCGTGACCTGACTCATGTCGCCGACCGGGGGCCCGCCATCTAACCACATCACTCTCTGAGCTCCCGCGGAGGGCACGCGCGTCCACTTTTGCACCTCATATACACCACGCTGTCGTCGCCCACCCTGAGCGACAACCCCCGCCCAACATGTATCATCTGATGAAAGGCTTGTACCTCTACGCGACGAGTAAAGAAGGTGCTCGCACTCCCCGGCTTCGCGGCAATGCCCCGCGATCTACAAACTAACAGCTGTACTCCACAGAATACTCCATCCTTCTGCTAGGTCTCGATAATGCCGGCAAGACCACGCTCCTCGAACAAATAAAAGCCATCCACTCCAACAACCTCCATCCGAAGCTCAAGACCGTCCCGACCGTCGGCCAGAATGTCTCGACCATCACCCTTCCCGACATGTACCTCAAGATCTGGGACGTCGGCGGTCAACACTCGTTGCGCGGCCTCTGGCAGAGCTACTACTCCTCCTGCCATGCCATTGTTTTTGTAATCGATAGCACCGATATTGGCGACTCGGATCTCGCAAACCTGGTCGATGGCAAGGAAGACGACACGGATGGCCGTTTGCAGGAGTGCCGCCTGGTGCTCGAAGACGTCCTGCAACACGAGGAAACGGAAGGCGTACCGCTGCTGGTGTTGGCAAATAAACAGGACCGCGAGGATTGCGTGGAGACGGTGAAAATCAAGGAGGGCTTGGTGCGCAAGGTCTTCGAGGGTGAAAAAGGAGGGAGCGTCAGGGACAGTCGCGTTCTACCATGCAGTGCGCTGACAGGGTCCGGCGTCAAAGAGGCGGTCGACTGGCTGTGTAGCAGAGTCAAATGGAACAAGGAGGGCCGGCCGCCTGTCATGCGGTGATGTTTGATCAACTCATAGTGAGAGTGATGGCAGAACACCTGCTGATCTGGTCTATCCTCAAAAGGCGAGGCGGGTCGGGGCTGTTCCGTATTTCAGTGCATTTGTGGCGTTGGGAAGAAGGTAAGGAATCTTGCAGCCAGTATTTGAAAAGCTGACGGGTACGGAAAGCGATACATGGCGTTCTGGAAGTAATTTGGACGTGGGTCAAGAGCGTGGTTTTAGATACCCCAATACCACCTCAGCAAGTCCTGGCACAGTCTTTTTTCTCTGTGGGTTTGATCGTATCTATCCGGGACAACCCTGGATCGGGTTGCCTGGGTGATAAGATGTATGCTGCCACATGGAGAGCCACACGTGAAGCTCTGCCGTAGCTTCCTTCGACGGACTTCATCCGAGACGCGTCTCAGGCGCGTACCAGCAGATTACTTTGCCAACCTTTCTTTGGGCAATTCTCTTCTACGCGCCACTCCATTGTGTCCTGTGTTCTCCATCCCTACATCGTCAGGGTTGAGGTCGCTCACCTTTACCACCATATATATTCCCGACTGTCATCTGGCCATCACTGCAAAGATAGCTGCCGCATCCGCTAGTAGGCTACTATAGCTCTTCAACCTGAGGCCCCAAAGAACTGCGCACGAGCACATACTCACTTCTTCACGACGCCGACAAGAACAGCCTGGAACACTTTTTCGCCAAATTCCTGGCGGCATTCACCTCGAGGGCTTCCACGTTCGCAGAATGCCTCCGCGCATACGCCCGCCTTCAAGGTATGTGCTCTCACTCTGCAATGGTTGGATTCGCAACGAGGCAGAAAAGCATAATAACGTCGCCTTGCAGCCCCCCGCTGGCGTCTCATAATCGCACCATAAGCTCGGCCTCGACTTACAGCACATACGCCGAAGCCGCGAAGGAGATGGGCACCTTTGGGTCTGAAACGCTGGACCCGTGGACCATTCCCAAACGCCTCCGTCCTGATGAGCTCGCACACTATGGACGTCCACCCAAGCGTATTCGGTCGTCATGGGTCAATATCGCCGACGTAGACTTCACCACTTTCGAGCGAAAAGGCGAGGATGATGGTGTGGAGGGACAGGAGAGCAAGAAGCAGGAAGACGTGCAGGGGAAGAAGCAAAAGCTGAACGAAAGAGGAAAAGGTGAGGAGGTGGCGAATGATAAGGAGAATGAGCGAATCGCGGCTGGGCCGGACGATGGCGATATCAATGCTTCTTCTAGGCACGAGGTTGACATCCTTGATTGTGATGAGCAGAGGAAGGATGTGGAGGATGAGGAGGATTGGGACGAGTTGTGTGAGTGGGGCGAGTCCACCTTCTACTCGGCCGATTCCGAAACACCGGTAACTACGGGGATCGCAGATGGCTCGAGTCCCTCCAGTAGCAATGCGGAGGGCATTGCGGTCACCGACGATGCTAGTGGCGCGTCTCAGGACTTTGATGACGTCTATGAGCATGCCAGTCGAAGCCATGCCAGACAGGACTCTGTGGAAGACCACGCCGACTCTGACAACCCCGGGCATAATATTGAGGGTCTAGAGTGACAAGCACCAGCCAAAAGACACAAACAGCCCCCACATCACACATGTAACGGACATCTGTCCGTCTCAGACACGGACTGCAGCAAGGGCGGCAATAGGCGCGACGATGGGTTTTTACGGAGGGAGCTCCTTTGGACATAAGCTAATGGGCGCTCCCTGTCGGTTCGGGCCAGAGATGCCGATTGGAACTCGGTGCGCGGTAGGCGTAGCGGATGACGCTACCATGACCCTTGTGGGGAATTAGCTTCTCGAAGGCACACAAGACGAAGAGATCGATGCGTGCGAGATGGGCAAGATGCAATAGTGGGCGCATCTGAAAACAGCGGTGCGAAGTCTATAGGAGATAATTACGCCTCAGCCACGTCAGTGAGCCCCTCGGGCTAATGAGGCAATTTCTATTTGCATCGAACCACCACGTGTTGTCGAAACATAAGTCGAGTCGGAAAACAGAGCCCGTGCCAGGGCGGTTACAGGCAACTGTTGTGTGCAAATCTATGCGCTATGGAAGCAAATTCTGTGGCGCGACTAGACTCGGTGGTTTATTACCGCCGCGACTTCCGAAAGCGGACATTCAAGGTGGTTTGCTTTTGCTTTTGACTGAATCGGGTAATTGGAACAGGGTGAGGGCTGGTCTAGTAGGAGGGCGTGCGCCAATCAAAAGCAGTGGGAATTGGGCTGCTTTTCCAGGAATCGAGAAGGCCCCTTTATGTTCTAGAGCGTAGCTCGAATAGAGTGTGAACTCATGATTTGCATTGCAGGTGCAGATCCGACACGGCGAGTCGTATTGCGGAGATGCACGAGTCGTTGCCTGTGCTTGACAGGACGGGCTGCTTTTAGGCCAGGCACGCGGCGGGCGGGCGTGGCCGGCGCCGGGATGGGGCGGGCGGAGACGGAAGTTGGGAGCGGCGTGCTTTTTCCCAGCCGCTGCGCGGTTCCGGCCGATCGAGATGTCAGCACATTCTCTCTCGGTGTTCTTCGACTGGCTCTTCCACGTGGAAGTGGAGCGTGTGCTCGCCCGGGCCGAGGCAGCCGCCAAGCACGACCCCTGCTCCAGCTCACTGCGAAGAAGCTGCGGGAAACAACCGGGGCCGCGTCGGCCGTCACCGCTCCCCCGGCAGCGGTTCTCTTCGCACACTACCGAGGCCTTCTAGCGTAACGGCGCTCCGGCTCTCGCCCGCCCGGCTGTTCCGGCGTTTCCAGACGGTGGGCCGACTGCACGATGGCGAGCGTGCGGGAAACTGGCTTAGTTCGAAGAATTTGACAGCTCTAGCAGGTCCTACGTGCGCAAACGGCATGGGTGCGCCAAGCCACTCTTCCTTTTGCGACGAAGCGAAGTTCAAGCGGTGGTCCCGGAAGGCTTCGGTCGCCCCTTGGGTATGGGTGTGGCGCCCTTCGAAACCCGTCCACGGCGATCTGCATCAACTGCGACCCTTCGCCCGCCGCCGCCAACAAACCGCACCCACCTTCCGTACACGGTCCCATCGATCTCACAGAAATCCTGTACCTGCGAGATGGGTCCCGCCAGACGCACTCCTGGCGCTCGCCTAAGGGTGATGGCGCAACCCAGGCCACAGCTGGGCCAGCGGATGCATGGAAGAGCTGGCTGTCGATCTTCATCCTCCGCGGTGAGCCCGAACGCCTCCGGCCTGTCTTGCCGTTCTAGGTCTGGCCCGTAGGAGTGCTCTCTCCACCAGGACGTAAACCTGCGCTCCACTCTGCTTCACCTGGCGGCGCCCCCATTCGCCATCCCTGCCTCCTGATGACTGATCGATAACTACCCTCTGCCGCCGCCTTGACCCTTAGCCATGTAGCTAGCTGTCGAACGCGCTGTCGCCCGAACATCTCTCCGCACAACTGCCCCCCGAACGACTGATGGAGGACCGAAGCGGGCAGGTCCTGGCCGTCAACGTCGCCTTCTTCTCGCTAACATGGATCTTCATGATGCTGCGTGTCTATACGCGAGCATACCTGATCAAATCCTTCGGTACCGATGACTGGTCCATGGTTGCTGCCCTGCTGCTCTTCACTGGCTATCTGATCTGCCAGCTGGGCGGCGTCGCATATGGCACTGGTCGCTACGACAAGGACCTCACTGCAGAGAACAGGATGAGGGCTTTGAGGTACCCGGCCCACACAGTCCCCACAGCCGCCTATGCTAACTCCATTGCCAGGTACTGGTGGTTCTGTGAACTGTTCTATACCTCTGCCACGTGCACGTTGAAGTGTTCAGTTGTAAGCAGAAAAACCTGAAGCGAACCCCAACACCACAGTGGCGAATTCTAACCTTCGCTTGATCGGCAGGGTCTGTTCCTTCTCCGCATCGCCGTCAAAAGGGTCCATATCCTCACCATCTACGTCATGAATGTCGCCAATATCCTTCTGAGTGTTGCCTACTTCTTCGTCTTCATCTTTCAGTGCAATCCCGTCTCCTCGTTCTGGACCATCAAGCCGAACAATGAGCACTGTCTCCCCATTCATGCCATTGAGGGCATCTCCTACGGCGCTGCAGCCCTCGGATCGCTGTCCGACTGGGTATTCGGTCAGTCCACAGACCAACGCGGATGGCACGATCATCTGAACTGACCTTCCACTCCACGTGCAGGCATTCTTCCTGGCTTCATTGTCTACGACCTCCAGATGAACAAGAGAACCAAACTGGTCGTCGTTGGCATTCTCGCCTTCGCAGCCATCGGCAGCACGGCCACGCTCATTCGCATGCCATACATCAAGGGCTTCAAGGCCACTCACGACTTCCTCTGTACGCACGCCCTCACCACCTTACATCATACAGCTCCACTCCCCACACGGGACTATTTCCGCTAACCAGAGCGCCCCTCCTTCCTTTCTCCACAGACGAATCTACCGACATCGCCATCTGGTCTACCATCGAACCGGGCATCGGCATGATCGCCGCATGCATCGCCACGTTGCGGCCGCTACTGCAAAACGTACTTCACCGCACCGGTCTGTCGACGCCCCACAAGACTAGCAACTACGGCAGCTACGGCAACAATCTCGGACCCAGCTCGCACCGGTCGGGAGCAGGCTACGTGCGCTCCAACTCGTATTCGCACCACATGGACACGCTCCGGCCGGACACGCTCGCAGGCGGCACGGCCACGGTCATCGTGACGGGCGGCGATGCGACGAACAAGACGTGGCGTGACGACAGCGACAAGGGCAGCGACGAGCACATCATCACCCACTCGGCCAGCGACATCCACATCAGCAAGAGCGTCCAGGTGACGCAAGTCAGCGAGCCCGCCGAGCCGAGCCCGAACGCCTACAACAACTACCCCCACACGAGTTGGCATCAGCACGCAGGCTCGAAATCGCACGGGCGGAAGCCGTCGAAGATAGACGAGAGGAGCACAGGCGGGAGGAATTCGGACGATAGCTTGGTTTGAACGCGAATACGCCTCCCTTTTTAAAGAGAAACGACCACAAGAGAAAGATCTTCTTTCTGGGAAAAAGAGATGCTGGAGTCGCGGCGCTTCACGGCGTAGTTCTTTCAGGGAGGGATTTGAAACTGGGAAGCAAGAGGTGGAATTTTATGGGATCTCTTTTTTTTTTTTTGGCATTTTTGCGGGCTCTTATACCAATGGTCATGGAAAGCACGCCAGAAGTGCTTCCCCCTCCCTTTTTCCTTCGTTTGTTTTTCCGCCTTTATTTCCTTTGTTTTATTACAACTCACGATACGCCTACTACTACCACATATACTAATACCAGACACGATGCACTTTGTTCGTGCATTGGTTGGAGCCCTGAGGGCTTCAGCTCTATAATATTCGATTCGCCACTGTGGGTGGGAAGAAAAGCACTAGCGTGGTGGAAAGCGAGAATCCTCAGGCCAAAAAGAGCACGGAGTCCTATCACCCACCATAGGCAAAAGGGGAATCAATAATGCTCGTAATCGGCTTCGTAATATGTCTTTTGCCGGGTCTTCCACTCTCACAAGGAGCATAACGATTGGCACGAGGGCGGGGTGGAGACCGGCGGCGCAATCGTTATCAATCTATTCCCCGAAGGCTGTCGGCACAAGGCTAAACCCGACGGGCCCACCTCATTTTTCTTTCCCCCCCTCCTCCTACCGCTTCCGCATGAGGTGGAGATCCGAGCCGCATTCGCACCGAACCAGTGGCTCTGGCTTTTTCTTTCCGGTGGATGGCTGTCCCCGTTCGGAACGCTCCCGAGACCCGTCATGTGGAGACGGGGATCCCTCGGCGGACATAAAAAAAAGGAAGATGAATATCGCAAGCCCACCAAAAATATGCGGGTTTGCACAACCCCAGCGTCATCACGTGCGTGGGGAACCGAGAAGGTCCTTATTTTTGGCCAAGGGGGCCAAGTGAGGGGACGAGGTCAGAATTTCTGTTCTGGGTTAGCGCTTCGAGCGAATCGGTCGGCTATTGTATAATTGAGGGATGTTATAAGGTGGCCGTGATGCAGAACTGCATGAATCCTGCGCGTGTAAGCACAGATGGCTTTTAGAGATGGGAGACGTAATAAGGACATATATTATTCATATGTTATCAGGCAACTGAATACCACTTGTGCAACAGCAACTGGCGACTTTTCCGCCAAAGTTAGGCACGAATGCCTAAGCGTGGTAAAGTGTTTCATGTATTCCAACAATAGGTGAAGTGAAACGTCCATGCGAACATCACGCGTTAGCTCCTGCCCATCTCTTTCCACCTCTCCACGGACACGCTTCCCCTATTAGCTCAACAAAACGAACGATTCACTGGAAATGCGCCAATGGCGCCGAAAAAAGCGAAAGGTAAAATGTATACACCGCTCTGCTGAACAGCATGATCACGCCATGGCCTCCTCACTCACTGTCCTCATCAATCACCCTCATCCACACCACTTGTGAAGAATGAGGACCCTGCGGTGTCATGTGACGACCGGTGAGGTAGTTGTCGAGCCCAATGCTGGTGTTGGCACAGTTGTAACAGCAGCCCAGTCCCTCCGACTAACGGGCATGCTTCTCCTAACCCCTCGATATCGTGCCTGCTTACCATCATCATCATTCGTTCTAGCCTCCTCCTCCTCTTCCTCCATCACTCTCCCTCCGCCATTGTCATCGCCATCCATGTTTTTCTCTCTCATCACCTCCGTCTCCTGATACTTGGGTGGCGGTGGCTGTTGCTGCTGTTGCTGCTGGGCAGACAAGGCACTTAGCTGATTGACGCGCTTCTCGTTCTCCAGTTTCAATAGTGTGAAGTTGGCGGCGTATTCACGCCTCCGTTCGGCCTGGGCGCGGCGGCGCTCGCGCACGCACGGGAAGAGGAAGGTACCGCAACCGATAAGGGACGATGTCATTACATCTCCGATCTTCATCGTTTTTCGGTGAGAACTGAATCGTTGTTTTCCTCTGCTCTTTCAAAGATAGACAGGGGCCATGGGGCCACAGCCTTATGGGGTTCGTTGGTTTTAAGGGTCGAGTTCGCAGGAAGCAGCAGTCTACTTCGATCGATATGACGATATATTGCGCACGAAATCCTTCGGCCGATGGCCCAGCCTCGTTGACGCGGCCTCGCTGGACTTTCAATTGGCTTTGTATGGATGGGTCGATGGGGCGGAGGTGGCACAAACGGTGTGCAAGAAGCTCGGGGCTTCCGATGGGCGAGCTTTGTCCCGCAACGCTCTCTCTCTCTTGCACACACAATCGAAGAAAATAGGTAAGAACTCGATCCTGCGAGAGCCGGAAATAGGGGACGAGAATAGATGAATCAGAAAAGCGAAAATGGAGAAGCCAGAAACATGGCAAGAGCTACAGGGCTGAGGCGATGGCAAATGGACAGAATTTGAAATGCATTGCCTTAAGTTGTTAGCGCACGACAAAATAGAGCGACGGTGACGCGTTGCGTCATACACGGCGAATGAGGGCAGCGAAGAAGGCGTATAGGCATGTGAGAGGGCTGCTGAGTCCTGATTGAGAAAGGTCGGAGGGCGCTAGCAGCGACGGCGGCATTAGGGGACGGTTGGGCAGATCATCAGCGCCGGCGGGAGCTTCTGTGGTGGTGAGCTTGGGCGGGCGGGGTGCCTGGCAGCGCCTTAGGCTTGACCCAGATCTTGGTTGCCCAAAGAATGGATGCCGCAGCACTGCCGGTGATGGCAGCTCGACGGGCGACTTGTCTGCCTTAGACATTCGGGCACTGCAGGATGTAGTGCATTCGCGGGCTGTGTCTGGAGGAGCTGCGTGGTGGGGTCGTGGCAGCCATTTTTGGAAGCCGTCCCTGCGTCGCGGCGTCGTCATAGGCAATGGGTCCTGAGGCGGCGGGGCGCAGCTTGTATGCGCGGTCACCACCCGCAGCTCCGCTTACACCGACCGACTCGGCCCAGCCCACGCGCGCGTGGCAGGCGGGGGAGCCAAGGCAGCCGAGTCTCAGCGCGCGCGGCTGCAGCTTCAGTCGCCGTCGCAGCGCCCGCCGTCGCAGTCGCAGTCGCAGTCGCAGGCGCGCTCGCAGCACAATGCCCGACGCGCAGCTGAGCCGCGGCCCCAAAGTGGCCCGTCCGCGCTGTACTCTGCGCGCTGCCGCGATCATCTGGCTGCGCCGTTGTGGCTGGACTGCCTGGCCAACTGCAGCTCCGTCCGCTAACCCGGCTACGGCCCACCCGCGCGTTCCTCCCGCCGGTTATCGTGGAGAAGTTGGCAGAGAGTCGATGAGGCACGACAGTCGGCGCGGCACGAGACCAGACCCAGCCCAGATCCGCAATCTCGCACGACTCGCTGCAATTTTCCACGCGTGCTGCAGTATCGATCTGCCCTGCTGTGGGCCATTGCCGCCCGTTGATGTGCTAAGCCGTTCGCTTGGAAGGATCGCTCTCAGCCTCAGCCGGCCGCTGCCTGCGTCGTATTTCATCGCAAGCATCCCTCACCCTCAGCCATCTGACTTTCGTTTTGCGCCTCACTACTCGTCCCTCGTTGCGTGCGCCACGCCCGTCCTCCATATCACCCCCCGCCGCCGCGCACATCCTGGGCCTCTCCGTTTCATCCGCCTCGTAACACGCGTAGCAATCCGTCCGAGCCAACGTGCGCCTGCTCCGACCAAGCTCAGCCTCGACCTAGCGAATCCTTCCTGCTAAAACTGCTCCTCCCGCCTTGCCCGATCGTCGCCGAACTGCCGAACCTCGCGCTGCATGGGCATAGCGCCATAAACCTGCGAGCACTGCGCTCCCGACCGTCCAGCACCTGCGAACTCGGGAACGCCGGTCGCCATCATGGCGCGTAAGGAGCAGACCCAGTACATGACCGTCAGCGACCTGAACAATGAGCACTACACCATAGCCGTGCGTATCCCGCCGTAGCCTCGTTGCGCCGTAGCCTCGTTGCGCCGTACTGACAGCTTCCAGTGGTACTGGCGCCTCATTGCGCTCCTCGCCTCATGGATGATTCTGGGAGGGTGAGTCCTTCGCGACGCCTGTGTGTTTGGCCTTCGCTTGCTCACGCTCTCGGTCGCATAGTTACCTTATCGTACCTCCGCTTTTCCAAATCGACAAGCCCGACGACATGCCCCAACCACAGCTACGATGCGGGCCCCAGGTCTTGACCATCCTCGTCGTCGCCCTGCTTGTTGCCGGATACTCGTTTACCGTCCTCCTTTGCTTCGCCGTGAAGTCGATGATCTTCCAGTCCGAATCTATATTTATGCCCGCGCTGGCCTCCTCAGCTCTCGGTCTGCTGACTGTTTTCTACAACTGGCTGGTCTTTGAACACTTTATGTGGAATCGCGCTTCCGTGATAGCCGTCGCGCTGTCTGGTGGCATGACGGTCCTTTACGGCATCTTCCTCGTCCTCACCAACCGCCGGATTGCGCAGCTGCGCACCCAACTGAGCTCTCGATCCAACAACATGTGGCAGCACAACAGCACCTACTATGAGAACTGGATTGCAAACATGTTTCCCAGTGTCAAGCGCGTTTCGCCCCTCTATGCTCCGCCGCCTGAGCAGCACAACATGCCGCTCACTGAAGACGATCTGGTCAACCAGCAGATGGCCATGCTCCTGATGAACAAGGACCCCGGCCCTTCGCCCGATGCCAGCCAGAGCACTTTCCGCATCCAATTGCCGGTTGGTGAAGAATCCGATGGCGAGAACAACCCAAATGCCCGTCGCAACCGCTCCATGAGACATCAACATCACCATTCTAACAGCCGTGGCATCCCGATGAGCCCGCCGCAAGCGCTGCACGAATACTATGCCAGTACCAGGACGAGAAGTGGAACCAACGGCCACGGATACTCAAACTCAACCGACAGCAGAAGAGGGAGAACGGATGATCGGTCAGGCGGGGGCGAACCGAGAGCGAAGAGCAGAGAAGAGCGTCGGCAAGAGATCGAGCTGGGGCAGTTTCGCTAAAACGCATGAAACGCTGCTAGGCGAGCGTCATTTCTTCTAAGCAATCTCGGACGGAGTTCATGCCGGTTACGTTTCTCGGGATGGCATTCATTGGTGTTTCCTGGGTTTGGATGGGATACGAGGTGTTTGGTGCACAATATCGATGGATTGATTCTTCGTCTGTTTCCGCCAGCCGCTACCCGGTCCTTTTTTTCTCTCGTTCCTTTCTTCTGTACAGAGGCCTATCCCGCCCTTTGCGGCCTGCGGTTACATGGGCGCACGTAAGCGCAGCGTGCTCGATGCAACGGATGAATAAACGGTCGCGCGAAAGGTACGAAATACCGTAGATTAGTAGGATAACATAACGTATAATTTTCAATTTCAGGACAATTTCGCTCCCACATTCGGCAATGTGTCGCACGACGTAAACCTCCTTCAGGCCAAGTTCACTTCCTTCTGGTCTGATTGTACACAACCCTCGACGCTCACTGCTCCCTCAGATGTTTACCGTTTCACTCGACGTCGTTCATTCACGATTCCAGAAGCGAGAACGTCTCAGAGACAAGATTCCTCATCTCGTCCAAACCAATAAGCCTCCGCGACCCCTCGACGTTCCACAAATCCACTCCCTCGGTAGGGCCTACTACGCTTACCCGCCGTCACCCACATGGCGCCGTCGAAAATCAGGGAAAAGGGAAAAGAAACGAGCGTTCGCTCTCGCTCTCGTGTCGCACGCGCACCCATACGCGCATCTACTACCCAGTCACCCCACCCGCCTGCGGAAAGAAAGGCAAGGAAGAAAAAAAGGATACGAAAAGCAGACGCGAGTTCTGGGCTACTACATGATGCGCCGCACTGCTACCGAACCGCGTCGGTATGTACCACTACTGGTACCCTGCAGGCTGCTCTAGCCAGGCAGCGATCACAGACAGGACACACAGGTTTTCAGGCATCAAGGACGACGACGGCTGCGCCAGCGGCGGCGCCGACGCCGACGGGGCCGGTGTAAACAGAAAAAGGTGCGAGCCCTAAGTCACGTCGCACGCCCGCCGCGTACCTGAACCACGTCTTCTCTCTCTCTCTCTCTTTTCTCTCTTTTCCTCATTTCCCCCTTTCTCCCCTCCCCAGCGGTGAGCTGCGCGTAGCCGTGTTGTGCCACGGAGAAGAGAGGGCTGACTATGTACCCTGGTACCTGACCATCACTGTTGCTGCGGCTTGCATTTTTCTTGTCTCTGTGTCAAACCCACGGAAGGGGAAATTTTCGCCAGAAAGGAGCAAAGAGGTAGGAGGTCCCTGCGTACCACCACGGTAAAAGGGAGTCCCTTGACTGCGCCGGCTGCTGCTGCGCCGCCGTTGTTCGTCGTGGTCGTCGTCGTTTCGTTGCCATGGGACCCGCGCCACGGACCTGTACCACGGTTGCTGCCTGAGGCTGAAAAAAGTGTGCATTTCGGCTCCTTGATGTCAGATTTCTAATTGCTCCTAGTACCACCGCTAGTGCCTGCCTGCTTTGGCTGCCTTGGTGCCTGGGAAAGTGGTCGTACATGAGACACGGGATTCCCGAACGGACGAGCTTTGCGAGGTAGAGCTGGTGGTCATGGCTCGTCATCAGGACTACTACTACTCATCATTTTTGCTATTGGTATACAGTGACATCGTCAGCAATCAGCATCAGACATCAGCAGCAGCAACCACCATCAGCCACGTACGTCCACTTTTTTAGGGTTTTTTGTTTTCCCTTATGTTATTCCCGTCCGGAGACAGGAGAACGTCAGCCTCAAGCTTTGGTACTTGGTACCACTCGCGCGTGCACACGCCGTCGCACACATGTGACGTGACCTTTGCTGGGACCGAGCTAGCCGTACCGTTCCTAGGTGGAAGGGGATCCACCTTGCTGAAACGAGAGCGATTTTCATATTCTCGAAAAATCTTCTAGGAGACTGAACTTCGGTACCCGTGGCCCGAGAGCTTACTTTTTCTTTTCTCCCTCCCATGGGGGAAGAGAAAAACAAATCGGAGGAAGCCACGTACGTGCTTTGCGTGGACGGCGAAACAATGGGTCCGGGATCCAGGGAAACGATGAAACTTTGCCCTGTCAGCACACACACAGACGCAAGTGCCGAAAATCTGACTGTATCATTAAAAGGAACCGGATTGGACTGATGGCTACATCTACAATGGTCCCATGAGAGAAAAGGAAAATGCCGAGTAATAGTGAAACAAGAGGGCAACAAGAAAAAAAGCAAAATCGAAGAAGCTTAGCGTTTATCGCGCGCTCCGGGCCAAACCATATGCTGCGCTCCTACCTTGTGTTGCAATGCGCGCCGCAGACTCCCCCTACTCCACGCAAGCCTGCGTACCGATCTTGGGAAAAGCCAACGAAAAGACGGTCCAGTCCAGCCCACTTTAGCTACTACTACCTTCCCCATGGCTCCATGTTTTTCTCTCTCGCCCATCATTTCCCCCTACCCCTCTTCCCAAAGTCCACACACACATCCCCACATCCCCATACCCTATTCTTCACTTTTCCCCTTCCCCCGCTATCAATCCCCGATCCCCTGATCCGATGCCCGTTTCTGCGGTTGCGGCTGTGACGCCGGCGGGGGCGGGGGTGCCGATGGCGACGACGGCGACAACGACGGCGGACCCATGGCGCCGCCGGCCGCCGCGCCCTTGAGCATCTGGTGCAGGGCCTGGAACTTGACAGGTTTGGTGAGGAAGAAGTTGATGCCGCTGCTGAGGGCGTCGACGCGCGCCGCGGCCGACGCCAGGCCCGTCAGGGCGATGACGACCGTCGGCGGTAAGCCCTCACGCTGCTCGTGGCGCCGGATCTCGCGCGTCGCGGCCATGCCGTCCATGACTGGCATGGTGAGGTCTGTTGCGTTTAGGGTGTAGTGTGGTTAGATAGAGAGACATAGTTAAAAAAAAAAAAAAGTAATATCGGGGGATGAATACACGCGTACCCATTAGCACGTAGTCAAATTGCCCACCGGCTCGCTTGTACGTCTCGACGGCCTGCAGGCCGTTCATGGCTTCCTGGAAGTCGAAGTTGTAGCGCCGCATGAAGGCCGTGAGGAGCTGTTTGATGGTGCGGACGTTAACGAATGATTCACCAAATCACCTTGGGGGCTCTTGAAGTTTGATCCTTGCGCTTCCGGTAGCTCTACTTACTGAGAGGTTGATTCGGTTGTCTGCCGGCCGGATTAGTCGAGACCGGAACAGGGAACTGTCAAGGCCGCGTGGATCTTACCGTCTACCAGCAGTATGCGCAGATGATTGGGGGTCGGCGGCTCGTGGATGGATGTGCTGGCGGCATGCCTCTCGGTGAGAGTCCGTGGTATCGTATCGGGATCGAGGATACTGAGGCATTTTTTCTCCGTTAGCGAGGAATACGTGTGTTTGGGGATGGCCTTTCGTACGAGTTCGACCGTGTGCGAAAGCTGGATTGAGTATTTCCAAGATGTGTCGGAAGCCAGTTCGGGCTCTTCCATTCCCTAGCTGGAGAGATGTCCCCTGGCATACCCTGTGTTGGAGAAGCCAAGGGTGTGATGGTCAAAGGCATTTGCTGATCCCGCTGGTCCAGATCTTGGGTGAGCGCTTTTGCTAATTTGCGCGGTCCGCACCTGTAGTGGAGCCAGTTCAGTCTGCCTGCGGAAGAGTAGCACGCTCCTGGTGTGGTACTTACGGCTGAGTAATTATGTCAACAGTAAGCTCGCTGCTGTGAATACGCGGGTCGGACCGTAGCTTTGCTGCCTCTGCAGCGTGCAAAACGATGAATATGACCAGCGGCTTCTTCTCTGGCGTTGTAATACCGTTCAAAGTCGAAAGAAAGTCCAGCTGAGGTTCGAGGCAAATGACCACATCTGCGGATAGCGCTGTCAACAGACTCGAGACTACCGCATCGGCTCCGAACCATCCTTTCAGAGTTCTTGATACAGCGACACTGAGTTCGTGCCGGCCTTTTCGCACAGAGGGAATAGACCCTTCGAGATCATCTGGATCCGTTGTTTCAAGAATACATATTGGACGATTCCGAATTCGAGAGGCAGCAAGTGGAAGATAACGGTCGTCGTCGTCCTGTTCTGGCGAGCTCTCCGCGAGCGGAAGGCTAAGGCTGACCCTCACTTCGGTGCCTACTTGCACCTCACTCTTTAGATCAATTGTGCCTTTCAGACCCTGGACAATTTGGCGCACAATGCTCAGTCCGAGACCGGTACCGGGTGAGAATGAGTCCTCCTGAGAAAATGGCCGCCATAATCCACCTTTTAAGTACTCTGTTGACATACCCTTCCCAGTGTCCGATACTGTCAATGTGACGTCGATGTTCTGGGGGTCTTGACGGGAGTTGAGCACATTTTGCTTGAGCCGCATCGAAATTCGGATGTACCCAGACATAGTGTACTTAAGAGCGTTACCGACAAGATTCATCACGACTCTTCTCCATGCACCTGGTTGTGTGGTAACGGTCCAGTTCTCACGATGCGGGATGTCCAGGACCAAGCGGACAATCTTATCGCTCTCTCTGTCAAGGCTATCTGCTTGTGGTATTGCCCCTGAAGAAAATGGCTGCAATGAGTTTTCTCGTGATGGCCACTGTTCTCAGTCAGCACCAGATTCGGGCTAATCTCTTCCGGTGTGCACGCAAAGGTTATACCCACTGTCTTAGGTTGATCACTCGTCTGCTCGAGTCTGATGAGAGCTACTCGATGGCCCTGTCCAGCAAACACAGCCTCAACAACTTCTTCTGTAAGCATCGCCAAATCTATATTCGCAAATAGATTCGCAGGTTCACTTAGACTTTGACTGCCTTTGCGCACAGTCAAGTCTATCGGCTCCTGTCGACGATTGCCGGAGGCTTTCAAAGGCAGCTTTGTGAAGGTGTTGACCTTGGCAAAATCAAGCACATGGTCAATCGTGTCCAGCAAAGTTTTTCCGCACATGGCTACGGAGTCCAGCATTCCGGCTTGATAGGAATCCAGAGGAGTATCTTGCAAGAATTGCACGCCACCGAGTATTCCATGTAGCGGGCATCGAAGTTCGTGCGATATGGAGGCCACAAACGTGGTTTTTGCCCGGTCGGAACCTATGGCGTCAAGCCGGGAGAGTTCCATCATGACGCTGTTGCCGAAGGCCTGGAGATAGATGAGGTCGACGTCTGGATAGAGAACTCGGTTCGGCTCCGTCGTCCAGCAAACACACCCAGCAAACCACCTATTTCGCTGATAATCCCAAAGAGGTAGGATTGCTATGCTCCTCGCCCCCGGGGTGATCTTGAGCAACTTCTGAAGTAGACCACTCTCTTTGTTTCCGAGAAGTTTCCTTGCTGTGCGCGCCGTCGAATCGTTACAGTCAATGGCTTCTGAGCTGGGAGCCATCTCTGGTGGGCTGTCGGACGAATGAGACGGAGATAGGTCTCCTGCTAAAGACACATTGAATATGTGTCCTAGCGGAAATCTCTTTAGTAGCTTCTTCAAATCTGCTTCGGAAAGATCGGGACAGAGTGTTTCGGGGCTGTCGACCGGCGTACTTGCACTCTCCTTGAGGGAAAACCCGAGGACCTCACACATCTTCCTGTCAGACAAACCATCCCCATCCGAGCCCGAGGTTTGTGCTCCAACCCCTAAATGCTCTCCGCGTGGTGAAGGACCGTTGCTCCCGTGGGGGTGGTTGGACGAGGCGTTACTCAAAAAGCTATTGGCATTTCCCATCCGGGATTCGACCGAGCCTCTTCCATGGGGCAAATTGATGGCTGCGCCGTAGGTAGCAACTGAAGCATCAAATATAATGCTACCACAGGCGTCGATACTTTCCCGCATGATGTTGGCAGCCCTTGAGAACATGTCCTTGGAGCCTGACGGCAGCATGGTTTCCTGAAGACTTATTGTCGACTTTTTGCGAGCCGTACCGGTAGACGTGCTGAGGACTCGAGGTCTTTTCTTGCCCTTTGGACTCTGCATTCTCTGAGGAAGCATGTCTGTTGAATCTGACTTCGGGTTTGCTGGATCTTCGGAACTGCTGCCCGCATTTATGCTACTACTGGAATACTGTTGGACTGGAAGTGGTCGTCCCGAAGGGGCGCATTGCAGATCATCATGCGATCTGATGGATGTCTCTCCTGTAACGAAAGATGTTAAGCCGTGCAGCATCTGTTCATACCTTCGGTGGCCCTCCTTGGCCTTGCTGGTCTCTAAATATGCCATGACTGATGTTGCGATGCCTTGAAGGGCGAGAAGTTGCTCTTGCGGCAAGCCATTTCGAGGCTCGTGGCCGAAAACGCAGTAGGCACCAATGATTGTTCCCCAAGGGCTACGTAAGGGAACGCCGGCGTAGAATCGGACTTTCGGCTCACCGAGGACATATGACCTTTTTTCGAAGCGCGGGTCTTCGGCGAGGTCGTTGATGATCACGGCCGGAATGTCGGAGTGAGCATGGGTGGGTTCTCGGATGACATCGCCGAGACTCAGGACGTGTTCGCAAACACCTTTGCTCCGCGGTATAATGACGCTTCCAAGCCATAGGTCGTCGTTCGGGTCCGACTCAATAGTCGGGAGAAGCGAGAGTGAGCGAGTTGCTTCGGCAAGAATGTACTGGTACCTGCCGTCCAGCAAGGATATTAGGCCCCGGTTGACATTGAGACGCAAGGCACCGAGCTGCGCGAGAGCTGTCAAAACCGTATCTTTGCAGGGCCGTGGGACAAAGCCCGCGGGAGGGACGACGCAGCCCGGGGCGTCTTCAACGAGACGAAGCTCGAGGGCATTAATGGCAGCCTGATAGAACCTGCTCAACGACCTTGTCAGCTTGAAGTGTAAAAATCGTGATATGTGACAGCACCTGTAAGTCTCTCTGTCCCGAGCTGTATTGCAGTTCATCGTTGCTCAGCGCAAGCGCCGGTTCATACTGAAGGATGGGCAGTAGTCCGCTGGTCAGTGGGTTTGTCGAGGACTAGCACGCTGCAGTCGTCAGGGTGGTTCAAGCATGAACGAAGGACTGGTGTGATTTGCGAAGAGCAATGTATGACGAAGAAGATTCGGGGACAATGCCAGCGGAGAAATGCTGCATTTTCCGCATTAGCTTAGGAAGAAGCCTTAAAAAAAGGTTCTGTTCGAGACAGAGGCAAGTCAGGAAGAACGGTCCTAAACGCGAGAAGGCTCGCCAAGAGCTGCAGGTTTTTGTTGTGTGCTGACATCAACCGTGCAGTTCGCACAAATACTCCAATAGCATGTGGAAAGGAAGCAGTGCGATGGTTGTGCGATGTGAGCTTCAAGTTCAGTGGGTTTGGTGGTGAGCACAGACTAGATGTTTGTGTAACAAGTCGCGATTTTTGAAGGCGGGGGCATCCACACGAATCGGCAGCGCAGTTGTTTTGAGACAGCCAGAGATGATCGCCGGATATGCCTCCTTCCTAGCCGGTTTGTTCACGCAAACGACAAGCTTTCCCGGGCTCTTTCACAAGGTGAATTGCATTGCGACGTGGCTGAATGTTGTCTCATGCACTAAGAGGCCGAATCCGGCGGAGGCGAGAAGCCAAGCTGAGAGCGACGCCCTTGCTGTAGCATCATGTTCCAGATCTACTGGCCAGTATAGCTGACAGGAAGACATGCGACGCGCCGCAGATGCTGCTGCTGAATGTTTTTTTCAAGCCCGTGGAATGCGGAGGCGACCCGGGATGTTTATTAACCGAGACACACGATTAATCAGGTTCAGCGTAAAAGAGAATTGCGCATAGGATGGCATGTGCCAATGAGAGAGCAGGTATGCATTTGATGACTTTGACGGTACATTGAGAAAGAAAGAGAGAGCAGAACGCGTGGATGAAGCGCGTGTCCTTAGCGCGTCATTCGCAAAACGAAGTCGTGGCCGCCGCACAAACTTTCGCTTCGCTCTTTCCTTAACATCTCTTTTCTCCACAACTTTGCCCCGCCGGCACCTTGAAGTCCTCGGCTTCCCTCTCAGACGTCGACGTGGCTAACGGCGGTATCTTCTGCTCCCCAGCGACTTGATCCTGTGTGGGCCCCTCCAGGATCGCTACAGAGCCGTTGAAAACCACGTCTGGGATCCACTTTATTAGCGGTTACTCTCGCTTTGCATGTGCTACTCACAGCTTAGGCACTTTGGAGGGTTTCCACTCATCGCTTCCTTGGTATCCGGCATAATGACCTCAGCTTCGCGTTCGCAGTCCTTGGTCGACGGAAGTTGTATGTTCCGTTCCTCCCTCTCTTCAACTACTGCTGGGCCCATTCGCTGTTTATATAGACAATGCCAAATTGCTCATGGGTCTCGATCGTCCATCTAGCATGTTCTCATGTTCTCAGAGTCCTGCTTGAGTCTTTGTTCGACTTTCCCGGCGTAAGACCCGCGTGCACGTGTCACGATAGCTCTCCGCCCCATAGGGCTAGCTAGCGGCCAGCATGGGCCCAGTACCGCAAGCCCAGTAACCGAAGTAGAAGGGAGAGCGCCCCCAATAGACCCAATCAGCACCCAGATGTCGAGAATGAGGGATATATCAACTGACCACGCCAGAGTGAAGTCCGAAGTGGGAGCATGACGTAGCGGGTTGCGAGCTGGACCATTGCAAATGCATAAGCGGCAAGCGTTCCGCCCTAATCATGTTTATGATAGTGGGCGGTGGAGATTATACGCGAGTCTAGTTTCAAGCTACGGTAAAGCCGTATGTGCGGTTGCCAGCGATTCGATCAGCCTATCTACCCTCAAGGACCCTGGCGCTCGCATCGATAATTTGGTAGTATGATAGCTCACACTTGAGTGACAACCTAAGCCATACCAGCTCTGACTGGGGAAATATTTTATATGGAAGGCATAGCTGAGTCATAAATAGAATCATTTGATTTTGAACTACGGTACTTGATAAACTTAACCAAGGATATAGGCAGACTTCGGTCTTTTTCGGTATCACTTCTAACCGTGATATGAATAGATCGGTAGCAAGGCCCACACATAGAAAATTTACTTCGCCAGTACTATATCTTCGGCTTCGAAATCTTAAAACCTACCTCTTCAGGGTCAGATCTTCGAATCCTCGAAACTTCAAAGCCTTACCACCTCGTCATGCGCAACACTCACGACCTTACACCCGGTGGCTCGGCCCGCGACGAACTAATGACGAGAGTCTTTGAGCCACTGAACATGCCCATGATAGCAGCTCCCCATAAAACATTATTCCCGAAGACTCAGCCAGGACCAGACCCCCCGCAACCTTCCGACTCTGGCGAGGAACCTGTCATCGTTCGCAGCTCGGATTATAAACCACGAGCCGCTAAACAGAAGCTCCGGCCGACTGCGTATGAGTTCCACCCTTGTCAAAGGTCCCAATATCCGCAAGAGTCCTACCAGCAACATGGCTTCCAGCAGAATCCACAACTGTACTACACACAGGAAGGATTCCCACAAGATCCATCTGTGTACTACACACAGCAAGTATTCCAACAAATTCCACCCGTGTACTACACACAGCAAGTATGTCAGCAAAGTTTGCGGGTGTCCTACTCAATCAGGGACGGATGGTCTTACACCCCGTACAAGCAGCCAGCTCCTCAGTACGTGAGCCCGCCGAACGGTCACCTGGGGGCCCCTCGGCGTCAATCTCCGTTACAGCCCCAGCCCCAGGTCCAGGCCTCGCCCGTTCAAGCGGCGCCGACCAGCAGCCCTACCTCTGCCCCAGCCCCCGGCACAACATGCCGCGGCCGCGACGGTGCCGCTCTGCCTCCCGAGGAGTATCAAAGACGCCTCAACAATAAGCTTTGCTTCTACTGCAGTTCCCCTGGCCACTTTGTCTGTGATTGTCCGTTACTTGACGCAAAAGAGAGACGTAAAGAGGGCGAGGTCAGTAAGGGAGCGTACCTGGGATATGGGCTGCTGGTAGAGAACTCGGTGGCTAATCAGCAACAGCAGCAACAGCAGCAACAGCAGCAGCAGGGTGCTAAGCAGGAGCTGCATAAAGAAAACGAAGAGAAGGAGGGGGAAGCGGTGGTAACGGAGAAGAAGGGAGAGGGAAAAGTGAATGAAGAAGCACCACGAAATGATGAGAAGGCACGAGAGAATGGTGAGAAGAAGGATGAAGCGGTGGAAGACTCTACAAGCGGTACAAACGACCTGGAGGGACTTATTAATACGACTCCTCAGCCGCTGCTGATTACGCCTAGACGCCGCGCAAACTCGGCCCCGCCGACCCTCTCCTGCGATTGCGACTTTCAATTAAAGCAGTCGGCTGAATGTCCGGTTGCAAATACACGACGCCGCAATTCAATACACTGCAGCCATTGGGTCTCAGCTTCTGACACCAAAAAATGCGATTGGTGCATCAGGAAGTGCGATAATTGCATCGCGTGGTTAAAAAAAAATCCGGGCCCAGAACAAGAGGCGTCTGATGAGATACAGGATGGTGGCTCTGAAGATGCGTAGCGCTAGTTTGGCCTTTTTTCATTCGCTTTCTTTTTTGTCAACCCTCACTGCGGCTTATCTTCCTGACTGCGTTCAATTGTCGATCATTCTTGCCTTTTTTGCAACACCAAGTTTTATACCAGCCCATTGCTATACGAAAAAGAGCAAATACACAATCAACCCCCTATCCTATTACACTTATAAGCTGGTAGTTTGACTGCTTGATTAGGGGGATCAGGGATCAGAAATATTCAATTCAATTCATTTGCACTGTTCAGTAATTTTCCATGGAGACATACGAGTAGACCAGAAAATTGCAGTCACATATGCTCTATATCTCTTTCCAGTTTATACTCTTATAACCGCAGTGGTTTTCCCACATCTAGATCTAAGGAATCAGCGCCTGCACCTTGGAAAATTGGAGACAACTCTCATAACTCTCCGTCGGCTTTCGGCTTCTTCAGCTTCTCCGCATCATCAGACTTGATCTTCTGTTCATAATCTGGCCGTGGCAGCTCCAGAGCCTCGACCACGCGTCCATAAGAGATGCCTCCGAGCCTGGCCATAGGACGCAGAACCTGTACACCAACGATCAGCACCGGCGTTACTCTTGGGCGAACAGCAACAACAACTCACCTGCGGATCGATCAAGTTCTGCTGCTCGTTCAGTGCATCCTCGCGGGCCCAGAAGCGCACGCCCTCGACGATGGCGAGCACGCCCGTCTTCTTGCCGGGGGTGGCACGGCTCTCGAACTCCTCGGTCTTGTAGAGCTTGGCCTCGACGGAGAAGACGGCCTCCTTGACGCGCGACGCCTTGACGACGGAGGAGGGCGCCGGGTGCAGGCCGGTCAGGGCCCACTCGGAGACGCCGAAGGGGGCGTTGATGCTGGCGGCGTTGGCGGCCTCGATGTAATGCTCCGAGATCATGTTGAGCGTGCACTCGCCGCTGTCGCGCAGGTTGGCCAGCGAGTCCTTGGCCTGGTGCCAGCCGCCGGCGAAGCCGATGATGAAGAGCGGAGGGTCGTGGTTGATGACGTTGAAGTAGGAGAAGGGGGCGAGGTTGGTCGACGAGCCTGGCTAGCCGTGTTAATGGTCAATTTTTTGGGGGAGGAAAGCTGCGCGGAAGGAAACACCCTCACCATCTTTTGATCTCGTGCCGACGAAGCCGATGGGACGGGGGGTGATGGCGGAGATCAGGAGCTTGTAGTTGAAGACGGCGGGGCGGCCCTCGGCGTACGGGTCGATCTCGATGTGCTCCTTCTTCAGGCTCTCGCCGTCGTCATTGGGGCCGTCGCCGAGCTTCCAGTCCGGGTTCTTGGTCTTGGACCATGCAATTGGCTTGTCTTGCCAGTCTGGGCGGGAGGCTTCGACGCTTTTGAAGTCCGGGTGCGGGTTCCGCTGGACCTGCTTCTCATTGTCCATCATCGGCTCGGGAGGGCCAAAGTGGATCTTGTTGTCGGCCATGGCTGCTGATATCTCTTTCAGGAAAGTCTCCCTTCTTTGGATCTTTGTCTTTTTCTATGGGCAGGCGAAGTGGTGTTGTGCTTGGATTATAAATGCAGGTGCGGTAGATGGTGGTACGTGCGCGTGCGGCATGTAATCGGCTTGTCAGCAAGGCGCGGATAAGGAAATCGGCAGGGCTCACAGCCGACGGCGGGAAACTTTTTTGCAACTGATTCGCGCGGGCTCTCGATGGCGGGCGCACAGAGTCAGTGCACGTCATTGCCCCGCTAAGGGACGATACGTAGCTATAGTGGGGAAGGCGGGCGCCCCGGTCAGAGAGAGGGGTAGCTTCCGCTTATCAGCGGCACTGCAAGCATATAGCTGCTTCGCCGCGATGCTCCTCTGCTTCAGATGATAATGGCGGACTACAACACCTACAAGCTCGGCGACTTCAAGCTGAAGTCTGGCGGCCTCATCCCGGACGCCTTCATCGCCTACAAGACTTTCGGCGATTCCAGCCTGCCTGCCGTCGTCTATCCTACATGGTATTCTGGATGTACGTTTGCAGCTGAGCGGTGCGCTCCTGGTGATCATCTGAGCTGAGACAGATAGTGATCTCCGACAACGAGTGGCTCATCGGTGAGGATAAGACATTGAACCCACAGAAGTACTTCATCGTCATCACGGCGCTGTTCGGAAATGGCCAATCCTCGTCCCCGTCAAACACCCCCGGCCTGAAGCCATTCCCTGACGTCTTGTTCTACGATAACGTGCGCGCCCAGTACGAGCTGGTGACAAAGCATCTGGGCATCAAACATGCCAAAGCCGTGCTTGGCTGGTCCATGGGCGCTGGCCAAACCTACCAGTGGGCTACCCAGTACCCCGACTTCATGGATCTGGTCATTCCCTTCTGCGGATCCGCAAAGACTTCCCTGCACAACCAAGTCTTCCTTGAAGGAGTCAAGTGCGCCCTCCTTGCCGCAAAGGGCGTGCCGTCGGCTGGCTCGGCGAATGGCGAAGCCCTCGCAAAGGTAAGCGATTACCGCACCTGGACGGCCGAGGAGAAGAGTGTCGGTCTCAAGGCATTTGGACGTGTGTACGCCGGTTGGGGGTTCAGTCAGGCTTTCTACAGAGAGAAGCTCTACGAGAAGGTGCTGGGGTTCAAGAATCTGGAGGATTTCATGGTGAACTTCTGGGAAGCCTGGGCATGCTCCAAAGGTTTGTCTCTAGCAGTGCAAAAGTGGGTGCGGGTGCTGATGCGGGTAGATCCGGAAAACCTCATGGTGATGCTCCATACGTGGCAGGCTGGCGACTGCTCGGATCAGGAGCCGTATAATGGAGACTTCGCGAAGGCGATGCAGGGCATCAAGGCCAAAGCGCTGGTCCTGCCTGGCAAAACTGACCTCTACTTCCCGTAAGATATGCAAGCATAACCGAGTCCTGGTAAAGGCTGACTGAGAGCACAGTCCTGACGACTCGGCCAACGAGGTGGCCAACATGCGCCCTGGCATAGGCACGATGGAGGCATTTCCATCGATCTGGGGACACTGGGCCGGAGGTGAGTTCGAACGTGCGACAGTTATGTGTCTGTGCTGAGACAGTGTTGCAGGACCCGGTCAAAGCAAGGACGACGTGAAGTGGCTGGACGCGAAGCTGGCATCTTTTTTTGGAAGCGGGTAGGGAGGAAATGCGTGGTCCGGGCGCCGTATATGCTGTAGGGGACAGTGTTGCACCGAAATGAATTGCGATGCTTGAAACTAGGCGTTAATATTGGCCGCGCTGGCAGGCGGGCGGGCTGTGCGGCGGAGATTGAGAGTCAGCCCTAGGGTCGGCGATGATCCGTGTGGGTGCCTTGGCGCGAAGCTCCTCGCTCGCTTTCCTCGCACGACACTGCCCTTCTCTAACAAACACCTCCCCCACACTCTGAACCGAGACCATCCACCCAGTCGCCTGTCCCCGGCGCGACGGCATGCAGCTTTGCGCTTAAATCCACCCTCCCCGACCCCCCGCCCGCTGCATCAACGCTGCGCGCCGCTCGCACCGAACCTCCGCAACCGCACACCCGCCACTCATTTGCTCGCACGCATATCGCCTGAGGCAGAATGGCCGGCCAATCCGGCAGGCGCTGGGGCGTGACGGATCCCATTTCACGCGCGCCCCCAACCGATGCTGAGCTGGCGCTGGATGCCTCTCTTCTGGACGAGTTGCGCAGCCAGAATACCTTTGAGACGCCTGAGGAGACGGAGAAGAGGTGCGTTTGTCGCCATCGCCACCACCATCTGCGCCGTGCTGACGCTTTGCAGGGGCGCCGCTCTCCAGACGCTGCAGAAGGCCGTCGAGGAGTTTGTCCGTCACGTTGGTCATGTAAAGGGCCTTGCGCCCTCCGTTATCGAGAACGCTGGTGGCAAGATCTGCACCTTTGGCAGCTACCGTCTGGGTGTCTACGGTCCCGGTACATACTCTTCAAATTTGCGCGCGCGCACATTCACTCTCTGACGCCCTACTCTCCGAATAGGCTCCGATATCGATACCCTCGTTCTCGCACCCAAGCACGTCACTCGCGATGACTTCTTTGCGCATTTCATCAACGTGCTCGAGCGCGTTGCGCCCCCCGGCGCCATCGAGAAGTTCTCACCCGTGCCTGATGCCTTCACTCCGATCATCAAGATGGATTTCCAGGGGATCGACATCGACTTGATCTTCGCTCGTCTCGCCATTGCCTCGGTGCCCTTGGACCTCGATTTGAAGGACAACAGCTTGCTTCGTGGCTTGGATGAGACGGATCTGCGTAGTGTGAACGGCACTCGTGTCACGGATGAGGTTCTCTCTTTGGTCCCTCAGCCCAAGATCTTCAGGCAGGTTACCAGAGCTGTCAAGCTATGGGCACAGCGTACGTGTACACCCCCAATTTTTCCGTTCTGCTAAGCTGATACAGTAATGAACAGGCCGCGCCATTTACGCGAATATTGTTGGATTTCCGGGCGGTATCGCTTGGGCTATGATGGTTGCGCGTATTTGCCAGCTTTACCCCATGGCTTGTGCTGCTGTTGTTTTAGGCCGCTTCTTCTACCTCATGAGCACATGGCCTTGGCCTCGCCCAATCATGCTGAAGGAAATCGAGGACGGCCCTCTGCAAGTCCGCGTGTGGAATCCTCAGATCTACCCTGGCGACAAGCGCCACCTGATGCCCATCATCACTCCCGCCTACCCTTCGATGTGTGCCACCCACAATATCACACACTCGACGCAGAAGATTATCAGGCGCGAGCTGCTGCGTGCAAGCCAGATCACCAGCGACATCCTCTCGGAGAAGCGGCGCTGGCGGGATCTGTTCGATAAGCACAGCTTCTTCACCAGCGACTTCAAGTACTACCTTAGCATCGTCGCAGCGAGCCATGACAAGGAGGCGCAGGACAACTGGAGCAGCTCGGTCGAGTCCAAGGTTCGCAAGCTTGTCGGCTTGATTGAGCAGTCTCCAGCGGAGGACGTTGAGCTGGCCCAACCGTTCAACAAAGGCTTCAAGCGCGTTCATCATTGCAAGACGGAAGAGGAGAAGGAAGAGGTTCTGCAGGGTAGTGTGAAGTACTCGGTCAAGACGGATATGACGAACGAGGCAAACGGCATACTTCAGGACATTGGCGCTGGAGGGGCTGCAGACAAACTCGACTTGTCCAACGGCGACGCTAACGGCAAGGAAACCAATGGCGACACGCCCATCGCTGTCTACACGACTACGTTCTACATTGGCATTGAACTGAAGCCAGGTAAGATCATTACGCATGCAAGCAAGAGTTGACTACTCAACTTTTGCAGGTGCCAAGTCGCTCGACATCTCTTACGCGGTCTCGGAATTCAAACGCCTGTGCCAGGAATGGGCTAACTACGACCAAAACTTGCATTCCGTGCGCATAGTTCACACGAGGAGGTAGGCCCCAAGGACTGGCTCAAGATAGGCAAGCCCTCCCTAGATACTGATGTGATGCAGCTACGATCTCCCAGATGATTGCTTTGAGGCGGGCGAGACAAAGCCGGTCAAGACCAAGAAGGTTAAAGCGACAAAGAAGCGTTCTCACCGCGAAGCCGGAATGGAGGTCAGTCATGGAAGAAAACCCGACCTTGGAGGCGCGCCGCCTGTGAAAGCCGCACAACTCTTCCGCCGAGAAGAGTCCCCGATTGAGTTGCTCGGGCTAGGTTGCTTCGAGCGCACAGGTGTTTTGCTGATTGAATGCTTACACGCTACAGGAACCCGGTTCACAGAATTCCGCAAAGCGTCGCCACTCGTCGAATGGAGAGGCGGTGGCAGCTCCGGCCGGCTGAGCTCAGCACCAAGGTGTAGTTTGAGCGTTGATCGCCGCTTCAGAGCCTGGAGTGGAGTAGATGCCTGATTGATCGAAAGATGAGAGCAGGTCGCACGCAGTTTGCAGTCCCCAGAGCGCCCGCGCCGAGCCTCGGTTCTCTCTCGATAGAGAGCTGAGCATCCCCCCAGTGTCAAGACCTGTGACTGGACTCCAGGTTTGTGTCGTCTCCTTGCACTAACTCGAAAGATACAAAACGAAAAATTCGCCAGATCGGTGGACCACTTGCTTTCTTCTCGCAAAATCATCAAAAGAACAAAAAAAAAATCCACAAGTAACCTCAATAGGGGTTTGAAAGACGCTTCAGTAATCAGTACGGGTGGGTTGCTTTTCGTTTCAGTACGGCTAAATCGGGATTCCAAGGAGCCGAGGGGGCATATTTAGCATGGTGGAGGCGTTTTCTTCTTCTCCAGGCGTCAACGGACAACGGAAGTATCCGCGAGATACATGGCAGGTTGCTTACACCATCTGATTCCATGCTGTTTTCCATAGCTGCCGGGAGTGGCAGCTATGTAGATAGCCTTGCAGTAATTGATGTTGATTTGAGGGCCTCAAGGGGTCCAGGATTTTAAAAGGGAGTTCCAGCTGAAGTATACTTGAACGGATCTAAGGGCCAGGATTGGTGCTGGGGAGCCGAAGAGAGCTTATCGATAAGGCGGATCTTATCTGAGATGGCGGCGGGGCTCATCATTTTCTGCCAAGCTATTATGACGTCATTGGCCATTGGGCGTCCTACCATTGACGTCTTTTGACCGCGCTCATCTCCCCGCCAGGCGATTGCCAGTCAGACAAGGACGTCTCCAGATGATGCGCATCCGGCAACGCGGCTGGGCGATGGACGCGTCCGTGTCTCTCCTGAGAGGCCGTCCGTTCCGTCCTCTCACACATATACTGCGCCTCCGCCCCAATTCGCTCCCTCGTGAAGTCATTCGGCACGTCATCCGCGAATCATAGATTGAATTACACCAACGACTACACCAATATCCAAATTAGGGAGGTGTCGATAAAATGAGTCCGGCAAACACTTCCTCGCCTGCAGCACACCCGCCTGCGTCCGATCAGAAAGCAAAGGACGACTATCCGACACATTCGCATCTTTTGGTGTCCGGTGCGAAGAAAATATTCAACAAGGCGTCGCTATTGCATCCGCAGCAGGTCTACACTGCAAGGCTCAAAGCTGCCGAGCAGAGAGTGAACCCACCACTACGAAGACTGAGTGTTGATGAACCAGAACCCGAAGGTGCCCGAAGGGACAGCTTGACGCAGCAGCAAAACACTACAAACAAACCCAACACCACCGCTGCCACCCCTGCTACCATGCCCACCTCCACCACGACGGCCAGCACCAGCAAGCCCGGCGAGCACTTCGAGCCGCGGCAGACGGCGACGGACGAAGACTACACGCCGGACCCGGCCAAGTCGTTGCCGTTGGACGCGGCGCGGCAGGCGCTGGTCGACGACATCATCGCGCTGTACAGCTGCGCGCCGACGGTGGAGCGCGTGCGGCGCTACACGGCCGACTGCGTGTACGACGACCAGTTCGTGTACGCCAACGACCGCTTCAAGATGGCCGGCCAGTGGTTCGCGCTGCCCAAGCTGTTCCGGGAGAGCGTCAATAATGGTTATCAGGTCGTAAAAAATGAGAGGGGGTTGATTCAGTTTAAAAATGATCAGGTGAGGCACCCTGTCCCCGCTGTTTGCGGTGCATGGGGGTTGGACACATGTAGAGACAGAATGGGCTGACTGAGCTTGTGCAATGCAGTCATGGACCTTCCGCGTCTTCCCCAAGACGGCCCGCGTGACGGGCCTCGTCTCGCTCTCGCTCGACCCGGACACGGTCGACTCGGACTTCATCCAGGTGAAGTACCACAAGGACCAGGCCAATGATAAGGACTACAGTCATGAGGGCCTGGGCTTCAGCTTCAAGAAGTGGCAGGCTGACCAGGTTGCAAAGCACATGGACAGTGAAGAGGTGGAGGCGTTCGAGGCGGACAAGAATGCTGCGAAGGAGCATGTGAGGAAGTACGGGACTGGGGAGGAAGAGGGAGATGCGCCGAAGGAGGATTTTACAAAGCAGTGAGGAAGGCGAGGGGCTTGGTGAGTAGGAGAGGGGAGGTTCTTGTATATCAGGGTGATGTTTGGAATATATCTGTTCACTGTGCAGTGATGAATTGAACGAGGTCCTTTCAGTGACAATTTCTATATCCATCCTCTGGATGAGCTTGTTCCTTGGGGTGGTGCAGTCATCGGTGATGTTCTTCTGCTTGGTGTTGGTGAATGGCGGGCCAGACACATGTGCATGTCACGGCCCAAGGTGTACATATAGCCGGCCAGTTGCGCCCTGGCCCTCCAGGATATATGAGATCTTTCCCCTCTCCGCCTCCTCCTCCGCCTCCTCCTCCTCTTCTTCTTCTTATCCTACATTTTCCCCTTCGCTCCCTTGATTCTTACTGCCTAATTATCTCACGCAGTAAGTCTACTTGGACGCCATCCTCACATCTGCCACCAAGTCTACTTGCACTTGGGGTTGAGCCGGGCGTCTCCAAGTGTCTCCTCCAGATCCTGAAAGTAGCATCGGCCTGGACCAAGTCTACTTGGACACACTTTGTGAGTGAGTCTACTCGGACGCGTACACGGTAGGTAGTAAGTGTTGCTGCATGAAGCTAGACTCGCTGTCGTCTGAAATAACACCCCCTGTCAGTCTCGGCCGTGGCTGGATCGTCATTCGGTCCTCCACTCCGGACATAATCTCGAATGCAAGCACACTTTACCATCCAAAGACAGATGACGTATTTGACGACATCTTCCTTGATGCCGTCCAATACGCCATCCCGCTTCCGAAGACCATGCGTTCGAATCTTGGTTGTCGTGTGATGCAAGTTGCTAATGTTCGCAATAGTTCTCGAGCCTTTCCCATCGGCGCACACCGCGTCTCCAACCAACGATCGAACGAAATAGGTTTTCCGACTGGCAGGGAGTAGGTCTTGGCGCCTACTATTCACTACTATGTTTAAGAGCACAGACAAAAGCTCCTACTGATTCCATTTACTCCTCTTACTCGACAATGGCGGATCTCAGAATTGGTTACTTTAAGGTACGTAAGATTTCATTGACGTGGTCTTCGGAAGCATTTTTTTTTATCTTTTTCTTTTCTTTTCTTAATTACTACTTCTTATCTACTTATTCTATGTAAATTTACTACTATGCTCTCTTACTATCTACAAATACTATTGCTACTAGCTCGTGATACGTGGTGCTATTATATTTTAGCAATGACTGTCGACATTGTTAAGGAAGTCCCACACATGGGTATTAATGCCCAGCAACTTAGGACTAAAAGCTCGTAGCTCCGAGTCGTCTCGGATATCTCCTCTCTTAGTGAAGTGGTGCTGGAAGAGAGTATGCATATTAGAACATCCGCATCCTCCAACTAGCTCCGGAGCGAGATCGTAAATCTTGGACTTGTGGAACCGTTGAGAGACTTTCGGCGCCTCCGTCTCCTCGTCGACTGCGATCGTGTTTCCCGTGAACTCCTTGAGCTTCCTCACAACGGCCAAAACGTGCTTCGGCGGCGAGTCTTTTTTGGGTCTCACACGGCCATAGTAGTCGATGACTGGTGTGTTCACAGGGCGTCCTTGCTCGTTGACCTCCACTTCAAACGTTTGCCGTTTCTATCCCCCAAGACTGTCAAAAGTGGGAGGCAAGTTTCACAACCACAGGAGCCAGAGGAAAGAAGCCGAATGATTTGAAAGTTTGATGATGATGAAGTATGCACTATCCACTTGCGAACACAGCCCAAGCTCCCTCCCGTCCACCATTTCCTGCCCGATCTCCAGTAGTATGATGATGCAACCGAATATCTGTCCAGTGCGCTCGGTACCTGCTCAGGATTACGACTTGTTAGCACAAGCGTTTCAAAATGTATGATAGGTAGGAATGACATGTGATTCCACCAAGTCAGTGGTTAGCTCGAAGTTTTTTTTCGTCTCTGGACCTAGATCCCTTGCTGTACCTCGCGCCCTCACCTGGCCTTGACCGCCGCTGCCAGCGGTTTCATCCACGAAGGTGAAACCAGACAAGGTAGGGAGAAGGCGTCATCGGAAGAGGGTTTGTAGGCAGAACACGAGAGTTCAGTCGTAGCTCTCAGATAACTGTTCTTATGACGCTTTGCGCGTCGGTCATCATGAAGGTGGGCGGGGCTGTGATGGTGAAGTCGAGAGGTGACTTACTTCTGCAGAGGGTGAGGCGCAGTGCGGTCAGCGTGACGATATGGCTCGCTCGCCGACCGGGCAGGTAAGGCGAAGACATGAGGAGCTTTCGCTGATGCTGCGGACGTGGTGGAGGGAGCAAAGTTGGTCGGCAGTAGTTGCAGAAGTTGGGAGGAGGAATCAACAGCGAAGGGTTTCTTATGCTTGCAGTTGATGGACGAGCAGCTGTATCACGCGCTAAGCGAGCGACGCTAATCCCTTTATGAGCGGATGGTTGCCCTGGGGAAAGAGCAGAGTCGAATTTGGTAGTACCTACGCTAAGCCGTTTATGGCAATGGATATGAAATGGGAAGGAACCGTGATATGACTCGGAAGAAGCGATCCGACGCGCGATAGCGCTTGTTTGAGCCCCGGCAGTTCCGAGCGGGACTGTTTACCCACGCTTAGGTTTCACCTATCAAAGCAAGATTCAGTTTGACGTCCACGTCCAAGTTTCACAATTGTAAGGCTGACGTTTGGCTTGGCAGGTCGGCTCCGAGCTGAGCCAACTTTATGCTTCCGGTTGCGCAACGAAGTGCATGGCTGAAGCTGCTGGACTTGTTCTCGCAGCGGCCCGGCCTTCATACCTTCTCGAGCCATGTGTCTGACGTCGATAATGCCTGTTCAATAACCTCAGCTGAGACTGCAGACTCGCCCTCTGACTGCATGAACATAAAAGTAGTTAGAAGACACACCAGTTTCACCGGCAAAACAGGTATTCGTGATTCGATGGTCTAGCAAGACCTAACAGCAAGCATAACTCTATTTGGTATCGCAAGTCTATTTACGAGATTCTACGCAATTCTTTTACAAATTTTTTGTACGCCAAACATGCCTACTCAGCTGAGACATCATTTATTTTAGGCACTCAGCTTCCCCTTGTACTCGCTGATCACAGCGTCCAGCGCCTTCAGCAGTTCATCCTTGCGCTCCTGCTGGCACCAACTGCCCTCGATGGCGCCCCTGCAAATCCAGTCCCAGTCATTAACGGACAAGTTAAAGGCCTTCTGCACGGCCACGTAGTTATCGAGGATGTAACCACCAAAGTAAGCGGGATCGTCACTGTTGATGCTGAAGCGCACGCCGGCGTCGATGAACTGACGGATCGGCATCTCGGCGACCTCCTTGATGCCGCGCAGCACGACGTTGCTCAGCGGGCACGTCGTCAGCAGGATCTTCTGCTCGGCAACGCGCTTCATGAGTGCGGGGTCCTCGGTCAGGCGGCGGCCGTGGTCGATGCGCTGCACGCCCAGCAGGTCGAGCGAGTCCTGGATGAAGCCGGCGGGGCCCTCTTCGCCGGCGTGGGCGGTGCGCTTCAGACCCAGTTTGCCGGCGCGCGAGTACAGCTCCTCGAAGAGCTGCGGCGGGAAGGGCGCCTCGGACGAGTCCAGGCCGATTCCCGCAATCTTGCCGCCAATGTAGCTAGCCTGCACCTGCTCGTGCTCGAACGTGTCGAGGCAATCCTGCGGCGGGAGGTGGCGCAGGAAGCAGCAGATCAGCTCGGTTGAGATGCCGAGCTCGCGCGTGGCGCGATCGCGGGCGGCACTGAAGCCCTGCAAAACCGTATCGTACGAGATGCCGCGGGAAGTATGCGCCTGCGGGTCGAAGAAGACTTCGGCATGCGCCACGCCATCGGCGGCGGCATGCTGGAAGTAGTCCCAAGCCAGCGCCTCGAAGTCCGAGGCGTGGATCAGGACGGACATGCCAATGTAATAGTAGTGCAGGAAGTCGTCAAGGGAGGTGAAACTAGAGCAGGCGGGATCAGCAGGGTGTGAGACTGGAATTCCCGATATCACGTGGAGCCAGGGGCGGGCGCGGGAACCGGGGGAGTGGTAAGACAAGCCTACCGTTCATAGCGGGCAAGGAGAGCCTGCGGAGAGGCAAATGCGGGGTCGTCGCTCGGGAGGGCGATGCTGTTGCTCTTGGCGAGGGCAAACAGCACCTCGGGCGTCAGCGCGCCCTCCAAGTGGATGTGCTGCTCGCACTTGGGGAGCGCCTTCAGGAACGCGTGGACCTGCTCGTTGCACATTCTGGGCTTTTCGGGAAACTGGGCGCGGGTAGGCGGCAGTTCGGGCAGGAGGCAGAAAAGCTTAACGTCTTATGCAGCGTCGAGGAGGGAAATTTTGGGAAATTTTGCAACAACTCTCTTCAAACGGCCGCGGATTGCCCGGAGACGGACAGGAACACGGCCAATGGCAGAGCAGCATCGCGCGCCGTAGGGCTCAGTGATGGCGGCGGAGTAGTCGCCGGGCGGTGCCGGTCACAGATTTGGACAAAAGTAGATGGAGCTTGAGCGGATCGCGGCCTGCGGCACGCGGGCGACGGCCGGATCCGAACTTTGGAACAGCGGCGGGAAGAACACGTGAAGATAAGAAAGGGGTAACGGCGCCGTCTCCGCCCCGGCGAGGATGAGCCTCCAACGGGCGCGACGGCGGCTGGCAGCTGCATCAGATGGCGCCCGCCGGAGTCGTAAGTGTCGCAATGGAAGGAGTCTGGAACGCTTGGCCGCGCGGGCGCATTCCAGGCCAAGCGTCGGATAGGGAATTTTGCCGCAGCGCAGCGCTCGTATACGCGCACGTCGTCCGGCCGGGCAGCAATCGGCGGCCGGGGACCGAGATGGAGGAGGCACTTGAGAGTCATCAATTGCGCTTCTCTAGAGTGACGCGTTTGCCACAGCGTGGCCCAGGGCCGTCACGTGGCAAATGGAGCGGGCAGGGCTTGCAATCCTTCGCTGCCGTCCCACGAAAACACGACGCGGGAGCTGGGGCCGCGGCCAGTCGGGCAGGCAGCCGGAGGTACGGGCGGGCAGCCGGCAGCGTGGTGAGCGGGCAGGAAGGCAGGCCGCAGCGAGGGCTGCGCAATAGGCGGCAGGCTCGATCTCGGTACAGGCTGTCGACGATCTGCGGGCGGGCTCAAGGCCGCGCAGTGGCGGCTTCGGCTAGACGCGATCTGCTGGGGCAATTTCTGGGAGCGGCTCTGGCAGCGCAGCGACTGCCGGCCGCAAGACGATCGCCGTAGACGTGGCCGAAAGCTGCTGCCGGGCCGAGCAGCGCGCTTCGAGCGCTGGCGCCAGGCCGAGCGCGCATGCGCGGCAAATCCTAACGGGAAGCGGTGCAAAAGCCGGAGGATGATGTGCGCTCGGAACCTGCCAATGCCTGTCATCGCGGTTACTTTTCGCCGCTGGAGAGGGCGGAGGAATCCGACTGCCGAAGCACGGAGATCCCGCGCGATGATCTGCACCGTATTGTCGACCTTGAAACAGCAGATCGCCTTGCCCCAATGCCATCCCACCCCGCCGGGCAGCGAGCACGCGCGTTGCCAAATTTACCGTGCGGCTCCCTCGCGCAGCGCAGGGTGAGACAGCGCCGACGCTAACAACCTCGCGTAGAGTGCGCGCTGTGGCATCTCGTCGACCACGCGCGGCCGACCTGCCCGGAGCAGGCGCACGCCCGGCCAGAAATTGCCAGCACCTCAGGCCACGCCCGGTCGAGGCCACGAGCGTCGCTAGGCCTAGCCCAGCCAGTGCAACGGCCTTCCAGCAGCGCGGGCCCGCGGCCACGTTCTCGCCGGCGCGCGCCACAGCATCAGCGCAGCAGGCCAGCCACCCGCCGCACTTCTCCAGACTGGCGGGCCTCGTGGTTGGCTGGCAGGCGAGCCTGCTCCGCATTGCGTGACAGGGCAGCGTGGGTAGGGCTAGGCGCCGCATCCAGCAGGCGGCGCGCACATCACCACCGCGCCAGATGCGATCCTTGGGCGGAAGCAGGCACAAGCACACGCAGGCCAGCGCGCGCCCCCGGACGGACGGCCCTGCAGGGATTGCGAGTGGTGAAGATTTTTGCCTACCCACTAGGATCCTAGATCCCGCCGTCGAAGCGGCGGCAAATACAGGACCCTGGCCAGATTAGCCTCCTGGACCATGTCCTGCGCGCTGGGTCGTCTCCGCGCCCGCGCCTACCAGCTAACTCGAGATCACCATCTTCCCTAATGGAGCCTGCCGCCGCCGCTGATGCCTCGCGCTCGACTGATCGCCGGCCTCTGGGCCTGCCTGCTATATGTCCTCTCCCAGCGCAGTCCCACCCGGCCGCACCACACGAGAACGATACGAACATGCTGTGCTCCCGGCCCTCAATCAAATATGCGGACCGCTGACCGCTGACCGTTGCCCGCATCCATGTACGTGCCGTGGCGCCACCAGAAGCTGCTCCACGACCAGCCTTGACCGCGCGCTTCAGCCTCAGCCGCCAGGGGGGGCGTGCCAGAAAATTCAGAGGCCGAGGCAGAGCTCTCATCAGACGTCAAGCTCCTCCGCCGGCCCCCTCTCTCTCTGCGAGCCTGCTGTTGATCCTTCCCCGGCGGGAGCATCCTCGCCTGGCCCCTCCTCGATCTGCTAGCGGGGGTCTTATGCACTTGCAGCAGCCGTGATAGGTAGGCCTGATCCCTCTCTCTCTTCTCCTCTGTCCCGCCACACACCCTCGCGCTGGTCACGCGCGGAGCTCTGCAAAAAGTCGCCCGTCCCGACCGCGCACCGCATCCAGCGCGATACCCGCCTTCCGCCTGCCCCAATTCATGCTGCTCGCCGTCAATTGACTGCTTATCCGGTCGGCCTGACCCGGCTTCAGCCGTTCATGTACCTGTGCTGACGCCGCGCATGCAGCTGGCCCTCCCGTCGATACTTCAGCGCACGCCTGCCTTCCGAGCAAATCGGCATCCTTTCGAGCTGGTCGCACAGTCCGTGTGCTTGCCTGCCTGACGCAGACGACCAAGCCCACGCAGACCCTCCGACGCTATTTTTGACTCGGACCAGCCCGCCATCGTCCTATCAAAGCACCACTGGAGCTGTATGGTGCTGACCAGGGTTTGTCCATCTAATTCCCTTTTTCAGAAAGGGCCCGAGTCTTGTCAAGTGCGAGGCGACCCGCAGAGATCTCGGCAGCAACCGAGTGCCTTGGGACCCGTCATCTCTCGAGAGCAGCCACGTCGCTGCCACTCTACTTTTCACCATGGACGGCTCCTACACGCGCCAGCAATCTCACACACTCCCTAGTCACGATTCCTCCTCCCTCTCCTCCAACGCCTCTCCCCAGACCGTCATTCCCCCAGCGTCGAGCCTCTTCAGCCTGAGCTCCGCAGCCCGTCCCCATGGCCTCCAGACACCCTCTCTACCTCCCCAAACGATAGCACGCTCTCCCGGCAGCTACAGTTCCACTCCATATGGCTACCCTTACGGGAACTCGTCAACTTCGCCGAGTACTGCCGCTGGCAGCCTCCCAGGCAGCATCCATGAAACACTCCCAGACGCCACCCTGTCAGCCTCGGGAATTTCACCAACACATCTTTCGGGAGGCTTGTCTGCGACCAAGCGAGCGTACCGACAGCGCAGGAAAGACCCATCTTGTGACGCCTGCCGCGAGCGCAAAGTGAAATGCGACGCCACCGAGACGTCGAGCTGCTCAGAGTGCTCCAGCAGGAGTGTGAGATGCCAGTTCACGAAGGCAAATCTCTCCTTGCAATGCTGTATGACCGCTTCACGTTATGCTGACGGAGAATCTAGGAGACCAACCGCCGCATGTCTTCAATCAAGCAAGTCCAGGACCTACAGAGCCAGCTGGCGGAAGCGAAGCATCAAATCTCGCAACTACGCTCCATGCTGCACCACGGAGGCGCAATGGACATTGACAAGCAACGGGTGGACGTTCCGACGTTGAATCTCCCCGACATAGTTCCTAGCTCAGAACGAAAGCACGGCCCTCCCTCACTGGGAAACTTCGACCACGTGCGGAAGAACATTCGCATTTACAGCCGTGGTATTTTTAAGGCACCGCCTCCGTACCGGCACAATGCTCCTCAGCCGTCTTATCCATCGGCAAACTTGGCGCTACCGCCTAGGCACATTACGGATCAATTATTGGCTCAGTACTATGGATCTACGCACGCTTGGGCACCGCTGATTCACTGGCCTACCTTTGGGGCTGAAGTTGAAGAAATTTATTCGGTTGGATCGTTTCAAGGAGCACCGCAAATCTGGGTGGCTGTATTCTTTGCGGTTTTGGCCTGTGGTACTCTTCAGACAACCGATTCGTCGCCTGGGGCGTTGACGCCAGACGAGGAAGGAAAAACTTTCATGGAGATCGCATCGCGCAGTATCAATACCTGGTCGGACGATATGACGATTGACCATGCTCGGACTACTTTGCTTGTCAGTATTTTCCTCACGGAAATCAACCTCAAGTCAGCTGGGTGGGTATGGCTTGGTTCAGCCGTCAGAATCGCTCAGGACCTAGGATTGCATTGCGAGACTGGACCATGGCCTGTAGTCGAGGGAGAATTACGTAGGCGGGTGTGGTGGTCGATTTATTCGTGGGACAGGTAAGATTTATTGATTTTTGAGCGTGTTTCGTCGTAGCTAATCGCTTCCTAGGCTCCTTTCGCTTGAGGTCGGCAGACCGGTCCTTATTGACGACGAGGATTGCGAAGTGCCCTGGCCAGCTGCAGTTGATGACAACTACATCCAACCACACGGAATCTCGCGGCCTTCGCCAGGACGGCCAATGAGGGTCACGCTCCATAATACTATCCCGGTCCTGCGCTTCATAGGTCAACTAAAGAAGACGCTGAAAGCGAGGGCGATCGCGCCTGCCACATTACAGACGTATGAGGACTACTTTCGGGCCATCATGTCTTCCTTCCCAGAGACATACCAGCTTGCGCCCGACAGCTACGTGGACCCAGGCGTTCTAATGTCAGTCCTCGTGTTGCCATTCGCGCGCTTCCATTTGGCCAGGCATAACCTGTCATCCGCGTGCCACCCCGCGGAGCGCGTAGACGCACTCAACCGCTGCCTTGTAGTCGCACAGGACACAGCCAAATATATTTCACGCAGCATGCTGTCGCCGCCGGCCTTCCACGACGCGGCGGGCGAGCCGAGCTTCCGTAGCGACAGCTGGCAGACACGCATCCTAGCGACCGCGAAGCACATGCTGTGCACCCATCTTTGGCGCTGCACACTGGTCCTGTGCTTCCGTGCAGACTACGTTTCGGCGCTGACATGCGTGCGCGCCAGCGCGGCCATTGGGTCGGTGAGAAAAGTCAACACTGCGTGCGGACGGAACCTGGCGTTTTTCCTGGACCGGCTCACAGAGCGCATACAGAGCGGAAGCGGGTCGCAGAGCATGCTAGAGGTGGATGAGGAGATGCTGGCCTACGTGAGTGGCGACTTGCAAGGGTCTTCGGAGAACAGTTGGGTCTGGGTGGGCAGCGACACGGGCATCAAGCTCAACACGCCGACATCAACTCAGCCGCCGAACTCCATGAACGCGGCAGTCGCCAAGGATGCGGCCCAATCACGCAAGGCTTCGGGCGGCAGCAGCGAGAACGGCGAGCCAATGCAAGAAGACGACGAACGGTATCCGGCGCCTCGGATGAACTCGATGCTCACAGATAAGGAATCGCGCGAGTGGGGCGGTTGGGAGCGCGTCGAGCGGCAAATCGCGGCACTGCTTGAAGAGCAGCGGTCCAGACACCATGCGCAGGTGCACGCGCAAATGCAGCAACCGGCCTTCTATCAGCCCAGCCCGCACAACGCGGGCAAGAGGGTCCAGTTGGCTTCGGATGCCGGCAGCTTGCTACCGCCAGGGGCAGAGGGAGGCGGTGGTGCGCCGCCAGGAAGTTCGGGTAGTTCGGCAAGTGCGGGCGGAACGAGCAGAATCAGCATTGCGAACATCATTTAGAGGGCGAGGAAATAGAACGGGATGGGCCGAAGAGTGGGTTTTGGGTGCAGCTTCCGGGACCGCTTCTTCCGTCAGTCGGGCCAAGGGGCATTTTGCTCCAAGAGGACACGCGTTGAGGCGGATTTGACGAGGTTTATGCGGAGAAGCAGCAACGGCGGGTGGAATGATCTGCAGGCCTCACCACCGAGCCCAACCGGGTAAGCGATCTGGCATTTCCAAGGCGTCGGAAAGAGAAACAAAAACTCTCGCATTTTTGTTATTATCTTCATGAGCGGGAAGCGAGTGGAGCTGAAGTGTCTAAGCGGAACTAATTTCCTTCTCTCGGATGGGTATTCTTTCGGTTATACTCTACAGTTGCGTTTTAATTCCGCTGCCTTTCTTTCAGCTTGTTTTTGTCTATACCGCCATCTTTTTTACTTGTCAAAACTTCTGGGTTGGAGGGATGCTTTGTGCACACATCAGAGGATACTACGATTGACGACGGAATTGTTTGCGCATCTTGTATGTACCATAGACAGCGGCGTCCGCGCCGCTTGGCACGGAGAAACTGGGGCCGTAAGCTCGGTGAAACGGAGATGGACATTTGTGTACTCGTAAATGGAAATGGAGAAGCGGAGGTCGCCGTGCTTGGCGGAAGTCGTGAGTTGGCGGTCGACGGAGTGGACAAGACGTTGGTGCGAGTCGAGGGCCGGCGGAGAGTAGGCGGAGTGCTGAATCGCCACAAAGCAGTTATTCACATACCTTGCTCGTCTCGGCTCTGCTTGCTCGCAGCGGCAGGGGCGGGCATTGGCGAGGCAACCAATAGGCAGGTGTCGCCGGGCCGGCCAGCAAACAACGATCTACGCGACCCATGGAGAATGGTCGCGTCTGGAACTTGGCGAAAAATAGCTCTTCGGCGCGGCCACGAGAGCTTTATTATCTGGCATCCCCACGAGGCTCTTCCGTGCGTAGCCGCGAGGCCAGGCCGTCCTCACCGCCAATTCGGAACATGCACACAGCCTCAATTGCGGGTTGGCCGGTCGGGAGCCTGAAAAGACGCAGCCTGTGTCGCACCGGTTGATCTCTCGTGATGCGTGCGCGGACTGCATCGCTGATCGGTGGAGAGCAGTGAGGCGGTCGCAGACTGGCCTGGGCGACGGCCGGCGAGAGGTTGACAGATGATGGAGATCGGCAGGAGCTGGGCGGGCAGCAGGCTTTGCGATGAGGGGCAGCGCAGGAACGCGCGAGCGGCAGGCAACGGCGGTTGCGCGCGATTGGATCTGCGCCATCTCGCTTGCCCATCGAGCTCCAGTGAGGGGCCACACGTACGTACGCGGCGCTTCGCGCCCACCACCCACCGCTGCCCACGTCAGGATAGTGGTGGCCGCCGGGCTGGCCGCTGTCGGACAATGCGAGCTGCGTGCCATTGCTCGCCGCCGTTTGGTGCGTGATGCTGACGCAACGCTCACCAAGCTGGCGCCTGCTGCAAAACAAGCTCACCAAGCTCCGTGCTAAGATCTACCCGCCTTCCCCGCGCGTCCCGAGCTGAGCTCGTCCCCCGCCCTCATCTGCTTCCCACACCACCTGCTCTGCCGCATTGCCGTCTCCTCTGCCTCCACCCTCTTCAATTGACCTACCATACCCACTTGACACGTTCTGATCGCCACCATGGTGCACCTTGCCCGCATTCCTACCGACTTCGACACCTCGAGGCCCCTCGTCGAAGGCCTCGAGAAGATCAAGCTCGAGGAGTACATCGAGCCCGACACCATCACCGCGTCCGTCTATGGCTCCCGCTTCGCCGTCGAGGACATTCCCAGGCTCGAGATGCCCGAGCGGGAGATGCCCAAGGAAATTGCTTACCGTACGCTTCCAATTGGCCCCAGTCTTGCTCGCTCCTGCTGACAGCTGCCAGGCCTGATCAAGGATGATTTGTCCCTCGATGGCACCCCTACCCTCAACCTGGCCTCGTTCGTCACCACCTACATGGAGGAGGAGGCCGAGAAGCTCATGACCGAGTGCTTCGCCAAGAACTTCATCGACTACGAGGAGTACCCTGTGTCGGCTGACATCCAGAACCGCTGCGTGTCCATGATCGCCCGCCTGTTCAACATCCCCTCGCATGATGAGAACACCAATGCTATGGGTACCAGCACCATCGGCTCCTCCGAGGCCATCATGCTCGCTGTGTTGGCCATGAAGAAGCGCTGGGTCAACCGGCGCAAGGCCGAGGGCAAGCCCTACGACAAGCCCAACATTGTCATGAACTCGGCCGTTCAGGTGTGCTGGGAGAAGGCAGCCCGCTACTTCGACGTCGAGGAGAAGTACAGCTACTGCACCAAGGACCGCTATGTCATCGATCCGGTCGAAGCCGTCAACCTCTGCGACGAGAACACGATTGGCATCTGCGCCATTCTTGGCACCACCTACACTGGCGAGTACGAGGATATCAAGGAGATCAACGACCTGCTTGAGGAGAACGATATGGACGTCCCCATCCATGTCGACGCCGCCAGCGGTGGCTTCGTCGCACCCTTCGTCAACCCTGACTTGGTTTGGGACTTCCGCTTGCCCAAGGTTGTCAGCATCAACGTTTCCGGCCACAAGTACGGCCTCGTCTACCCCGGCGTTGGCTGGGTTGTCTGGCGTGACCCCGAGTTCCTGCCCAAGGAGCTGATCTTCAACATCAATTACCTTGGTGCTGACCAAGCTTCTTTCACCCTCAACTTCTCGCGTGGAGCTTCTCAGATCATTGGCCAGTACTACCAGATGATCAGGCTGGGCAAGCATGGTTACAGGTCCATCATGAAGTAAGTTAGCCCGTTTCTGTGCCCGTAGCACTATCCCTGTCTCAAAGCTATGCTGGTATATTACACGAGTGTGGACCCATTCGTCGGTCCAGGCCCATGACTGCGAGGTTTCGCAGTAGTCCAGACACACAACGATCGGGACCCCCCGTATGGCTGCACGTTGACTAATTGCGAAACAGCAATCTCACCCGCACGGCCGACTACCTTGCACTCAACCTCAAAGCGCTGGGTTTCATTATTATGTCTCAAAGCGGCGGGAAGGGGCTTCCGCTGGTGGCTTGCCGCCTTGACCCCGAGCGGGGAAAGCAGTACGACGAGTTCGCTGTTGCGCACCAGCTCCGCGAGCGCGGTTGGGTCGTTCCGGCGTACACGATGGCGCCTCACAGCGAGGGGCTCAAAATGATGCGTGTCGTGGTCCGCGAGGACTTTTCGCGCAGCCGTTGTGATGCCTTGATCACAGACTTCAAGCTGGCTCTGCAGGTGTTGGACAAGATGGATGCGAAGAGACTCAAGGAGCACAAGGAGTAAGTCATGGCGAGGTGGAAATTACTCGATGCAGAAAAGCTGACGGCACGCGCAGGCACGTGAAGCAGCACACAACCAAGCTGGCTCGCCGGTGGACGCTGACTAACACGCACTACACGGACGAGGATCATTCGCTGCAGGGCAAGACGGGCAAGACTCATGCCGTGTGCTAAGGTGGGTGCCCTTGCAGCGGGTGACTCAGTGCGACCAATCAAGGTTAGGTTGATGCGAGACATGCAGACTTGCTGGGCTCGGTGGCAAGATGGACGGAGATGTCTTTCCTTGATTTCCTGGGTTTAGCTGAGGTGGTGCCAGGCATGATTAGGACTATTCATGAGTAGACGACATGGGTTACGACAGGCCGAAATGAGATACGATTCACACGATAGATGCCCGACGGGCGATCTTGATCTGCAAAGCCGTTGCTGATTGGCGAGATCTGGGGAACTGACGGCAAGGCGACGGAAGGGGCCGGAGATCCGCTGCCATCCGGTCGGCAATTATGTGGGATGGAGGTGTCGCTGGGCCAAGACGCAAAGCTCAGGGGTGGCGGCCTAAGCTCCGCTGACTACTGACACCCTCCATCTCGTTCCTACGAACACGAGCGCCCGTCAGCAAACACGCGACTTCTCTCGCGCTGCAACGCTGAAAATAGCCGTGTCGTCTGTCACCTGTCCTGCTCGGGAGCCTTTTATCTGTCGTCGTGCCTGCTCGCAGCCCGCGACCGGCACTTTCCACTGTCTCCAGCCCGCACAAGCAACATCCCGGACGTCGAAGGGGCCTCTTACCGGGACCAATGTCCATTTAAACTTTTAGACTTTTCTCGCATATGAGACAGCCAGCGTCTGCGCCACTGCAAGTGCCGTTCCTGCCCTGCCCATGCCTCAATTACACAAGGGTACGTTGAGTCCATTTTTTTCCCTTGAGCACTTTCTCGCCCGTCGAATCACCGGCTCCCCAATTTTTCCTGCCCAGCTCCCATTCCCCAATCAGAACAGCCCCACCACTGCTGCCACGCCGTCCCCGCATTCTGGGGAGGTCCAGCTCGTTGGTCGAACGGCCAAAAGAGCGCGCGGCTGCGCGTGTGATGTAGGGCTGCATGGATACGGCGGCCTGTGCCTTATCTATCTGCCAACCGAACTCCACCCGTTCGTTCCGTTCCCCTGCATTTCTGACAAACCGTCTGCACTGCACATGCAACTTGTTCCTGCTCTTCTTTTGGCTCCTCGCATCCTATCGTTCACAAGAGAGGTGCAGCCAGCGCTGTGCCGTCGAGAACAAGGCGGCTAATGTCTCCAGCAACAGTGCGTTTAAGATCTCCTGTTTCGCCATCATCCGCGCACGCGACCCCACAACGCGTCACACGTTTTCCCCAACCGCAATCCTCCGCATTAACGCCGTATGCTCGTCCACGCGTCGTTTGAAGCTTCTTTCCAACCTAGAATCTCTTTTGTTACTTTCTCTCGCAGCTCCCTCGCAAATCCTTCACCTTTCCTTCTCCCCCCTTTTTTCTTTCCACGTTGCAGCCGGGCTGCGATGCTGCATCCTTGCGCCGCTGTAACAGATCAGCTGCAGCCGTCGTCATCACTTCCCGCGACTTGATTGATGTTTCCTTTCCCCGTTTCCCCATATCTCAAACAAATAGAAAGACGTTGCATTTGTAGAAAGGAAAGCCGCAGAAACGCAGATTACTGACGTTTGGAAACCATGCTCTTGCACTTCCACCAGACCCGCGTCCTCATCTTCGGCGCAATCGCCTTTTTAGTCCTATGCGCAACCTTCCTGACGGATGCTTTCGGGCCCTCGCGCACCTCTGGACTCCGAGATTACCTCACGCACCAACCTCCGGCGCAATGGCACAGCACCGCCTCAAAGACGCGGTGGCGTGAACTCACCGACGTGTGGTCCGGCCGGAAGGACCCTGCCAAGATCATCCTGGCGAGCGTGCTGTACGAGCAGCCGGAGCCGAACGAGCTGCTGGAGCGCGCGCTGCTGACGCACGAGAAGCACGCCGAGAGGTGGGGGTACGCGACGACGGTGCTGAGGAAGAGGCTGGTCGACGGGTGGTGGGGCAAGTGGAGTTGGCTGCAGGCCTTGGTGACGATGGAGCTGAACAAAGATCCGGCGGACGCTGCGGAGTGGATAATGTGAGTTTTTTTGCTACTGGAATTGTGTCCTCCCCTTCCTCCAAACCACTAACTTTTTGAATCACAGGTTCCTCTCCCCCACCGCCGTCCTCAACGACCCCACCATCCCGCTCTCCCTCTTCCTCCCACCCACTAGCCTCACGACCAACATGACGTCCTCGCGCTCGCCGGGGTCGCAGCTCCGCGCCATCGCCCTCAACGACATCCACTTCCTCGGCGCCTACGACGCCGCCTCGCCCGTCACGGCCAACCCGGACTTTCCCGCAGTCAGCTCGGCGGCTTTCTTCCTGCGCGTGCACCCGTGGACCGCCGTCTTCCTGCAGCACATGCTGGCCGCGCCGCTCGTCGACGCCGCCGTCGTCGACGAGGACTTTGCGCTCGCGAAAACGCTGGTCGACGTCAGCTCCGTCGGCGTGACGTCCAGGAGCGGCGCGCGCGACGCCGAGGACTTGGGCGACGATTTCGACCCCGCGGGCTTCGCGCACGTCGTGCTGCAGCCTGAGCGCTGGTACGCGTGGTCCGCGGCCGCGGGGACGGCGTCCGAGGAAGATGGTTGGTGGCTGCGCGCGGCGGAGCATTTCCCGCCGAGTTTGGGGGGACGCAGGTGGAAGGGGTTGAAGGACGCGGTGACGGGCGTCGAGAAGGGGCGTATGGATCGGGCGTATCCGTTTGGCTATGCGGAGGACGCGAAGATCGCGGCGGCGAAGAAGGGGTGGGAGAAGTCGTTTTTCTTTTCGTCGGGTGCGGGTGGTGGTGACGACGATAACGTCGAGGTCCCGTCCGCGCTCGTTGACGCGAAGACGGCGTCCGCCGAGAACAAGTACACGCGGCCCGACCCGAACGTGGACGGTGCGGGACCCGCCGAGGTGTGGGATTTCTGGGAGCGCATCGCCCGGGCTCGTGCCGTGCTGAGGGAGGCGGAGGAGGTCGAGGCGCGGTGGAACGTCGAGCGGCCCGGCCGCGTCGATGGCGACCTCGCGAGCCAGTCGTTGGCTGAGGGCGTGTCGAAGGTCGAGGCCGCGATGTGTTGGGGGGCTGGTAGGAAGGCGGTGTTGGAGGATGCGATCGCGTTGGTGAGGGAGGCGATGTATGGGAGGGGGAGGAGGGAGGAGGATGGGTTTTGAACGTAGAGGGAGAAGAAGAAGGGGAAAGGAAAATCTTTTGTTTATTATTGGATACAGAATTGGCGGCTCTATATGCATGTAGATTTCTGGAGGGTTGGCGTTGGATTGGATTTGTTCTAATGTCTTTCTTTCTACAGGATTATGGATATGAGAGATGTCGGAATGTCTGGTTTGAAGACGGTATTCTGTCTGAAGAAAAGGATGCATCAACTGAACGGCATGCATTCCTTACAAGGGGTATTTCCGCCGACGGCTGCCGTGAATTTTTTTCGATCATGTCGTGGGTAGTTGAAGCTATCGTCCGGACGTGAATGTTCAATTCTTAATTCCACATTTACATCCGGGTAATAGCTTCAACTACCCATATATGTTCTTTTTTTATAAAAAGAAATTAAGAAAGAAAGATTACCAAAGAGTATCGTAGCCGAAGACTAGCGTAGATCTGTTTTATGCTCATGTCATGGGTAGCTGAAGCTATCGTCCGGAAGTATATGTAGAATTTTTAATAATACATTCTCATCCGGATGATAGCTTTAGCTACCAACATATGTTGATTTTCCAAGGAAGAAAAAAAAAAAAAAAAAGGCTGAGACTTAGTTACGCCTCTTCTTCACGCTAGTCTTCAGCTGCGATACCCCTCTGTACCTATCTTGATAAGGATCAATTTTTGTAATGCCTGCCTCACGTCGGTGCCAAAAGAAACGATCGCTTGCAATTTTCTCCACAAGAAATCATTCGACGTACGTATGTAGTTGAAGCTACTATCCAGACGTAAACGTGTATTTAATAATCCAACATCTACGTCCAGATGATAGCTTCAACTACCCGTATAAGTGGAGCTTGCATACTGATCGAAATTGATTACGATGGCTCAGATCTTTCGGTACCCACTGTGCCCGCTGGGGTCCATTACAGCTTCGGCTAATGTGGGGAAAACATGCATATATGGCCCCCACAAACCCCGCCACCCATGGTCAGCTGCTGTCGACAGCTTTCTCAGCCTCGTCCTGGACGCTTCGTGTTCGATCATCTCCCGGGCCCGACACGACTGTCTGCGATCTCTGTGTCCCGGTTGCAGCCATTGCCTTGAGGTAAGTCTACCCCGTGCGAGTAAGACCTCTTGGACACTCAGAAGATTGACAGCAGTCACGTCTCACAGGCACCGTATTCTGATCTCCCCAAGGCTGCATCCCTTCAGCCGAGCATCGACGGCCTTCCTCAATATATACCCTTAGATCGAGAATCATGCTCCGGAGCGCTATGGGTTCTTGAAGCGATGGTTGCCGATCATGACATTGCTTTCAGGCTGCGGGGCGTCCCGAGTGGTCTCTCAAAAGCGCAAGTCAAACATGCCGTCGAGAAAGCTCTTCAAGCTCCGGAAGGCTCACAAGTCGAAATAAACTCGCTGGCCCTTGACCCCGAGCGTCAAGAGCAACAAATCTGCACCCTCAGCTTCTCAACGTTGCCACCGGATCTGCAAGGCCAGCGTGAGGTAACTCTCGCACATCCGGATGGACTCTCCCTCGTCTTGGATACATACTTCGAGGGCTTCACACCATTGCATTCGTCAGACAATGAGAGATGCACCACGGACATCGTTGCGATTAGCGGCCTTAATGGTCATGCATTCGGATCCTTCAAGCAAAAGGGAGGCCCGCACATGTGGTTGAGGGACAGCTTACCAATGGATTGCACTACCGCCAGAATCTTCACGTATGGTTACGACACGAGGATACCTTCGGTCCAAACTATCTACGACATTGCGCGTACCTTCATTTTACTTCTCGGCAGCCTCAGACCCGCCGAAGGTCCGTCGAGGAAGCTGGTGCTCATCTGTCACAGTCTTGGCGGCATCATTGCCAAAGCTGCTCTCAAGCTGATGGCCGAGAGTGACGACATGACAGACCGCCGGCATTTGGCATCCCTCACCGGAGTCCTTTTCTTTGGAGTCCCGGGACAGGGCATGAGGATCGACTCCGTGGTTGAGATGACAGATGAGAGCGCCAGGCGCTCTCTTCTCTATTCTCTCGATGACGGCAACTCGCCAACACTGATGGAGTTGAGTGGAAGCTTCATGCAAATCATGCAGTCCTTGGGGCACTGTGAAGCTTGCTATTTCTATGAAACCATGAAGTCTCCTACCGCCATACGTGTTGACGGCCGATGGACCATGGAGGGCCCACTTGATCTCCTCGTCACGCCCTCTTCCGCCATGCAAGGAGTCTGCCGAAATTCGGAAAGACATCGCGTTATACCAGTCAACCGATCTCATAGCGACCTTGTGAAGTTCAACAACAAGTACGACAGCATGTATACTCTCACTTTGCAGTACCTCTCAAGCATCCTGTCTCAGACTCCAACAATTACAAGGAAGCGATTTCACAGAAGACTCTCTCCAGACGAAAGATCATGTCTTCAGTCACTGTCATACCAAGAGCAGAACTGGCGGGAGCAAGAGATGAGCATCAAGGCCGCCAAAGGAACCTGTGGCTGGATTTTCGAACATGAAAACTTTCACCACTGGGTGAATAAGCCCCGGACTCTTCTGTGGATTACCGGCAATCCCGGGGCTGGAAAATCAACTCTGATGCGACACATTGCCGAGGAGAAACGGAAGCAAGTCTCCAATAGCTGCAAAGAAACTGTCGCGACGTTCTTCATACATGGGCGAGGAAGCGAGATCCAAAAATCCCCGCGCGGCCTTTATCGCTCTATTCTTCACCAGATCCTTCAAACCTCTCCCGTATTAATGGCTGAACTCACCGAGGAATATGTCAAAAATAATGAGCCCAAAGGAAAGTTTGAAGAAAAATGGTCCTGGACCGAAGACGAGCTTCGAGAGTTCTTCATCCATGCCGTTCTCCAAGCAAGCCGCGAACGCCCTTTGACGATCCTAGTTGATGCTTTGGATGAAATGGGCGAGGAGAAGGCTACAAGAATTATTTCGGAATTCGAAAGCATCATCGGCTTAGCTACTTCTACGATGGCTTCAAACGATATCCGGATTTGCTTCTCTTGCCGTCACTACCCTGTACTTGTTTCACCCGGAGCTCTATCAATCTCTGTGGAGAAAGAAAACTCTGAAGATATCCGCAGACTGGTAGGCACAGGTAGAGAGCTACGTTCATTGAGCGAACGCGACAGGTGTATTGTCATGGATCTCATCTCCGAGAAAGCTCGTGGAGTCTTTCAGTGGGTTGCTCTGGTTTTGGAACAACTGGAGCCCTTGGTTAGACGGGGAAAACCGTTGGCGGCGCTTGCAGCAAAAATAAACGAAGTTCCAACGACCCTGCAAGGATTGTATGAGTCTTTGCTTTCAACGGAATGTCATGGAAAACAGGAAACCCTGAAACTTCTCCAATGGGTATTGTTTACGATACATCCGTTGAATTCCGTCCAGCTGAGGGATGCTCTGGCGATTGATGCAGCCGCAACATTCGTTTCTTTCGCGGAAATGGAACAAAGCAGCAGCTTCTATTCAAAAGATAACATGGAGGCCGCAGTACGCAGTCTTTCAAAGGGTCTTATCGAAATTACCGACACAGACATCGTTCAATTCATCCACGGATCAGTTGTGGATTATCTTCTTCATGGGGGCCTTCAGACCTTCGTTGGTAAAAGCTTGCATGCCGTTACGGAGGACGCCCACTTTCAATTATCTCGATCTTGCATCAAATACCTTCTTCTCGAGGAAATCCGAAATTTGACTGCGTATCAAACTCGGAACACTCCGCACCAAATTTCTCTGGCCAATTACGCTCGCACGTTCTGGATTTTCCACGTTATTAGAGTCGAGGAACACGGGAAAGATCAAAGAGATCTGGCACATCTGCTCTCATGGAGTATTGTGAAAGCGGATCGGGATCTGTTCGCCTCACATATCTTTAGATATGACTATTCAAGCTTCATGTCTTCATGGGAGATGTATGAACAATGGCACGGTTGGAGACCGGAGCTCTCATTTACCGCCATGCTCGCATCCAAATCACCTACAATAAAACGTGCCTTTGAATTCTGGTCGAACCGTTCTTATTGTGCATGGAAAAGGTTCAATGATGCATGGACGTGCGTTGATTCGGAGCGCTATTTCCTTGGGTTTTTGGTACTTGCTGGAATACGAAGTGCCATTCGAGAATTCGGGCGGATTGATCCAGAAATACCCGAATTTGTACTTGCATACTATATTGAAGACGCTATGGACGGGCTTCACTATGATTTTGTTCAAGAGGGCATTAGCTCCTTGAGGAACATAAATCACCGTTACGGGTACAATGCTCGAATGGCAAATACTGTTTGTCTGATTATGGCGATTTTCGCGGGAAATTTGGAGCTTGTCCGAATGGTTCTTAACAGCGGAGCGCCATTGAACTATTCGTCCACGAGAATAATGGAGAGTGGTACTCCACTCTACTATGCCGTTCAGGCGGGTAACAAGACGTTTGTATCAGAATTTCTCTCAAGAGGTGCAGAGATTATTTTCTATCGACGTCCCGATGGCGATGTGTTGAGAAAATCATTCACAATAGAACCGAGTTCAATCCATCTTGCATGCCGCATGGGAAATCTAGAGATAGTCGAAATCATGCTCCGAGAGCAGCACAGCCGAGGAGGGCTAGACGAAGTTGTGAATATCCGGGATGGAGAAAATAGAACACCTTTATGGCATGCGCGGAAGAATGGGAATATTTCGGTTGAGAAGCTACTCCTACATTTTGGGGCCGATCCTGCCCGCGCCGAGAATATCGTTCGACATGAACTCTCCATGGTTCTGGACGAAGAGGCCGATGGCGAGGACGCCAAAATAATCTTGAATAATTGGAAAACAGAGCAGAGTCCGGAACTGTTAGATTGTGTTTCCAATGCTTTGCTCTCACAGGCTGCCTCGGACGGACGTGAGCAGGTGGTGGAGATTCTTCTGGAAGCCAGGATGGGAGATCCCAACTATCAAGACTGCAACGGGCAGACTGCGCTTATGAAAGCTGCAATGCATGGGTTCGAAGAAATTGTCGCATGCCTTCTTGGCTTCGATGGAATCGACACTATACTTGAGGATAATGATGGTTGTACGGCACTTGATCACGCACGAGCTTCCGGTGACGCTGAGACTGCAAAATTACTTGGCGGAAGTGATGAAGAGGGACAAAGTGAGGAGGGAATCAATGGGAGTGGTGAAAGCAGTCCTGATGAGATGGACGTTGAAGAGGAAAATTATTGTCTCAGTGGAGATGAAGAAATGAATTGCGCATAGAACGGAAAATCTTCAATATATGGATATAGAAAAATGAAGTAGCAACCGTCACACAAGTACGAGATGTTGATGCTGCTGATGCTGCAACTGATAGGCGATTCAGGTGGGTCCGCAACGTGTGGAGATAGACCGGAGCACAGTGGGTGCCGAAAGATCTGAGCTCGTTGCGTAGGTAGCTTTAGCTACATACGTAAGTCGAGTTCCCTTGCTCGCGAAGAGAACTGCGGACGATCATGTCTTTTGACACCTACGTGGGAGCGCAAAGTGTTGGTTCGTACCCGTATAGGTGTCCTGATTTGGCAAAGCGTCACCGTGTTGGTTTCCCTATAGAGCATGATAGACGAGGGCTCGTAAAACTACCCCAAAACAGTAAGCATTACGAGCCACCCCAAGTTACTCGACTACACTTCCAAAGAAAGCCAACTAAACGATGTGAACAACTCTTCAAGTGACGCAAAATAGTTCCTCATAGACATCTCGATGACGCCAAAGCCTCAACGACAGCGGCTATTTAATAGCACGCCAGTCTCCCTGCTAAACTACAGCAAGTCCTCCAGAGCTCTCAATCATCCACTCAGCACCTTCAACAACACCACCCAACCATGCCCCTATCCCCCGCAACCCTCCTCCTCCTCGCCATCTTCCTCCTCGTCACCCTAAAACCCTTCCTCCACCGCCTCCTCCTCCACCTCCGCACCCTCACCCACCTCCACCGCTTCCCCGCCGCCACCCCGCTCGCCTCCCTCCTCCCCTCCTCCTTCTACCACACCTTCCTCTGCCCCCGCCAGTCCCGCACCACGCCACACCGCACATCCCTCCTCCACGCCGCCCACGAACAAGGCCACCACCCCATCCTCCGCACCGGGCCCCTCTCCCTCTCCTTCTCCTCCCCTGCCGCCATCACCGCCATCTACGGCCACGGCTCCCCGCAGTGCGCCAAAGGCGCCATCTACGCCGCGCTCTCGCAGCCGTCGCCCCACGCGAGCGTGCTGCACGTCGTCGACCGCGGCGCGCACGCGGCGAAGAGGCGAAGGCTGGCGCATGGTTTTTCGCTGCGGAAGGCGGAGGGGAGTTGGGAGGGGAAGGTAAGTGCGAAGGTGGGGGAGGTGGTGGGGGCGTTTGACCGCGCTGCTGCTGCCGGTGGCGAGGGGGCTGTGGTGGATTATGCGAGGTGGATGAACTTGTTCACGGTCGAGGCGGTGGCGGATTTGGTGGGGAGTTGGCGGCTGGGGTGCTTGGAGAGGGGGGATGATGAGGTTGCGGTGCAGGGGCGGAAGGTGAGGTATGTGGAGAGTTTGCGGTCTGGGAATAGGGCTACGGCGAGAGTGGTGGTGTGGGCGCCGCGGTTGTTTGCGGTGCTGAAGCCGGTGTTGAGGTGGGGTTCGAGGTGGTATCGGGAACGATGGCAGGACGGAGAGGAGTACGCGTATATGATCAAGATGTTGGTGAAGGAGAGGGTCGAGAGGTGGCAGAATGGAGAAGTGTTGGATGACATGTTTCGGTTCATGTTGGAAGACGGTGGGGGGAACGCGCTGGATCTTGACCTCGAAGAGATCGAGGTGGAAGTAAATACCATGCGTAAGTTTGGGTCAAAGTGCTGCTCACCGTGACATACTAATGCGTTTTGCTGTAGTGGATGCCGGATCCGATACCACTGCAATCGCCCTCGCGAACGTCATGTACTTCCTCCTCAAGAACCCGACCTGCTTCACAAAGCTCCGAGAAGAACTGGACAGAGCTCTTCCTGCCGACACAATCATACCGTCCTACGAAAGCGTCAAGCAGCTGCCGTACCTCCGTGCATGCCTTGATGAGTCTCTCCGCCTCATTCCGCCAGTCTCTGCCGGGCTATCGCGCACCATTCCGCCTGAGGGCATGACTGTTGACGGACATTGGATTCCGGGCGGGACATCAGTTGCGGTGGCTGCATACACGGCGCATAGGAATCCATCTATATTCATGCAGCCGGAGGAGTATCGGCCGGACAGGTGGCTTAGTGAGAAGACAAGCGAGATGCTGGCTGCCTTCATTCCGTTTAGCACCGGATCGAGAGGCTGCATTGGAAGAAATATCACGTATTTGGAGCAGACTGTCATGATAGCTACATTGGTTCGCAGGTATGACTTTCAACTGCCGAGTCCTGATTGGGAGCTGGAAAGAGAAGAGGCTTTCAACGTGTGGCCAGGCTCAATGCCCCTGAAAGTCAAGCTCAGGTCGGACCTGTAAGGAGACAGTATCATCAGCTTGTTGAAGATCAGCAGCTCTGTAGATCCAAAGACTCGCTGAGGCAGTTTTATCCTTATAGACCAGTCAAGTGAATAACACACATTTGTTGTTGACATCAAAGCTTTGGTGGTGATTCAGTCGACTATTCGTATCAAATGCTTGACCGCTGTAGGCCGAAGATCGGATTGTGCTGGAAAGAAACTGCAAGACTAAATAAAATGACGTCACATTACCCCGCACATCTCCACTAATTCCTCGGTGATGATATCGAACGTTGAAGGTAAGCTCTTTCTACACAACCATGTGGCGTAGTAGTCCATCGGAACAAAGCACTTGATCCAAAAAGGCGAAAGGCGCTGTATTCTGCCCTCATCGGGTGTATTTCTGTCCACAGAATGCGAAGATCTAGCAAACGTCGTAGGACGGGTACTGTGACCCCTTAAGAATTTATTGAACCTCAAACTCATACTGACAACTATTCAGGATGGTGAGCTCACTGATTATTAAAATGATTACCATCTGACGGGCTGTCCTCAGTGCTACCTGCCGTGTTCGCCACATAAAATGTGACGAAAAGAAGCCAATATGCAACAACTGCGAAAAGAAGAACCTTGACTGCAAGCAAACAGACATCATCGTGCCGTGTCTACCACCCCGCAGCACCACAGTAACAAAAGCTCTACCTCCACCGCCGCCACCCCCACCGATACAACCATCCTCACCATCCGACCCAGCCCCAGGCTCAACATGGGAAGTAGTCCAGCAATCGCAATCCACCCTCCTCCTCCCACCACCCGCCGCACCGCCCAACTGGCCCTCCTCTTCTTCGCCCACCCCGCCTTCGCCCACCACCACCACCACCACCAAGCAAAACGACGACAGCACCACCACCCTCCTCCGCATCTACCAGCACGGCATCGGCGCGTGGATGGACGTCATGGACCACTCGCACCGCTACCAGCGCGACGTCCTCCGCCTCGCCCTCTCTTCCCCTCTCATCCTGCACGCCCTGTGCGCCCTCGCCGCCAAGCAGATGAGCCTGGTGTCGCCGCACCGCCACCACCACGCCGCCTTCCCGTCCTCGACCGCCGCCGCCGCGCCGCCGTCGCTGTGGGAGCCGCTGGCCGCGCGGTACTATGGCGAGAGTTTGAGACTGCTGATCGCTGCGTTGGCGGAGGATACGACTGAGGGCTCGACTGAAAGAGGCAGCAGCGGCAGTAGGAGGAAGGAGAGGAGGAGGGAGGAAACTCTCACCGCGACTATCCTGCTCGGCAGCTACGAGTTGCTCGCCGCGCCCAGCGCCGACTACGCTCGCCACCTGCGCGGCGCGCAGACGCTCATCCGGGCTGGTGGCATCGACTTTGGAAGTGCGTCGGCGCTGGAGGACGCGGGGTTGTGGGTGTTTGCGCGGCAGGACTTGGCGATGGCTGTGGCGGGGTGGCGGGGGCTGTTGTGGCCGGTGGAGAGGTGGGGGGAGATGAGGTGGGGTGTTGAGGTAGAGGAGGGGGGAAGAAGCGCCAAGGAGGAGGAGGAGGATTGGTGGGGAAAGAAGGTGCTGTGGTTGCTGGCGAGGGTTGTGGAGTGTGTTTTTGGGGATGCGGGTGGGAGGGGGGAGCCGGTGGAGGGGTTGCTGAGGGAGCTGGGGGAGTGGTATGAGGGGCTTCCGGAGTCGTTTGAGGGCTTGAGGTTGAAGGGTGCCCTGGCGGAAGGATTGGATGAGGTGTGGTTTCCGATAGATGCTGCAGGTACGGTGCAAGGTCTTTTTTTCTCCCACACATCTTTTATGCATGTTTGACCACCGACTGATGTGCTCATATAGCTACTGCACTATTGTATTACTACATGGCTACAATTATCCTTCTTGAAGAGAGGACCAGGCGGACAGCCGAAACGACATATCCGGTAAGTGCATGTAAACCCAAGAGTGAAATTCAATGGCTCACTGAATCGAGGAACAAATTTGTGAATGCGCTCGGTCTATCGCATCCATCTGTTTATCAAAGGGTATATCCGATGGGAACTTGGTTGTTGCCATCAATCCTCTTTCCTACGGTGAGCAAATCTATACACCGCCACCGCGCATGCGAATGACTAATTACATACACTTAGCCATCAAACATACTACATCAGCTGTGATAAAAAATAAAATGTGGGCATTATTGGACGACATAGAGAACAGGCTTGGGTTTCACACGAGGGGTACGTTAGAGGCGCTCGAGCACGTTGCTTGAAGTAATACTAGAGCGAACGACGTAACCAGCACCACCGCGCCTCTGAGAAAACTACCCAGCTCCCGCTTTACGAAGCTTCGCTATGGCTCTATGTGTGGATACTCTGTCCTCTAATCCACGCGACAATTATATTAGGCATCACAGAGACGTACAACCATGTGTGGTTCGCTGGGTGCGAAGAGTGAAGAGTGAAGAGTGTAGGAACACAGCCAATAGTAAGTAGGCCGATGCTTGTCTTGGCAGGGCGCTGATGAACGCCAAGGCCGAATCTGCTCGAGACGATACCTGGGGTAAACAGGGAGGCTTGCAGCACAGCTTGGCGGCCGACGGACGAATCGCGTGGGTCGCAGCCTCCGGCTATGAACCCAGCAGCCAATTAACCATCTTGCTCACCACTCATCTTGCTAACCACTTTGCTATAATATCGCCTCGATCGCCATGGCACTCTCGCTCGTGTCCTCTCTACCATCACCCTCTGCTCGCCGCACTTCATCTACTTCTCTTCTTGACCTCACACCCGCATCTCTCGCACTTCGCCTTCCTGTATAGGCTACCACCATGGCACCCGAAATTCCTGTGCTTATGAATGCATTTTCGCTCAAAGAATGCTGCGCCCATGCTTCCTCCGAGGTGGCCTTTACGGACGGCTGCGAAGCTGTTGTCGGCAAGGACAATCGGGAGAAAGTCAAACCGGATGACTTACGAGAAGGTGGAAAATTCCGAGGTACATCCACTTTGAAATATGCACCATATCACTACTAACGTTTCCCAGCAATCCTGAAGCTGAAGCTCCACTTCGAAACGCCAGCCATGGAATCGCATGTCTATGTCGGCACCGGCTGGCTCATCGGCAACGATCTCGTCGCTACCGCTGGGCATAATGTCTTTGATAAGCGCATGGGCAATGTCAAGTGTTGCGAGGTGTTCGTCGGGTACGGCTTGACCCCCAAGACTCTTGTTCAACGCAGGCTTGGTACGAAGGCCGTTGTCCCCTGTGCTTGGTACCTACACGAAGAGCGTGTCCATGACTTTGCCATCATCAAGCTGGAAAGCCCGTTCGATGACGTGGACCCGATTGCGTACAAAGCCACTCCAATGATCGGACAAGGGCTCCATATCGGCGTTGTAGGCTATCCAGCGGACAAGGGGGACGGTGAAGAACGCGGTTCAGAGATGTACGAAGAGTGGGCAGAAGTAAACTGGGATATCCAAAAGACAAACGGCCTGCTGAGTTATTGTATCTCGACCTATGGTGGTAAGCACACCTCCCACCACCAAAAGTACCGCACTAACTAACTATAGGCAATTCTGGTTCCCCTGTACTGCTCGAGGAAGATGGCAATATGGTTGCTATTGCTACGCATGTGTCTACTGGTGCGCGCTTGAACTGGGCATCCCCAATCAAAACGGACTTTGCCAACAAATACGATGCAATCATCCACCACTTCTTCGATGGACCTTGGCCTAAGCCCGATGTAGTCGCCCATGGTATGGAATACCACTGCTTTTCTGGGCTATCGTCCAGGAGCGAGCACAGCTTGTCTCTAACAGACAGTGACATTCACCAACGCAAAGATGACTTGGGACTGCTCTTGACTGTGCTTTTTGGTGCAGCCATTGAGACTGCCAATGAGATCTGTTCGCGTATCATACACGGGCACGAACCAGAGAAATTCACCGACTATCCGGTAGATCAACACGTCGCTCGCGCCGTGTTGGCAGAGGGCGCTCTCCAGTTCTTCTTTGCGCAGAGAGAGCGTCTGGCCAGTACCGTAGTCGATCGTGTAAAGCAGCGCTACATGGAACTGCACCCGTTGGAAATGCCCTGCGTGGACACCATACTCCCTGAAGTCAAAGGCGCCGCCGGTCTACTTTTCCTCTTACGAGGCTTACCTCGACAAAGCTCTCGGTCTCCTGAACTGCTCTGTACCACGGAAGAGAAGCCAGACGAACCACTCGTCAAATTCCGAGACCATATGTTCTCTCTCACACCGATCAGCAGAACGGGTAGATACCTGTTGTTCAGCAAACGGGTGCAAGACGAGAACGTTGATTCCTGCATGACGGATTTAACGAGGCGTGCCATGCTAGGGAGAGCGGCCTTGGAAGTTCTGATGGGGTCCAGTCAATCATTCCGAGAAAATGGACTTTTGGGATCCATGGAGGAGACATGGAAGGAGGTGTGGCCGTTTGTAGGTACTGATCCATGGGGCTTACTGGAGCTGGCATTCAAGAGGTTTCGAGAAAGACTTCTGCCCGATGCTCACTAGGCGTCGTGTGCTGAGGGAAGAAGGTCGGGAGGTTTGGAACTTGAGGAAGTTCCGAGCCGGAGAGGTCGTACCGAAGGAGTGTCACGGAGTTCCGGGGGTATTTATGTCAGATAGATTTCTTTCGTAGTCGGTATCCGATTTTTCTTGTTTTACTCACGCTGAATCCCTAGGAGTTAATTGCCAGTGCAGTTCCCCCTCGTCGATACGCAGCTCCTCACCGGGAGAACTATGGAATCTACTCGGAACTCCCTGTGACATCACTGCTACAGTAGACGTAAGTATATGTGAGGCTGTGTAAGGGATATGACTTTGACGGTGGTGAAGAGTGGGGAGATGCACAGGTCCCCGCAATCAGGGCCCCTAATCGATAACGGACAACACTTCAAAACGCTGTTGCCGCTGGAGCATCATTGGAGATGATGGCGTTAATTTGTTTTCGCTCATGTCATGGGTAGTTGAAGCTATCGTCCGGACGTGCATGTAGACTTTTTAATTCGACACTCTCGTCCGGACGATAGCTTCAACTACCCATGACATGAGCCAAAAAAAAAAAAAAAAGAAAAGAAAAGATCCACGCTAGTTATCGGTTGCGAGAGGGGACTGCAGAAAGAAGAGTATTCAAATTGATCCGATATTAATTTCCCTCCCTCAGTCGAACCCGGCAACTCCGAAAAATGACGTACCGCCATCGAATCCGTTCGGCTAAATGCCTAATTACTTCGACGTTGTTGTGTCGAGCTGAGAAAAGATGTTGTTGCACCTCGGCTAAAAAAAAGTGGGTGTGCAAAAATGCAAAACGTACAACAGCCGGGATTCCCCAATGGTCACCCACTTGAGTACTAATCGGCCGGTTCGCAGCTTAAGTACGGCTGAGCGGACGGGAAGCCCTGCATTCTGCGACCTATGGTCGTACGTGAGAGAGCTAGCTATCAATTGCAATTATAACCTCTAGTCAACAAGCAGTCGCCTGGCTATGTGTGAGTTGTAGAGGTAGACGGAAAGCCCTGTACTCTCTTATCCCGAGCTGCTATTAGCACCCATGGCCAAAGCCTCAGTAACCTTCTTCAAAGTCTCGTCAAAGTCGTCTTCCTCCTTCGAGATGCCTTTCATCAACTCCGGCAAAATAACTTGACTCGCTCTGACCAGCCTCTCGGACCTCTTCCTGACGTCCTCCCTCAACGCCTCCCAGTCGACTCCAACTACCTTCCCCTCATCCTTCACCACCCTCCCATCCACCAACACAGCCCGTATATCCGACGCATTCGAATTGCACACCAGCATCCCCACCGGATCCACGGCCGGCACCATGCCCAAGCCGTCACACGCCGTAACCACGACATCCGCCCTCTTCCCGGGCGTCAGACTGCCAACCAAATGGCCAATCCCCAGCGCATCCGCACCCCCCTGCGTCGCCAACCTCAGCACATCCGCTGCCTTGCGCGGACACGTCAACGGCGGGCGTCCCGGGCTGCTCTTCTTAAACGCCTCCTCATTGTCCCTCGCGCGCTGCGCCTGCAACAACAACCTCGCCTGCGCCACCATGTCGTTGTTCTGACTGCACGTCACATCCACCCCCAACCCCACCTTCCCACACCCAAACCGATCCATCGCCCGAAACGCCACGGGGTGCCCCATCCCCATCTGCAGCTCCGTCTCGGGCGTCGACACCACCCCGGCGCCGCTGCGCGCCAGCAGCGCACATTCCGCATCCGTCCACGCCGCGCCGTGCGAGAAGAGCAGGTCCGGCCCCAGTTCGTCGGCGTCGCCCAGGTGCTGGACGACGCGGGCCTGCGAGATGTCGTAGTGCCCGATGGCGACGTGCGATGTGATGAGCGGGAGTCGTAGTTCCGCGCTGCGCGCGAAGGCGATTTCGGCAGCGATGCCCGCGGCGCCCGCGGTCTCGGGCTCGTTGGTGGCGAGGCCGCAGACGAGGAGGCTGGATTCCCACGTGTTACTGGCGCCGTCGCTGCTAGCGAAGTGCTGCGCCAGGACGCGGCGCAGGTCGGCGCGGCGCGCGGCGGGCGTGAAGGCCGGGTCGGCGGTGTTGAGGGTGGAATCATCGGTGATGTTGAGCAGCGGCGGGTTGGCGTAGAGGCCGTAGCAGAAGGCGCCGCGGATGCGGGCGTGCTTGAGGGCGCGGACGGCGGCGTCGGCGTGCTGCGGCGAGTTGAGGATGTGGCAGTGGTCGACGACGGTGGTGATGCCGTTGTGCAGCAGGTCGACACAGCCCGCGTAGTTGGCCGTGTACACGTCGTCGGCCGTGTACAGGCTGCCGAAGCACGTCCGCATGATCAGCGCGTAGTCCATCAGCGTCCAGTCGCTGCCGATCGACCGCAGCAGCTGCTGCCACAGGTGGTGGTGGCAGTCGACGTAGCCCGGCGAGACCAGGCAGTTGGTCGCGTCGATGATGCGTGCCGAGGGGGGCGCCGTGATATTGGGTGACACTTTGACGATCGTGTTGCCCTCGATCAGGATGTCGCAGTCGCGCATTATCCCAAGCGCGGGGTCCATGGAGATGACGGTGCCATGCTGGATGAGAATTGAAGCCTTGTCCTGATCAGCCATTGTCAAGTCTGCTGGTCGAAGTTTTTGATGAATGCGATACTACGCATCCGTAGACCTTTTATCTTGGTACCGTGTAAGCACCCCGCATTAACCAACACTTAGTATCACATCTTCGGCAGGCCAACGTAAGCGATCACATTGGCATGGTAATGATTCACCCTTTCGGACGTCTCGCCAAGCTGCTTATCTCACGCCATGCTTATTATCCGTCGTGCAGGATGAGGGTACTATCATACGATTGGACATATCATAAGCCGGAAGGAGCACAGTGGGGCCCCGGTTATTATCCTGTACACTTCATGGAATATGTCGAGGCGGTCTTGCTCCGCTTCATCGTTCGGGATTTGTGCTCACGCTCAGCGGGGTCTGACATATTCCTCTTGGGATCCCGTATAATCTGTATGATTCTTCTTTGTATGCGTGGAAGCTGCGGCCGTGCTTGTACTTGCATGCTGTGACGCTGGAGCTGAGGGACGTGGTAAGGCTCTAACTACAATTGTGGTCAGTCTTGGTAGGTATGGGTGCGGCAGAGGCTGAACGCCTCGCCCCATCTGCAGTTGAAGCTATCGTCTGGACGTGAATAGTTAATTATTAATTTGACATTTACGTCCAGAAGACAGCTTCAACTACCCGCGTACCAGATCCATACCGTGGCATTCCCCTTTCTCCTCGAGTTGACGGAACAGGTTTCATCATGCGTCACCTACGGTGGATCTCCTAAATTCCATTGACAGACTTTTAAGCATTACAAATTCAACCCCTCGCGCGCCACCACGGCCTTTTCTAGCAATTTACTTACCTCTGTTACTCATTCCCTCATATGCATGGGCTTGCTAATTCTCGACCGGGCGTCTCTCAATAGCACACCGAGGGCAACGACCCAAGACGCATCCTCCCTTTTTCCTTTTCTTTCGTTCGTGTGGCCAAATCTCATCTTTCTCTTTGGTTGTGTGTTCGTCCCGCAGCACCGAGATCTCCGCATGGATACTTGCCCAGTCTGTTGTGTTTTCCCAACCAGGAGAGCTAGCATGCTGCACAATCGCTACACGATCACCCACTTTGATCCATCCGATATGCGTTTTGTCCTACGAGGAATTGGTTAGCAATTAAATAACTGTGCGGAGATGTAGCGACATTACTTACGGTTTGGCGCAGCACCTTCCCCTTCTCTTGCAGCTGGCGGCCGTTGTGGCCGAAGATGACTTCTTCAGGCTCCCATTTGACACATTCTCTCGATTCCCCTCGGACTATCTTAGCTTCATAATAGGACCGTTCATACTCCTCTCCGGAGCTTTGGCAGCGTCCACAGACGGCCAGAACGAGGCGTTGGACAGGGGTGGAAGCAGCGCCAAAGGTGGGTGGGCTCATGACGTAGGGTCTGTCTTGGCCTCCATGGCCCGTGATTTCCGAGTCGACGGTTATTCGGCCATCGCGCCGCACGGAGAGTGTCTCGTACAGATCCGCGTGCTTGAAGATCCTTGCAATGATGGGGATTGGTAGGACGGGGAAAGTGTTGAGGGCCTTTTGGGACTCTTGAACTGGAGGGGGGCAGGATGAGAAAAGAGAAACGTCCATCTTTGCTTTTCTCAGTCTCCAGCATAGCTCAAGGCTCCAGCAAGGAGTCCAGTGCTTCCTCCTCAAGGCATCGAGCCGCTCATCGGATAATTTAGTTGGATATTGCTCGTGCAGATGTGCCGGAACCTTTTCAAGATCAGCACCCAGATCCAAGAGTTGGCTTGCAACAGCATAGTTGCAGTGCTGGATTGCCGCGGCCAACGCAGTCATGCCTTGTTCGTTTGGACGGTCGATAGTGAAACCGTGGTCAAGAAAAGGTCTCAAGTCAAACCTGATGTCGCAGACCGCAGCGAAATGCACTGCAGTATCGTCGTTGCATGCACCAAGATTCGGATCCGCCCCTGCTTGCAGCAATGCCGGGACAGTATCGCCGCCTGAGAGAACCGCGGAATGGAGAGGCGTGAACTCGTTCAAGCGGCTCCGAAGATTCACATCAGCCCCGTGCTCGATCAGAGCCTGCACAGTCCTGGGATCATTGGTGCAGCAAGCATCGTGCAAAGGAGTTGACTTGGAGTGGGCCTGGTCGTTTATGCGTCCCCTGATGACTTCATCCTGCAACAGCGCCTTCAGGATCAGGGGACGACGCCGCCAGGCGGCAGTCTGCAACAGACTTCCACGCCCGGCATAATCCTCGACTCGAGCCGGATCGTCCTTGAGGATCGCTCGCGCAAGTTGGACGGCTCCTGGAAAATTCCTGCATGTCTCAATCAGAGTGATCAAAACTGTCGTCTCCCGCCATCCGTGGTCGTTTGGCACCGCTTTCAGCCTCGCACCCCTCTCGTGGAGCAGCAAAGCCGCAGGATACCGGCCATTGCTGGTGTTAACGGCATACGGAACTCGTACTGCGCGGAAGATGGGCGTTTCCTTCGTGTGCCCATACTCAACCTCCATGTTTGCACCAGTGTCCAGGAGCCACTGCAAAGCCGAACAGGAATCGGCAGTGGCTGCCCACAACAGCGGCGTGCTATCGAGTACGCTTTTCTTGTCCATGTCCTCACCTCTGTTGGCCATTCTTTTCAATACTTCGGTGTAGTTGAAGAATGCCGCAAGCAGTGGGCCAGAGAAGTATGTTGGAGACTGATACCACCCTGTTTTCTCGTTATACTTGTCAAATTTACGTCTATCAATGGGCATCAGCTTGTGACTTATTTGTATGGGATGCATTCGAGAGCACCTACCTCCTGTGCATGAACCTGTCCCATCGAGTGAACCTTTTGCCATCGGACAAGCCCAAGTGATCAACAAATGAGGGGTAGTTCTTGTGGACAAACATCTGCCAAGTGTTCTTCTCCGGTGTATGATATACCAAGCCCCCAATCAGATGCCTGGTAGTAGTGGTGCCCGGAAAGTTGAACTGAAAGAGGAAATGGAAGATTTGTAACCATTTCAGAACTGCACCATCCCGTAGTAAAAGGCTGTCAAGGTGGTCCTTGGACGCTTTGAGGCGCTTCCGCTCAATGAGGTGCTGAACCCAATAGATGGCAGCGTACTCAAGGAAAGGCTCGTCATCAAGAGTATCGCGCATCTTCTGCTCGGACTTGTTTCTAGCGGGGCCAACCGGGATGAAGTGTCTGCCATCAGCGGTAATGTATTCCAGACATCTTGCCAGGATCTCGCCATGGATAGTAGTCAGTTTCGCCTGGCCTGATTCGGGAGTGACATCCACAAGGCCTGCATCGGGCGATAACAAGTAATCTCTCACAGATGCATGCACAAACTGGATCTCTCGGGTCTCCGGATCGATACGTATAAAAGATCCAAGCACGGAATCCAGCTCGTTCTTCACTTTCGGGGTCAAGTCCAAGGCACAGGCGAGCTCTTCGAGCTTGAAGGCACGAAATCCGCAAATAAGCCATTTGAGCACTGTACGGAATTCGTGTGGAAGGTCTCCGGGCTGATTGTTGATTTCCTTCATCGTCCAATCATAGAATCCTTTGAGTCCATTTGGTGGGTTGTCCAAAGCTGCCCGAACCTTGTCCGGTTTTTTGTTGGCGAGATCCTTGCACGACAGGCTGGCGTAGAGAAACATTCCGCCTGCATTTTCGACCAGTACGCGGACAGCATCCCCCGTAAGCTGGTCATCCCATCCGTTCGACTCTGCAAATGACTCCAGTTTCTGCGTCACAACGGCATGAATGTCGTCGCTGTTGTCATCTGGCACCATCTCTCGTTCGAGGTTCTCTCGATGGAGTGTTCTCAGCAGGGCCGTTCTGAACCACGTCCGAGTTCTGCTCACGATGAGGATGCTCCATCCCTCCGGTGCGTCTCTGAGCACCTCAAAGAACCTTTCCCAGTTTTCTTCTCCTGCTGTATCCTTCTCAGGCTCCAGGCATTCGTCCAGACCATCCACTATCAGCGTTGTAGGTCGCCCTTGCCGGTAAAGTTGGCGCATCACACCAACCAGAACATCGCAGCTCGGCTCTTCTGATTGTGTGGAGCCGTATTCACTCTCTGGAAGGGCAAGGTGTCCGGAAGAGGCATTTTGGAGGTGTCGGGGCCTTCTGAGTAGTTGCCAGATCCACGATCGCAGGACTGCGTCTACAGTGCGCGTGCCTTCGTCCTGGTAGGTGCCTGTTAATCGAGTTCGTAATTAGCAGCCGTTACAAATGAGTAGGAATTCTGCTTACAGAAAAAATACGCCACTCCAGTCGGCTGCCACTTTTGCATCTCGGTGATGATATACGCAGTCAGCGTCGATTTGCCAACTCCAGGCTCTCCCGTCAGCCAAAAGACGTGATTGCGACCTTTTCTCGGCGTGATCCATTTCTTGAAGTGGTCGTCTTCGAGGATCCACGAGCTGGTGGCAACATCGGTACCTTTTTCAGCGTTCTTCTTGGGTATGAGGAGATCCTTGAGTTTGCCTTCGACGTCCACGTGCTTCAACCACTCGAGGTAGTTTTCGAAGATTTCGCTCCTCCTCATACGCTCCATGTCGTCGTGAACATGCTTGATTGAACCGTGGACGTGCTCGATGCTCTCGTTCATTTGATCGAGGGTGTCGGTCTGTGCTTGGTCTGCCCTTGCACGGGCTTGCGCTTCGGCAAGTGTCGCCTCTGCAACTGCATTGTCGCACTCGGCCCTGACGAGATCCATAGAGAGGTTGAGCAGCGCCTGTTTGTTGTTTTCCGAGCTTGAGAGCCCGATAGAATCTCTGAAATGTTTGGTCTTTGATGCCGTGATGAACTCCTCCACATGAACAAAGAAAGCCAAGTATTTCTCAAAAACTTTTTCAAGAGCATTGGTGAACTGCGTGGACTTGTATAAGTCCTTGTAGGCCTCGAGTCGTCCCAGCTGCTTCCCGACGCCTTCAAGGAAACCTTCGACCTTGCCGAACATTTCGGCGTATTTTTCGATAAGCTGCCTTCTATCTCAGCACCTGTGAATACGTGGAATGTTGCCAGAACTTACATTCAAACATATCTTGACGCTTCCCCAGACCACAGCAGCAATTCCGTGCGGCTCCAACTCTGCAATTGGTGAAATGACTTCATCGAGGCTCCGCACTCCTTTGAAAAAAGGTTCGCATTTCTCCAAGCAAGCTCTTGTTTTACTGTCGTGACCTCGCTTCAATTCTTCAATTCTCTGCGTCACATCCGATCTTAATGAAGGGAGGTTTTGTGGTCGTCTGTCGCGAGGAAAGCTGTTCTGGAAATTGTCCCTTGCGTTGACCCACGTCTCCACATGGCTGCCAACTTTTTCGGGGTCGCGAGGGGAACTCATAGTGCCGTGAGCACACAGCGTTTCCGACCGGAGGCTGGGCGCTGGGTACTGTGGGATATTATCTTATAGTTGGCGGGGGAGCTGGAAAACGCCGTCTATGTCTTGGCCCCCATCGGACCCCCGCACACATGTCAGACACTGTCCTACAGCACTTACGTCACTTTATGCGACCTGATGTGCATAACCAGATGTTTCCTTTCTCGCTATTGCCTGTAACCTAATTAGCTGCATCAGATGTTCAGCTCCTCTTCTCGAGGGGAAGCTGAAAAGGCATGTGATACAAAGTAGCTTCTGTATACCAAATTGAAAATCTGGTTCTTACAAATTGGAGAACCGATGAGCTCGTTCTCTGTCTCAGACTGTTAGCACAGTTATTGATGAATTTGTTGTATTTGAGCCAGTCAAACTAGTACAGAGGGGTAATGCAGCTGAAAGCTAGCGCGAAGAATAGCAGGATCCTCGAATCTAGGGTACCTGTGCCTCAACTTTTTAAGCAGAGAAGAGAAAAAAATTTAAGCAGCATATGGGTAGTTGAAGCTATCGTCTGGACGTGTATGTGGACTTTTTAATTCGACGATTTCGTCCGGATGATGGCTTCAACTACCCGTGACATGAGCGAGAAACAAATTGAGCTGACCTTCTGATGCAATACCCCTCTGTACTAGGGATTGCCAAGCGATCGTGAGGGGATGTAGAAAAAGCAAAAGCAATTGGATGAGCACGGACTCGATTCATTGTAGCAGTGGTACGCAGGATTCGCAACATGCGCAAGTGTAATCCTGCCGTCGTCATCCGCACAACCCTCGTCAACCTTCGTCTCGTAGTGAATCATAGCTTTCACGTTTGGGAAGATGAGACACCTAACGCGTTGCTTCGTATTTGAAAAATCCATGATGCATCGCGTGGTAACCCACGTTCTGTTAGCCAAAGTTATCGGATCTGTGATAAAACGTTCCTTGAGGATCACGAAAAGAGACACTTTCCCGGCGTCGTCGTGGTCTTCCATTGGAGCTGTTGGCAACGTTAATGAATCCGTGGCGAAGCTATCTTCTTCGAAGAGACCCTCATGAAGAACCCCTCATGCATTGCGCCGAATGTCTCCGCAAATGGCTGACTCTTCTCCGCTTCCAGCTTGAAAAGATACTTCTTCGATGACTGAGCACTTGAATAGGCTCAAGGCTAGGTCCCACGCCTGGCGTTTGCGACGAATCTCCGGAAGCCCATTGTCCATTTGTAGCAAGGATGGTCTGGATATCTTCTTCACCCGAGAGCTTGACTGCTTCGATAATGGCCCGAAGAAGTCTCCTGGCAAACGCTACATGCTCCGATTCGACTCTGCAAAATGCTGGCCGTTCTCCAAACCGGCTGCAGGGAGGACGTAGATAATTCCATCCTGTTCAGAGGATCCTGATGACGCTTGGCCCAGGCAAATCTTCACCACCAAAACATCCCCAGTCCTAGCTCTAAGAACCAATAATAGCTCCTATTTATAGGAGTAGCTTCCGACATCGGCATATTTGTCAAGACCGTCTGCTTGGAGTTGCTCGACAATCCTCAGATCCAACCTGGTCTGGCACAAACTGGTACATGAATGGCCTAGGCCATGTCTCGGAGCAGCTAGAACCCTGTAGATCGTATGCTCTATAAATTCATTCTTACCTGCCAAATGCGCTATAGGACTTGGACGATGTGCTCATGGTGAGATATCCTGTGGGGATGGCGGGAGGCTTCGGCGGTGGCTTTCTTAGGGGGTCCTCATCTCTGCTGGCCTCGAACGAGTGACTTGAGTTTGAAAGCGCGTCCAGGACTGGAACAGAGGCAGGTGCTCGCGTTGCTGCTGCGTCCTGGTGGGGGTTGAAGAGGACAACCGGTGTTGTTGAGAGCCTCGCCGCAAGGAACGCGCTAAATACTCACACCATGCCACCCAATCGGCTAAACATCGGAGGCTACAATCCGTCTACATATTGCCTGCGCGCAGTAGCCTTAGCGACATTTCCTAGTGAAGTCATACCAGCCCTTGCGGTTGTGTAGTGTAGTGGTTATCACTCCGGATTTTGATGCACAGCATTGAGTCTTCCGGCAACCTGGGTTCGAGCCCCAGCACGACCTCTCTTTTGCTTTTTGGACTTTTGCCTGTTGCCTGGAGGTGGGGCATCGTGGAGGCGACGGCGGCGCAGTTCAAATAAGGTTTGGGTGACTTTTTGGAGCCGGGGTGATGAATCATAGATAAGCGACACCACTGTTCCTACCTGGCAGTGCAACGTGTCTGAGAAACAGGCAGCTGCTGTGGCATTCTTTTCATTTTTGGCAAGATACAATATTTTTCATGGGATGCATGCCCCCCGATTTGCTTCACATTATTGTTTCAAATCCATTCTCCACAGAAGAAACCCTATACGATAGGCCGCAGTAAATTATAGTAATGATGAAGATCATTGATACCTTTACCTTCGCCATCGGCCTTTTCTGTGGGCAGGCAGAATCAAACAAACCGCCCGAAAGTGGGAGACTCTGATTTGGGGGTTCAGCACTCTAATCCAATCAAACCAAGGAGCAGCGCAGGAGTGAAGATTCGGAGACGTCTGTTCGTATTGAAATAGCTTTGTTACAGGTATTCAAACCATGTCACAGGCTCACGTCCGCTGAGGAGCACGGACAAAGCACCTACTGGGGCACATGCGGACTGGCGCCTTTCCCGGCTATAAATGCGCCGCTCCGCCTCCTGCGAAAAGGAGCATGGCACATCCTCCAGAAGCAGATCATAGCACCTACTAGTCAAGATTCACTTTTGCTGGAGTCTTGTTTGGCCAACTTACATTTCGCCTCCTTATCGTATCCTTCATCTTCGCATGCACTGCCTCACATGCCAAACTTTGCATCATCATCTTCGGCGCTGTACATCATCATGTAAGGAAAATGAAGTTGAGAAGTATGATTTGTTGGCGGAGGTAATCATCAGCTCGCGTTAAAAAGAGTATTAGATTCCTTGTTGAGTATATAAAATGTAGTGGAAGAGTTCTACGCGAAGAAGGCACATCCCACGAGTCACTCTGGCCAGCCATCTGAGTTAATGAGAGCATGTATGTATGTCGATGGTTTCCAAAAAGCCAGCAGCCGAAGTTGCTTTTATAGCTAGAGTCTGCGGTCGCTTTCAGGCCACGCGCACAATCTCAATGCATCATGTGCGCTTCTAGGTCTCGGACATGTGCTAGCAGTGGTAGGACCAAGTTTGTAGTCGCATTTCTTCAATCGAATGTAGCGCTGTAGAACGTCTGATTGCACCATAGCGGGAGTTCTCTACTGTGTGGAAAAAATGATAATGTGCAATGGTAAAGCTGAAATGACAGCCAAGATGGTGATGGCGGCGAGGAGATGAGCGGATGAATTATCCGGCGTGTACGGGGATTGTGACGCCTTGTCAAAGGAGGTAGTAGCTCCGAGTTGAGGGTGGTGTGCATCCCTCTGCGTAGGAGTGCCCATGGCTCGGCATGCCAGTTGTGATGGAGCCGCATCTCATCATTCGGGCTACCGAGGGCAACGATTCATGAGATACGCATTCGACCTCTGAGGGAGCATTCTGAAAGGTATCTGTATTTGAAGTGAGCGCTAAAACGAACACCGGCTATGAAAGCTGAGGAAGCAATAATAGAGGAGATGACAGATAGACAGGCGGCGTGTACGCATCAGGCGCTATCTGTATTACGTTCGAAGATCCTATCGGAGAGGAAACTCATCATCTCTCCGGGTCTGCAGGCCCACAGCAGGAGCGAAGAAAGTGACACATTGTTCCTTCGGCGAAGGCGACGACATGCCGTCTCCATGGATCTTCTTCAAGTCCAGCACCATGAACAGTCTGGTAGCCAAGTTGACCGAGCAACAAAGCAATAACTTGATACTCACATGCTCGAATGTCGCACACTCGTTGGTGATGTCATGTTGCGGCTCATCCAAAGATGAATGCGGAAAATCCGTCTCTGGTGCTGGAAAGCTAGACGCCACAGGTGGGCTAGCTAGCGTGACTCCCAGATAAAAAAAAATTCTCTGCCTGCACGTCAGGCGCATCCTAAAGTTATTTGCGTCTCAATGCTTGTATACCCCGTGAGCAAACGAAATTGCTGTCGAGCGATGGAGATCAGCCACGGTTAAAGGCGCCGTCACACCCGTGTGGCAATCAATCTGCGGCGAACGCGGTCTTGATCGCCTCTCCCCAGCAGCAGAAATCGAGCAACGTTCCTCTCCACCCCCAACACAGGCGACGTCGTGGTGCGGCGTAACGACGGCCATGCTTCCTCCGAGATGTGTTGTCGAGTCTCTCGCTGCGCGCAGGAAGGCAAGCGAGGTGCGCCCCCCAGTTGAATTCCTTTTTTTTTTCTCTCTCGGCTCGTCCGACGAGTCTCTGCCAGAGGGGTACGCGCACACCCACCCCACCAACCCCCCAAAAACCACCCCCTTGCATAATTGTACCACTGCCCGAGTCGCACATTCCTCTGTTTCGCAAAATTCTTCAGCGAACAGGGCACGCAGCGGACGCCACAGCTGCTAAGAGCTTCGAAAAGACGTATCCTACAGTACTTAAGTGCAGTACCTCTCTCCCAAACTCAGCTCGCCCTGATCCTGGGAGTTGGGATTCTCACCAGTCCTCAACGCTCCTCAGGCCTCTATGGCGCAGTGGTAACGCGTCGCACTTGTATTTTCCAACCATATGCAATGCGAAGATCCTGGGTTCAACTCCCAGTGGAGGCAGTTAAACCACTGGCGGGTTCATCTTTTTGTCTTTTTGCACTTTGAACTGCTGAGCGAGTGAAGGCTGATGCAAACATGCTTTTTTGGGCGGTGGGTGTTGATGGTTGTGTACGCACAGTCAGAGATGGCTTGGGGGCAACTGCCAAGTGGCAGGTGCGAGGGGCAGCAACATCATAGGTATGCGCAATGCTTCTTTTTGGAAAATACAAGTCAGCAACGGCTCAATGCATCGATCAATGCGTGGAGAGTGGTTTGGGACGAACATTTTCATATCTCCATTCAGAATGCCGATTAGCTGCAGCTACTTCCATGCCGTATGCATATCTTCATCGCTATGTATGCTCTGATATTTGAAGAAACACAGTTGCGTAAGAAAGTGGAGCACCATCGCTCAGCGAGTAAAGTCAGGCTTGTAAGCTTCAGTGCCACCCTTCATCAGCTCCCTCAGCGCCATCGTGGCATAGGTACTGCTACCCAGCTGGAACGTCAAGACAGCAGCAATCTTCTCTTCGCCCTCCGCATTCGCAGGGGTAGTAGCCGGCCTCTCATTGTAAGCGCGCATCACCCTCTTCTTCGTCTCTTCCAACGTCACAGATTTGCCCTCCTTGACTAGCTTCGAGAGATCAGTCTCGACCAGCTCCTCCTCGTCCGACCTGTACGTCTTGACGTCGAAGCTGACCGGGCCGAGCGACCTAGCCATGAGCTTCCTGTAGCCGCCAGGCAAGCTGATGTCACGCCACTTGCGGCGCATGTTGTAAGGGTCGACGCCACCGCCGCGCTTGGGATCGAGCATGTACTCCGAGTAGAACTTGCCGATGTCGTTCTTCGGGTACTCGACGTCCCAGCCAGGCTGCGGCAGAACGACGTCGAAGATGGAGTACAGTCCGCTGTTAGCTTCTTCCTCCGTCAGTGCACGAGCCCGCTCGAAGTCGTCAGCTGCAGTGGCCGCGTTGTCGCCCTGCGGGTTGATGACAACCTCGCCAAACTCATCGACCTCGTCAAGAACCTCCTCATCCTTCTTGGTCTCCTTGTCCTTGTGCTCCGCAACGAGGACGAGATCTCCAGGGATGACCTTCGCACCGTGACGAGACCAGCGCTCACTTGCCGCAACGTTCCAGACGATGCTCTGATACGCGTGAACGTACATGCCACGGAGGGTCTTCGGCAGAGTTCCGAGAGCGCCCTGGAAATCGTTCGCGTAAGACTCGCCGTTCTTCCTCACCGTGCCGAGATGCTTGACAATACCGCGCTCGCCGGAGAAACGGAACGGTATTAAGTCGTACGCCGCCTTGCCGTTCTTCTCCGTCTTCCACTTGTGCAGCCCGAGGGCACGCTTCTTGTCGTCCTCCGAAATGCGGGCCTTGCTCTCAGGGTCCTGTGCCGCGGCCAGAGCTTCGTCACTGTACGCGAGGATCAAATCGACAGCCTTGCCGAGGTCTCCAGAAAGCATGTACTTTCCGATGCTGTCGGTGCTCACTTCGTAGGTGCCGAAGCGCTGAAGTCCAAAGTAGTTGAGGAAGCCCTCCTTTTGGAATGCGGCAGTGGACTTCTCCACGATGTCCCTGGCAAGTTCCAGGCGTTGGGCGCAATCCATGCCATCCTCTCCCTGGAAGTGGCAATCACGGAGCGTGATGGTGAACTGGTTGCCGCTGTGGTCTCCAAGAGAGATCTCCTTGCGCTGGTATGAAAGAGAGCCAATGCGAGCATTGAACAGACCGCGCGCGACATTGGCTATGTGTTCTTGACGGATCCTCTTGACACTAACCCGCTGAACGGTGACTGCGCGGCGATCTTTGGTTCCGGCAAAGCTGAACTTCTTGGGGACGGTCTTGAGCTGCGAAGCCAGATGACTGATGACCTCCATGGTGTCCTTGTTCTCCTTGTACAACGTGAAGTGCAGATTGTCCCCGCCCATTTCCTCGAAAGTCTGACGATGAGGACGACTGTTCCTATCGCCGCCGCCACCTTGGTTGGCTTTCCCTCTTGCGCTGACCTTTATGACATTGTCATCCTGAGTCGTGGTAACGAGGCGGCCGGAGAAGATTTCGCGAATGGACTCGTGGGCGCGCTGGCGGGCCATCTTATCGGTAACGGGGTTGGAGTAGACAGGTTTGAACTGAGAAGCCTTGCGGTTAGGATTCAAAAGAACGACCTTGTTCAGGCTCATTATGCTCTTCGTCTTGTCTTCGCCGAAAATCCCGTGCAAGATATCGCGATTCTCGTCCGAGATCTTCGCAGCTTCCTCAGCCTGCTCTCCGGATAGCTTCTCCTGCTCGCCATTATCTGCACCATCCTTCTGCGCACCCGCGGCAGTCATTCCAATGTCGTCCTCGAGGCGACAGACTTGGCCGTTGGGGAGGATCTCGTGGACCATGAAGTCGACATAGCGTTGCTTCAAAATGCCCGAAAATCCAGGAATGCCGGTGTTCACAAAGGCGGTGATACCGAAGCGCTCCTCCTTGTCGGTCTGCTCCTTCAGCGCCGACTTCTCGGCCTGTTCGTTGTCGTTGGAGCTCGCGGCGACCTCTGCGACAGGCGCAGGCGCGTCGGCCATCGCGGCGTCGGGCGCGGCGCCCTCGTCGCCAGAGAGCTTGAGTCGCTTGACGGGGCGACCCGCTTCGTCGTGCTCGCGATCGGCCATTGTCGCTGCTCGGGGCGAGTTTTGCAAAATGCAAGAAGAACGGCGGCGTGTTTCAAATGAAGGTGACGCGCCAGGCTCTGGATCTTCGAGGCAGGCGGAGGGTAATTTTTCGCGCTACTGCTATCGATACGTAAGCGGCCCTGGCATGTCGACGCGAGCCCCACCTTCCGTCACTCCCCCGCGTCGCGCTTTCCTTCTCGACGTGTCTTGAGTTCTGTCACTTGCGCCAGCTTCATCTTTTCTACCAACTCACTACTCAACACAGCAACCCACCAGCTTCTCCGCCGCAACAGTGACCGGCACTGACAAAGACATGCGCAGCACCTGTCCATTCCCCCAACATCAGGTAACTTTGAAAGCTTAAGCCCGTGACCATCATTGCTATTTGCTCGACAACCTCAGAATCGTTACAAACATGAGACGCCAGAGCTTACTCGAATGGAAACAGGAAGCACCAGTAACGCCCTGATTGACCACCACTCACCATGTCGCTTAGCCAACCACTCGAGGCGCTCCCCGTTGAGCTTCAGCTCACACTCATCGGCATGCTGCCGTTGACAGCGCTCATCAAGATGCGGGGCGTCTCGAAGTACTGGAAAACCCTCATCCAAGCTAACCTCGATAAACCTCATGTCGTTCATCCAACCCGTCGTGCTCTGCTCTTCGTCTGGGAGTCCTTCATCTCTCGCCCTTGCTTCCTGAAGTCTCGTCGGTATACGCTTCCGTTCCTCAAACCATTCGACCGCGAGGCCTACATCGGCAAGTTACCCGCTGGTACTCCGCTTGCTTTCGAGATGTGGATCCGTGAGTGGCCCTCGTCAGCAGTCATTGGCTGGATCTGGCCTGGACTTGACGGCAAATCCTTTGAACCTGGCCCATGGTGCTGGTGGAGGACACTGCATACCAACAAGCTCTCGGTCGAAGCCGGTGGTCCAACTGTCAGACGTCTGGCTTTAGAAAAAACCAGTTATTTCGGTCGTGATTCGGTCGATGCCATCCACATCCTCAAGAGACTCTATACTGGCAGAGATGTCATGCTCGCCGTTGACCACGAGAACAAGGAGTATCGTTGGTCTGTTGTGACATCGTGCAAGAATTCTCGCGATGTCGGAGAGGGCCCTTTCAGGAGGTCGGAGACTTATCCGACGTGGACCGCTTATCTCTACAACTACATCGACGAGATCGATGATCAATGTAGAGCCTACTATAAGGAAAAGCCCATCCATGCTGACCTCAAGATCATCGGACATCAATGGGAGCTTGTCGGAGAACTAGATGAGGCCGAAGCAGACGATCCCGAGTACCACGACGCGGCTAGACTCCCGGAGAATGACTTTGGGGGACATTGGTGTTTGATTGATGATAAGGATGAAGAAGTCCTGCACTTCCATTGTCCGGGAGCCCCCGGCGATATGGGTGACACTGACTTGGAATCCGATGATTCGGACTTAGATGAATGGGTTGACACAGATATGGATGACGCAGAAGACGGACAAGACTCCGAAGGCGCGGACGATTGATCCGGACAGTCCAAATGCCTTCGACATCCAGCTTTATCCTAGAACTGCTTAACACCCAGAACGTGTTTGCTCCCAAGCTTCAGTTTCGTCGGTGGTGGGAATTCTCGGCTCTGGTTTGCTGGTATTCAGGCGATAAATCGTTTCGCTTGAAAATGCTCTGTGGTCAAAACTGGCTTAATCTCAAGTAGCTCGACTAACCATGAATGCATATCACGCAAGCAGTCTAAAATACAAGATCCGGCTTCACTGCTATACATGGTTCGCAAAATGACAAATGACCACTGTATCTGTCTGCCTTCATTTCTGCATAGGCCGAACCAGACACGTTTTCATGTCTTAACATTCCCAAACGAAATGCCCAGCTATATCTGGCCACCTTGTCCAGCAGAATAGCGCCATGAGATATCATGCTGAGCAAGTGATCATGAAATATGCGCACATAAACTGGGCTCATCAGCTGCACTGGTGCGCCAGGGAACAAGAGTGAGTATTTAAATAACACTTTCTAGTATCCTCTCAAATTTTCATTCACTAAGCATGCTTTCAGTGAGCCATACCAGGCTTTATGGGTACCAAATTGACCAAAACTGCGGTCCTTCGTGCTTTGGCACCAATCCATAAGTAGCCAAGGGTTCGTAGGATATGCGCCAGCTCGGAAAGACTGTTCACCATCATCTCGTAATGGGCTCTGGAGTATTTGCCGACAGGTGGCTAGAATCCAGCATTACGGAAGAATGGTGATGATTACCATCAGGTTGACGATCTGCGTAGTGGAATTATCTGAAAATTGGAATATGAGGGAAATAACGGGAAAACACGCAGCGAGAACGGCAGTCGTACCAGGTCTGTACCTCAATATACTTTGAATCTTTTTTCCATCAAGGTGTAACGCGATGTCCGTCTTTCGCTCCGGATGCCTCTTTTAAATTCCAATACAAAACAGCACGGATGATGGCTTCTTTCGAATCACCTAGCTCGCTCAGACCCTTATTCTCACGAGCACGCCACCGCGCAGATGATCGTCAGCACACCTTCCGCGGGTGCGTCACGTACCTTGCGCGTGCCCGGTACTCCACAGTCGGGCGTTGATGTATAAAATCAGCACATCTCTACAACAGAATAGCTTCGCCTTCAAGTAGCCATTCCTGACTCTGGCCAAGTATGGCCATAGAAGCTTTCAACACTCTCCGGCCGTGCCCTGGAATCGCAGAGGACTTTCCCGCTTCTAACCCTGCCTTAGAGCGGGTGCCTGGCGGCAGTCCACCATCATTCAACAATACAGAAAGCTGCCAATATCCAAGTATGCTCGGCTCCAACAGCATCAACACATGATGCTGGAGCCCATCACTACCGCTGATTCATCTTTTGGGCGTTTTATTGAAGCGTGGCATGTGAATAAGGGAGCGTGAAAGTTCCATCGTTATGCACCGGACACGCACCAGAAGAGTTGTGGCACCTGTGCGATCCTTGATCAAGGAAATAGACAGTGGTGTTTACGATTGACAGGACCACGACGAGAATCCAGCGCGGTTTTATCGACATCTCGCAGCAGGAAATCCGGCAGTGCAGGTGACCCAGGACATCAACTGATCGAGACTGCATACCACCCGCATGATGCGTCTGCATTGTTGCTGGAACTGGAAACATTCACATGTCGAAACAACCACCCAAAAGATCAAAGGAAATATTTAATTTCTTTTTTATCAAAAGCTTCAAAAAAGGCACAGAGAACAAAAAAACGCAGAGCAAACTCCAAAGCCCATATGCATCAGGTCCAACCCAACAGGACGAGCTCACCATCCCTCACAAGGGAAAAAGAAGACATTTCTTTTCACATAACCCTCACAACTCCCCATGCTCAGGCGTCTCCTTCTCGTCCTTAGTCTCCTCCGCCGCCTTCTCCTTCTCGGCCTTCTCAGCCTTCTTGTCCTTCTTACTCTTGGTGCTCTTCTTGCTCTTCTTATCATTCGTCTTCTTGCTCCCCGACTTCTTACCGCTGCCGGCGCCGGGCATCCTCAGCTTGCGCTGCAGCAGCTCGATCGAGATCCTGTTCAGGTCCTCGGCGCGGCGCTCGAGCTCCTTGCTCGACACGACCGGGTCGTCGGTCGGCGTGAGCTTGTCCTGCGCGGCTAGCTTCTCGTCGAGCCACTTTCTGGCGTCATCGAAGGCCTTGTTCAGCTCGTCCAGATCCGCCTGGGTGTAAGGGGACAGGAACGCGGGCTGCTCGGTGGTCTGGGCGTCTTCGGCGGCGCTGGAGGGACTCGGGGCGTCTTCTTCCTCGAGGTCGGCGAGCGGGTCGGCTTCGCCGGAAGCCTCGGCGGCAGGGGTGGAGGAGGCGGCGGATGCAGATGATGCCGAAGCGGCGGCCTCGGCCGAAGAGCTGGCCTCAGCGGCCTTGTCGATGTTCTCCTTGATCAGCTTGATCATGCTCTGGGTCTGGTCGAGGGCCTTCTTGACGTCGGAGATCGCGTCGGGCCGCTTGCGCGACTCGTCTCTGCGGGTGACGATGGGGACGATGAGGGCCTTCAGATCGGCGTGCTTGGCCTTAAGCGTCTTCTCGTCGGCGTCGGAACCGTCGTCGTACAACCATTCGCTGACCTCGGAAAGCTTGGCCTGGATCTCGGTGCGCTGGGCCTCGGTGGAGGCGGCGACGAAGCCCTCCTCCTCGAGCAGGTCGCGAGAACGGTAGGTGTAGGCCTCGAGCTCGTTGAGGGCGGTCTCACGGGCGATACGGGCCCTGTCAGAAGCGTCGAAAGCAGCCAGGCTATTTACATCGTCAGAAATTTATCCATAAATCATCCAAATTCGATCAACTTACCGGTCCTTCATGCGCTTCATCTCCTCCTTCGAGACCTTCTCAAAGCCCTCGCGAGAGGTGCTGAAGCGGATGTTGCTCGTAACAGTCTTCTTCTTGGGGACCTTGGCCTCGGCGGATTCAGACGCCTTAGCGCTCTCGGAAGTAGACGAGCTAGAAGCCGACGAAGAAGAGGTTTCGGGCTCAACGGTCTCAGTGGTCTCATCAGCCTCCTCGCCGTCCTTGAGGGGCTCCTGCTTTCCATCCTTGGAGCCAAAGCCGAAGAAGTCCTTGACGCCGTCAACAACGCCGCCCTTCTTCTCGGTCTCATCAACCTCGCAGCTGGCCTCGGCCTTGACAATCTCGGGAAGGCCGGTGGCGGGGTCGAGCTTGATGGAGAACTTGGTGTTGATGTCATCCCGGTTGCAGCCCTCCTTGTCGATCAGGTCGGTGACAACAGCCGTGAGGTTTCCAGTGCGAACGCTCAGGACAGGCTCCTCGTGGTCCCTACCGGTGTCCTGGGACAGGGTGAACTCGAAATCGCCCAGCATCTTGAAAGGCATCTCCTTGACGGTGCCGGTACGAGAAGTGGTGGAGAAGAGCTTCTGGTTGCGCTCCTTTAAGTTCCACATGTACTTCATGTTCACAACGTAGTTCGCAGTGTCACTGTCACGGATCTCCTTGACGCGGAAGCTGGGCGAAAGACCGGCACCCTTGAAGGCAGCGCCAAAAACGGCCGCCTCGTCGGCGTTGACATTGCTGCGAAGCTTCGACGCGTCGCCGGCCAGGCCTTCCAGCGCCTTCTGAACGAAAGGAGTGCGAATAGCACCGCCATGGAGAATGACGGAGTCCAGATCGGCGAAAGTGAGGTTAGCCGCGCTAAGGGCCTCGTTGACGGGGGCAGCGATGCGAATGGCATGCTCGGCAGCCAACTCCTCGAAGCGCGCACGGGAGACCTTGTACTTGAAATCCACGTCCTGGTACAGGCCCTCCCAGCTGCCGCTGGACTCCTGGTTGGCGCTGAGAACCTGGCGGACCTTCTCGACGTCCTTCCACAGCTTCGCCATGGTCCGGCCGTGATTCTTGACGTCTTCAATCTTCACGCTGGCCGCCTTCGCCTCCGGCTTCTCGACGAATTGCTCGAGGATGTCCTGGATGATCAGCTCGTTGAGCGAGTCACCGCCGAGGTACATGTCCCAGCCAGAGCCCAAAACCTGCACCTCCTGAATCGTCTTGTTGAAGCGGCCGACATCCTTAACGGTGCGGCCCTGGAAACGCAGAACCGTCGCCGTAGTCGAGCCAGCGCCCATGTCGAAGACCATGTGGTGCTCAGGCTTCCCGCCCTCGCTAACGCTGGGGAAAGTCCTGCTGGTGGCGTAGTTGAGGCCGACGGCGACGCCGTCGCTGACGAGAGCCAGCACCTTGAGGCCCGCCAGCTCGGCGGCCAGCTCGACCGCGCGCTTCTCGGCCGCCGTGTAGAAGGCGGGCACGGTGATGACGGCGTCGGTGATGCGCGCGCCGCCCGCCATCTCCTCGGCGTTCTCGCGCAGGTTCTTCAGCTCCATGGCCAGCAGCTCCTCGACCGCGAACGGCGCCGCGTCCGCCTCGAAGCTCGGGCTGCGGAAGCCCACCCGGCCGCCCTCGACGCCCACCATCTCCACCGCCGGGTGCAGCTGCTGGTATTCCGCCGCCGCGCGGCTGCTGGCCAGGCGCTCGCCGAGGAGCGGCTTCAGGTTCGGGTAGACATCGCCGGGGAAGCGGGCGGACAGGGCGAGGGCGTCGCCGCCGTATGCGCGCTCGGGAAAGGTTGCGCTGGCGGCTTGCAGGGGTGTGCGGGGAGTCTTGAGAGCGACAGCGGCCGCCTCCTTGCGTTTAGAGTCTTTCGAGAGGACGATTTCGAGCGGGATACCGGGCTTGACGAGGGCGCCTTTGAGGTACGAGGTTCCGAGATCGATTCCCAGGACGGCTGAGGCGGCGTGTGCGGTGCTAGCAAAAATGCAGAAGAGCGCGATGACGACAGTGAGGGCGCCATAGCGCCGGCGACCTGGGGGTGCCATGTTGTGCGGGTAGGTTAGGGGAGGGGAAGCTGTCCGGAAGCTCCAGACGGGGTGGGATATCAGCGAATCCTCGATAAGAAAAAAGAGCCAGTGGGCGGGGGGTTGTCTCTAAATTAAACGTGTGAACATTAAGCGGAGGAGCAACAGAAACAGAATACACGAGGTCCGCCGGGGAATTGGATGCAGAAGAGAAGGGGTCAGCGCTGTTGAGGACACGGCGAACGTTTCTATTGTATGTTTCGGCGGCAGCTGGAGTTCTGCCAAGGGCCACATTGTCAGTTCGAGGACACCTAGACATCTCTCGTCTGACCGCCTGCCATAAACGGTACCACCGGCGCCGCTCACCACCAATGGCACGTCCGCCCGGAAGCTTGGGCGCGCATCATCGCCTTCTACCGCCTTCGAAAATCCGTGCGATCGTGATATCTGGCTTCTAATCCTATGACGCATCGTTTCTCTTTGTCATACATCGGATGCGTTCCGACTTGGCTCAGCTGCCTGTTGCCATTCCCTGTGGATTTTGTTCCCTAAATCGTCTATTATTCTTATCTCTGCAATAGTCTCGTGTTCTCCCTCTCCTCTTTTCTATTCTCTTAAGGATTCAGCACTTTCCCCCACAGCTTACATACCCCGGTTGAACTCAACCATTCCATCCTTGCCACCCTTCTCCCAGAACTCAGGCTCAAGCTTCTTCGCGCTGATCGCCTGTCTCTGGGGGAACACGGCGAGGGCGAAAGGCAGAGCAACGAGAGAGGTGGTCAAGATCAGGCCGAGGTTGATAGGCAGCACCATGCGCGGCCGCTGCTTCAGCCACTCAGTGCGCTGCAACTTGACTAGGATGAGCGGCGGCACCACCATGATGGGCGTCGCGTTGATGACACGGCTGAGGGCCGTCTCGCCGACTGCGAGCTTCGCCGCCGTCTTGCTCTTGCCCAAGCTCTTCGGCCCCGCGTCCTCGTCGTTGCCCGCCTCCTCTGCCTTCTTCTTCTCCTCTTCGCTAAGCACGGGGTAGACGTCGATGCCGCGGCGGATCTCCTCGCCGCGCATGAGGAAGACGTTGACCACACCGGCCGACACGACGGCCGCGAAGGGCACCAGGCGCGAGAGCACGGTGCGGGTCGTCGGCGACACGCGCTTCAGGCGGGGAACGATGGAGTTGAGCCCATAGGCCACACCGCAGGATGCGCCGACTGCCATGAAGTACGACTTGGCTATCTGGCTGGTGGAGAGCGGGGTGGACTTGTTGGCGTTGGCGTTGTTCACGGCGACGTTGAGGGACTGGTTGGCGATTTGCCAGCCCAAAGTTCCAGCAGTCTGCAAAATTGCCATCGTTAGTTCCAATGTACCCCTGGTTATCCTGGGGTATACGTACCCCCAAGTTAGGCGTTAGCATGCCCACCGTGACCACCAGGTTGGATATCACGTAGCAGGACATGCGGAAAGGAAGGAAGACCGGTTCGCCCGTATCTGTAATGCGCAATCAGTTTTGAATGCAATTCACACCCCAAGTTTCTCCTCTTCTGCGGGACACAGGTGTACGCACCGGGATGAAGCGTCGAGTCGACGACCTTCTTCGCCTTCCACAAATCAGGCGTCATGTTTGCGATCTTGCCCTGCTTATACGCCGACACCAACTCTTTCGCATGCGCCAGCCCCGTGGAGCCTGCCAACAATGTCCTGTTTGCACCAAGCAGCCATGTTAGCCCTCACAGATTCTCTCCCAATGCTTCTCCCCGTATGTCTAGTAGCGCAACACCGCTCTCAATTGCGGTAGCTAAGCCTGCTTCCCTTGGCGCATGCAACGTGTCTTTGGTATTTGCCTCGTACACCCCTCAAAGTCGAATGCGAGACCGGGAATGATTCCGACGAGCACCTCGCGATTGCGCCTGCCGGCGTATAGCTTGGAAACCAACCCGAGCGGGTAGCCCGGAGATGCCAAAAATATCGTCCGTATCCGCTCTGCCCCCATAGCAAAACATCTTTTTTGTTCCTCACCTCGGGTCTGAAATGTCCGCTGCGTGGCGCACGCGGCCCCAGTACGTGCTCAGGTCATACTGCGACGCAGGCAGGTCGCGGCTGCCCGGCAGAGATGCCGACATCTCGTATGTGTAATTTCGCGGTGGTGCGGAGGTCTCGAAAGGAAGGGACTACGAGCGTCGGGCGCCGGCTTTCGAGCGGGAGGATTAATTGAAGGGGTTGCGGTGGTTGATTCAAGAACGCGTCGTCTCGGGCGTCGTGTGGGTTTTGAATCGGAGATGTTTTATAAGGTTACAGCAGAAGAGGCGGGGTAAGTGAGTGTGAGGCGCGCCGGGTGTCAATTGTATGCGGTGGCAGGTCTGCGCGGGCTTCTGCGCGTAGCTGAACTTGTTGCGATGAAGAGGGGAAAGAAATGCGGCCGGCTGTGTGACCGGAATTCTGGTGTGAGGGAGAGCTAGCTTATCCGCCGCGTTTGTGGACCGGGAGGCGTGCCGACTTCGGCCCAAGCTTCCACGGTCGGGGCCCTTCCACTAATCAGGGTCTAAACATTACGAGGTCACGATAGAGTTTCCGGTCCAGGGTCCGTATTAAATGCATCTTGCAGATCAACTTTATCGCTATAGACTGCTCTGTACCAATTGCCTTTTCCGGTATATATGTCCAAATTTTCGACAGTATTACACGCTCCAATCAGCACCACCCGCTCTCCAAGCCAACCATCTCCAAAAGCCAAAAACCATTAGCAATTAAACCCAACGCCTTCCAGATGCTGCCACAGCCATGTGGTATTTTAGGAGATGTTGAATATCAAGAATGCACAATAAAAATAAGGTAAACCGCGCTTTTGGATTGATTGCCGTAGCATCATAGCACTTGCGCTCAAGACGCCAGCTTCGACTTCTCCCTCTTCTTCCCCTTCGTCGGCGTCGCGCCGATAATCGCGTCAAATGTCTTCGTGGGATCGTTGCTGTGGCTGCTAACCGGACGGGGTACCTCACCCGTCGGAGACACTCCCGTGGGGAGCGGCAAGGCTTCCAGGCCGAGCATCACACTCTCACGAACGTGGCTTCGGCGATCGATACTGCTGGCCCTCGAGCCCGCTCTGAGTCTCGGCACACCTGGCTCCGGGAGAGGCTCGTGGATGTCTTCTTGAACCGCGCCGGCAATCATTCCGGGCTGGTCCATGCTCCATTTCTCCGCCATCTGCCAGCAGTGGCTGCGGCGGTACACACCTTCGACACCGTGCTCGACCAGATCGGAAGGCAGGGACACTACACCAGAGCCGCCGGCAATGCCGTACCACGCGCGGCCCTGATTGTGGACATCCTTAGCCCACGGTACTCCGGAACGCGGCGGCTCGCACAGGAAGTACTCGACACCCTTGTTCCACTTGACGCCGGGCGCGTCGATGACAAGCATGGGAAGTGACTGCATGACGGCGTACATGAAAAGCCAGTGGCCAATACGGAGGTCCCGGATCTCCTCGATGTTCTTCCGGTGCATGGACGATTTCTCCAGGTGACGGAAAGAGTCCAGGAAAGGGTTGGAAATGTCAGCATCCTCGTTGTGCGTCTTCTTCATCAGCTGGGCAAGCTCATCGTCCTTGAGATCCTTCTTCCGGGCCTTAGTGTCCTTCTTCTCGTCTCCAGTGCCGAAGTCACTACGGGTCAAGCGGAGGTCGGGTAGCATGGGGCAATCAAATGGAATAGGGGGCTGGAAAGGCGGCACACTGCGATCGTATTCGCTGAGAACCAAGCGCAGAGCGCGGACCATTGGCTCGCCTGCTTCTTCGTCCGTCGGGGGAGAGTCCATCGTGCGGGTCGTCAGGTTCTCGCGGTCAACGAGGAGATCGTAGAGGCAAGAGAAATCGTGGTAAAGATCCTGAAGGACAATTCTGTTCAAGCCGTCCGTCTCCAAGCTGTTCTTCTTCGAGTTGGCCTTCGGTGGCCATGCGCCGTACTTGGATTTGTAGTAGCTGAGCATGTGCTTCCGGGTAGCCATGAAGGCTGCGCGCCAAGCATCGAATCTGATGTATTTGCGCTCCTCCGAACTCTTGCTGTTCATGATACCAGAGAAGACACCAGGGAAGTCGAAATCGACCAGCCTGGTGGTGAAGTTCCTGAATCGGATCTCCAAGTCCATAGAAGCTCTCTCCATGCGGTCCCGAGTGTTCCGCGAAATCATTTCGAACTTGGGGTTTCCGAGGGTCTTGATCTGCTCATACTTGCCCACAGCGTGCACAAAGGCCTCGTTGTAGAGCATGACAGAGCGCATGCGCTCGCCCAGCACGATGCCTTCGATGGTCTTGTCGCGGCTAGCCCTAACGTCGGCTAAATGCAGCTCGTCCACATAGCTGTCGAAACTGGATGCGGCGATCTCACCGAAAGTCGACCCATCCAGGTTGGAGAACTCGTAGTGCTTCAACATTTCAGAAATTTGTATGAAAATGGCAAAGATGGACTGGCGTGAGGGGGTCGCGACCAACGACTGGCCGACCAAAAAGGCAAACAGGTTTCGCGTAGCGACCAGGGTCTCGAGATCGTCGGGGGTCATGGGTGGCGGGGTTCCACCTGGCGTCGGAACCTGGCCATCGCTGCTGAGCTTCAGAGGGAGGTAAAGGTGGATCTCGGTACTCGGCAATTCGAGGGAGTCGTTCATCAGCTCCCTGGAGGCCTTGGAGCTGGCTTCTTCGCTCTCAATGTCCGAGGCGCGCGGGGTATTCGGCGAGATCGGCGATGAGCTCTGGCCGTTGATGTCCATGTTCTGGACCTGCGTGTCGAGGGTCCCTCTCCGCTCGCCGCCCATAACGGCTGCATTGCTGTAAATTCCGCCATAGGCAAGCTGCGTGAGGACTGTTGACGAGGCGTAGATGGTAGAATCGACCTTGAAACTAGGGCCCCGGCCAGATGTCCGCGGGTAGACGTAGATGTACGTGTCTCCCTGCTCATCCCACAACTCGGGCACCTTCTCGCCGCCTTGGATCAAGGCGACATTGTATGGAGGCTTGCCTTCGTGGCCTACGACCCAGGCTTGCGGCCCCGTCGGCTCGACCTCGCTCTTTCTCTGTCTTCCGAAAAATGATTTTCTCTTCAGCTTGTTCGCCTGGGCGGCGTTCCCGGGATCCAGGTGGCCGTCTGCAGTGACCTGGAGCAAAGCGGACTCCGGACGGAGGGAGGCTACGCTGCCCGGACGGAAGTCGCTGCCGGGTCTCGACGAGTTCCTCGAGGACGAGCGCGAGGCGGAATCGACGCGGACGGGCGGAGGAGGAAGAAGGTCGCCACCATCGTCGGTGTAGCTGCGGATTGTAGACTGGCGATCGATACCCTGGGGAATGGGAGGCACAGGCGGGTCTTCTGCTGACGGGAGAGGCGGCTGAGCTGACGACGAGCGATCGCGGCTCTGAGATCTGCTGAGCCTAGCGGAAATGGAGCGGCGTCTGCCTCTCGAACCAGACTCTGACTCTGCGGCAGGCGGCTCCTGCTTGGCTGCCTCCGCCAGATTCACGGAGGACAGGCTGAAGATTGAGGTGAGGCGTTTCGCGGCAGATGACATTTTGCGTGATCGGAGGGCCTGCCCGCGCGCCGCGCAACGCAATAGAAAAGATTTTGGGATAAGGAGAAGGGTTGCGCAGGCTAGTGGAGGGAACAGAAAGAGAAGCACAGTTGAATAGGAGCGGCAGATTCGGGTGCTCGGGGGTGCAACACGTAACGTAAATTTTAAGGGACCGTCAGGGCGATGTGACAAGCTTCGGCAGCACGGGCGATCTGTTGCGTCGTCTGGGGTGGCTTGGACAGCGTGGGCGAGTGGGCGCAGCTCAGGCGGCCATTGGCCTTGCCGTCATCAATCACGAGTCGCCGTATTCCTGCAGCCGTATACCGATCTGCTGTTACCAGGCCTTTTGCGGCGGCGGCGGCGGACTTGAGTGCGGCTGGTTGCGCATCCAATCCTACGCCGGCGCGCGCGCACTGTTGCCCTGGCGAGGGCTGACATCATCCGTGGGCGGCGAGGAGACGGCGGAGGCGCCCACCACCGGCCGACCACCCGCCAGGGGCGTCGTTCGCCTGGCCATATCCGGGCCCGGCACGTCGGGGCTGAGATTATTTATATCGCGCCCTATCGATAAAACCCGACGAGAGCCTCACCGATTTCATGCAGCGTACCGTCGTGCCCAGCTCACCCGGCATAGCGCAATTTGACGTCGTGGTTGCGCGCGTGCGGGAGATGATTTCTCGCGGGGCCTAGACACGCAACAGCCCGAACGCCGAGCGATCGAGTGCGCTGGCTGCCAGCACCCCGCCGCTGCGCTCCGAGTTGTCTCCCGACTCCCGAGCCGGCGCCCGCACACCTGCGTGTCCAGCCTGGGCATTCGTCGCGACCCTGCCGTGCTCCCGCTCTGTGCAACAGGAGATCGCCCCCTTGGCCACCGGGCTCCGCGCCCCACGCCGGTCCATTATTTTGCTCAGCAACCTCATCTTAGACAATATCCACGATCGCCCCTCATCACTAAAGACCCCTAAAGTCGCACACTGACCTTCGCTTACGGGACGTGCCGGGGCCAGGACAAAGCAGCGCGCGGGATTGCTGACGAGGAACTGCCGTGTACGTACCCAGCCACTGCGTGATTGTTGATGTCGTTGGTCCGGAGTCGGAGCACTGCCTTCTAGGCGCAGATCTGTTGTCTTGGCTCTCTGCAAACGCACACTCTGCGTCAGATCCGGTTGTCGACGGCAGCCCTCGCTAACTGGCGGAAGACAGCACGTTAGAGTTAGCGAGTGTGGAGCAGCGCGTGGGCGTCGTTGGCTGACGAACGCATCGCAAATTCGCATTGGTGGCGCAGCCGTCAACAAACGCCCCAGCCATGACCGCGAAACCCCTCATCAACCTCCTCCGTGGCTGGCCAAACACGTCGCTGCTTCCGACCGCCCTCATTAAACAGGCGGTAGACAATGTCCTGACGCGGCCTGACGTCGCCACTCCGGGCCTGCTGTATGGTCCTGACCCGGGAGACCCGGGAGCACGCAAAGCAATTGCTGCTTGGCTGACGGACTTCTTTCGTCCGGGCGAACCGGTTACCGACGAGAGGATTACAATCACCGGGGGAGCGTCGCAGAACCTGGGATGCATCCTGCAGACCTTCACCGATCCGATCTACACCCGGAACATATGGATCAGCTCACCGGCCTACTTTTTGGCGTTCCGCATCTTTGAAGACTCTGGCTTTGCCGGGAGATTGCGTTCCGTACCCGAGGACGATGGTGGCATCAACATCGACTTCCTGCGACGTGAGATAACAAAGAGCGAGGAGAAGGCGAGGAAGGATGGAAACACACGGCCGGTATGACCTCAATCGACGATTGCTGCTTGCGTGTTGGTTGACGCAACGTAGACCGTCAAACCCGAGCGGCCCTGGCGCAAAATCTACTCGCACGTCATATACGTCGTCCCTTCTTTTGCAAACCCCTCGTCCGTCACGATGCCACTGGAGCGACGGAAGGAGTTGGTGAAACTAGCCCGGGAATACGATGCCCTCATCATTTGCGACGACGTCTACGACTTTCTGCAATGGCCCGCAGCAACTGACACCGACCAGCGGGGTTTAAACAAAGCGCTGCTGCCTAGGCTGGTGGATATTGACCGTTTCCTGGACGACGGCGCCGAACGAGACGGCGCCGACGGGTTTGGTAACGTCGCTAGCAACGGCAGCTTCAGCAAGATTTTGGGGCCCGGTCTTAGAACTGGGTACGTCGAAGGTAGCGCAAAATTTGCTTACGGGGCTTCGCAGACTGGCACCTCAAGGTCCGGCGGGGCTCCTTCGCAGCTTACTTCGACGTATGTTGCGCAGCTTCTTGAATCCGGCCGGCTACAGGAGCACATTTACGGGACGCTGCAGCCTGCATATGCAGCGCGTTACCGTGCAATGATGCTGGCAATCGAAAAGCACCTCGTCCCGCTGGGCGTCAAGCTGCCACAGCCCGGCAGAGAAGTAGTCGGAGGGTATTTCGTGTGGCTTACGCTCCCTTCACCGCTGAAGAGCGCCGACGTTGCGCGATTGGCCCAAGAGAAAGAGAACTTGATCATTGCGGAAGGTCGTCTGTTCGAAGTTCCCGGTGACTCGGCTGAGGTGAATTTTCCATGTGACATTCGGCTGTGCTTTAGCTGGGAAGAGGTCGACCGACTCGGCGAAGGCATCGAACGACTGGCCCGGGTCATCGGTCAGCTGCAAATAGACGATGCGGAGAACCCAGGCGAAATGTTACCCGAGACGGAAGGAGACCAAAGCGGGAAGCTGGGGCAGGGCGGCAGTGGAAATTACTGGTGATGTCTCGACGCGGGTTGACAGGGCGATCAGAGTCTTTGTGAAGACAGTTGTCGAAGCTAGAATAAGCACTATAGAGCAGCATTTTGCCAGCGAACCACAGCGAGCACAAGACGGCCCTATGACCATCGCATGCAGATCCACCACGACCCCGGCTTCTGGAAGCATGTGCGACGTGCAGGGTGCGGGGCAGTGGAGGGGTCACGGTCGCGCAAACCCCAGGCGCTTCTTTTTTCGTCGCCGCGTTCTCGTGAAGGCTTTTTTCTGCTGTGACCGGTCATGCTCCACCAAACAGCGCCGTCGTCGTCTGGCAGACGCGCTCGTGCAACGTCCCGAACAGGCCAGCGCCACTGGAAAAGGCAGGCGCCAGCAGCAACGCAGGTCCTTCATTATGACGACGTTACAGGTACATTGGGCGCGGACGTGCATAGGCGGCCAGCCCAGCGGCTATAGGGCGGTACTGCATAGTGCAGCATTAGCAGGACAATAACAGCCACACGGCAGCCAACAAAGTTTGGCCAAGCCTCTGTAAACTCTACGGGCCGGCCTGCAGGCCGGTGTGGGCCGGGCGGGTGCGCGCGCTGATTGCACGCCGCAAAGATTGCGCTCTGCGTGGCGGCAGGGCAGCGGCCGCGCAGATGACCAGGCGAGCCTATGAGCGCGCGCGGGGGGCGTGTTCCTGAGACGCAGCTTGGACAGATGCGGCGCCGCGGTTTCAAACGCAGGCCGATCAGGGCAGGCGCGTGGCTTGACTGGCCGGGGCACGACCACTCCGACCGCCCTAAGTTGCCTCAGGGACAGGCCGCTGCGCCGACCTCTGCACATCGACATCCAACAACTGGCCACCGGCCCACTCGTGGAATGTTTCACTGCCAATCCAGGCCTGCTGCTCGATTTGACAACGCGGCTGCTCGGCGCGCCGAACCACAGGCCCGCCCGCACAGCGCACCCCGCCGAGCCTGAACTTGGGTGCCCTCCTTCCCCTTGCCGCTGGCCTCGATGCCGCGCAGCATGCCGCCGCCCGAGCAGGAAGCTGGCCGCGGGCGTGACAATGGCCACGCGGCGACCGATCGTGACCGCCGCGGCGAGCAGCTGCCCCTCGCGACGAGGCAGGCAGTGCCCGCCGCGGAGTCCGCTGGCGAGCGCGAGGCTTGGCTAGGCGAGCGCAGCGTTAGCTATCGACCTATAAATCAGGCCGCCGCAGCGGGTGCGGAGACGGCAGCGGCCCACTTGAAACCAGGAGTCTTTGGCACGGAGCCGCCAGACCAAGAAGTAAGTGGAAAATCTATGTTTCATGTTTCTCGCCCGCCGGCTTGCGCTTATAAAACATACGCGGCCACCGCCCTCCCCTCGCCTCCCACCACCTGCCTTTCTCAAGAGCTGTGCGAGCACAGCGTTTCTTCTGTGGCTTTCCCCGGCTACACTGTTTTTCTTCTTGTCCTCCGTCACTCTTTCATTCTGACCTCACCCACGCGCCTAAATACGACGCGCCAACCTTCCCTGACCTGAACGCGCACATTCCATTTCGACTTCTACATTCTGCCACCAGCCTCGCGGCCGCGCAATACCCGGCCCAAGCTCAAGTGCTGTGCACTGACAAGGCTTTATTTACCAGCATCCGACACTCTCCTTCCTCACTCCCTTCCGAAGCAGGTTCTTCATCATGATCGCTTTCAGCACCGCTGCGCTTGCCCTCGGGCTGCGCTTCCTCCTCAGCGCCGGTCCCGCCCAAGCCGTGCCCATGCCTCTCGACATTGGCGTCGACGTGGCCGGCCTCGGTGTCGACCTGAGCGTTGATACCTCGGCCGCTGCCGCCGCTTCGTCCTACTGGGTTGCCGACATCAAGCGCCAGGGCACCGTGGCCTATGGCAACTCCGACTTCAAGATCTTCCGCAACGTCAAGGACTACGGAGCCACCGGCGATGGCTCCACCGACGACACTGCTGCCATTAACCAGGCCATCAGCGACGGCAACCGCTGCGGCAACAACTGTGACTCCTCCACCGTCACCCCTGCGCTCGTCTACTTCCCCCCTGGGTAAGTCTCCTGATTTGATATTACCTAAAGCTCTTCTAAAGCGCGCACAGAACCTACGTGGTCAGCAAGCCTATTGTTCAGTACTACTACACGCAGCTCGTTGGTGACATCACGGACCTCCCCGTCATTAAGGGCTCTGCCAGCTTCGCCGGCATGGCTCTCATTGACGCTGATCCCTACAACGACGATGGTTCCAACTGGTACACCAACCAGAACAACTTCTTCCGCCAGATTCGCAACTTTGTCATCGACCTTACGGGCATGCCTGAGAGCGCCGGTGCCGGTATCCACTGGCAGGTCGCCCAGGCTACCAGTCTCCAGAACATCCGCTTCGAGATGCTTCCCAAGAGCGCCACCAACAAGCAGCAGGGTATCTTCATGGACAACGGTTCCGGTGGCTTCATGACGGATCTCACTTTCAACGGCGGCAACTACGGTGCTTTCCTCGGCAGCCAGCAGTTCACCACCCGCAACCTGACCTTCAACGGCTGCAACACTGCCATCTTCATGAACTGGAACTGGCTCTGGACCTTCCACGGCGTCAACATCAACAACTGCGACGTCGGAATTGATATGGCCAACTCTCCGTCCAACCAGACTGTCGGCTCGGTCATTGTCCTTGACAGCACTTTCACCAACACCCCGCTCGGTGTCAACACTTCCTTTTCCGAGAACAGCGTTCCTGCCACTGGTGGTACTCTGGTCCTCAACAATGTTGACTTCTCTGGCAGTGAGACCGCTGTCCTCTCTGCTGGCGCTGCTGCTCTTGCTGGTGGTAGCAAGGTCGAGTCTTGGGTTCAGGGCAAGGAGTACATTTCCAGCACGGGAACTCGCATCCAGAAGGAGGTCGACTTCACTAGGCCCACTCCTCTCCTCAACGATGCTGGCGAGATCTTCACTCGTTCGAAGCCGCAGTACGCTGGCTACGCCTCTAGCTCTTTCGTCAGCATCAAGGACGCTGGTGCCAAGGGTGACGGCACCACTGACGACACTGCTGCCATTCAGAAGGCTATCGATGCTCTCACTGATGACCAGATCCTTTACTTCGACCACGGCGCTTACTTGATCAGCGACACCGTTACCATTCCCGGCGACAAGAACCTCAAGATCACCGGCGAAATCTTGCCCATGATCCTCGCCACCGGTGACAAGTTCAGCGACGAGAGCAACCCCATCCCTGCCATCAAGGTTGGCGAGGCGAACTCGAGTGGTAACGTTGAGATGAGCGACTTCATCATCGGAGTTCACGGCCCTGCCCCTGGAGCCATCCTTATGCAGTGGAACATGAAATCCGACGCAGGCAATGGTGGGCTTTGGGACGTGCACTTCCGTGTCGGTGGCTACGCCGGTTCTGAGCTCCAGTCCGACAAGTGCGCCAAGAACCCTAACGCCACCCACGACGCCAACCCTGAGTGCGAGGGTGCTTTCTTGATGTTCCACGCGACCGAGTCCGCCAGTGTTTACATTGAGAACTGCTGGTTCTGGGTTGCTGACCACGAGCTTGACCTTTCGGACCACAACCAGATCGACATCTACAACGGTCGCGGTGTCCTCATCGAGTCCACCAACGCTGTGTGGCTTTGGGGTACTGCTTCGGAGCACAGCGTCATGTACAACTACGAGCTCAATGGCGCCAAGAACACCTTCCTGGGTGCCATTCAAACCGAGACGCCCTACTACCAGTCGAACCCTGACGCCACCAAGCCGTTCTCTGTGCAGACTTCGTGGGCCGACCCTGACTTCAGCAGCGCTTCTGCCGACGGCGGCAAGAAGGCTTGGGGTGTCCGCTTCATCAACTCCCAGGATGTGGTCATCATGGGTGCCGGTCTGTACTCGTTCTTTGAGAACTACGGCCAGGAGTGCGTTTCTGCCAACAACTGCCAGAACAACATGGTCTCGTACGAGGAAACGAACTCCAACGTCCAGCTCTTCGGTCTCTCGACCAAGGCGTCGGTCAACATGGTCACCGTTCAGGGCAACGGCGTCGTCAAGGATGCCGACAACCGCAGCAACTTCTGCGCTACTATCGGCCACTTTGCTGAGTCGTAGACAGCTTGATCGCGCATGGTGAAGAGAGCCGACGTTCCGACCAGTTGAGGATACTGTCATTTCCTGATGACCGATTCAGTATCCTACCCCACCTGTACAGATTTATGCAACATTCTTCTGCTCTCCTACTTTTGGAGAGCATCACTCTTTGGCGTGGAGCTGGCTCTAGTGTTTGATTTCAATTCTCTTCAATACCCTTCCCGATGTTAGATACCCAAACGGGGAGGAGGACACAAGTTTGATTGATGGATTACGATTTTCTTTTCTAGCATCTGGTTCATACAGGTACATCGGGTGGATAGAAAAATCTCGGCGGCCGTAAGCCTTTTGAGGGACTGACTGATTCCTTGCTTCTGTTGCATTTCGATGAGTTCTCACTGGTACATATGGGAGTTATTCCAAGAGCATAGTTTCGCGGTGAGCGTAGCATCCCATAGCATCAGATGCACACAAAGCGGCGCAGGATACGATCCAATACATTCTACCTTTCTCCGCGCCCACCTGAGTCCCTTTCTGTGGAGTGCAAACGGTATGCGAGGAAGTCCACAGCTGCAAAACGCAAAGCCGCTCATCATTCGTGGAATGTGTTCACAACACCACCCTTGCCCCTCTTGTCCCGATTCAGCGGTACGGGCATTGAAGTTTTATGGAGAGAGGAAATATTGCGCCTCTTCCCACCGGCGTGTTCACCTCTTGCCACCCTCTTCTGACCTCGACATGGTGCAGCATAAGCATCTTACGTACATACTTTGGACGCGCGCTGTTCACGCCAGGGGCCCATTCGCCCATTCGCATCTCCGCACCCACGCAAGATCCCCGAGCTCCCCGGAGATTAACGCTCCGCTTCTGTTTCTCTCCCCTCTTCTGCACCGGAACCACTTCCTTCCCCGGTCGCCCGAGCATCGAGCGTTGATGAAGTAGACAAGAAGAATAGCAAAACGGGCCGATTGGACTTCAGCTCTGATGAGAGTCATCGTTTTTGCGCATGAGGGTAGGCAAAAAAGGCGTGCGTAATGGACGGAACCACGCAGCCGGGTAGTCCAGGGGTAAAAGATGCATATTGGCCTTCGCTAAGCCCATCGTCATGCATGCGGCTTTTTCTGTTTCCGCTTTTTCTCCTGGCTGCCTCGCTAAAGGGTGGCGTTGTTTCTTCTCTCCTCTTCTGTTTCTTCTTCTCGCCTACTCCTACGAAAGGTCTCGGCTGTTGCGTCTTCCGTGGGGCTATAATGCTGGTTGGTCTGTGTGCTTTTAAGTGTGTGATGAGCGCCAACTAAAGACGTCTGCATGATTCGGATCTACAAACCGATCCCGACGATCCTTCTTTTACCGCACTTCTTCCGTCATCGTGGGCTCTGACTAGTTTGGCTCTCCCGCAGATGTTGGTGTCCCGTGCGCCGAAGCGATGAGGATGTTCATGATGTTGCTTCTTTCTCCCTACTTGGAGAGCGACACTGAGATACCCCGTGGGCGCATGCGCTAATTTCTGCGGCTTGGCTTTTTCGATGACCGATTGATCGATTGCTCGTCTATTAGGGCTCGTCGCTACGTAAGCGTTGAGAAAGGAAGGGCGAAGGAAGCTGCACGTTGTTCTAGCCGCCTTCCTGTTCCTCTCAACCTTCCGTATTCGGCTGCTTCCGATCGTTATACATCGCTAGCGCAAACCAACAACCATTAAGCCGTAACCCTCGCGTAGAAAAACTTCCGAATTTTGTAGTCACTATACTCTACTTACAGCAAATCGGCCCTAATAGTCATTCCATGTAGAAAATACTGCAAACCTCATTCGTGGCCTTTTTTTCCTTTTCTCTTTTTCCCCGCTTTTCTTCACAGCTTCCTCGCGACCCAGAATGAGGGCTTGTAAACGTGCTGCATCATGCTCTTCGGATCCGAGATGTAACCAGTCTCGATGCCCGTACCCACCCCTTCCTCGCCACCGCCAGGCAGCTCCCTCTGCTCAATCTTGAAGCCGAATCGCTCCACCAGCGCTACCACCTCTTCGTCCGTCAGCTCGACGGAGCCGTTTTCCGCAATGCCGAGATCCTTGCTGCCAGCACCATCAGCACCACTCGCATCGCCCTCATCCCCACCACCCCGCTTGTTCTTCGCGCCAGGCGGGTCGTTCTCAAAGTGCCACAGCAGCGGTCCCAAGTTGATCCACAAGCCGCCCGCCTTCAAGCAATTCGCAATCGCCTCGATGTAATTGATCAGGTTCGGCGCCGTGTCGATGAAGAAGACGGTCGCCACGGCATCGAACGAGTCGCGCGCGTCCTCGCCCTTGTAGCTGACGCAGAAGTCCGCTGCCGCCATGCCCATGCGCTCGAACGCGTGCACTCTGCAACCCGCGCTCGCCTCCGTCAGCGCCGTCGCGGGGTGCACGTCGGGCACGCGCACGCTGCGCAGCTGCGCCTCGCGGTCGCGGTGGTTCGAGAAGGCGTGCGCCCACGGGTAGACGGCGAACTGCTCCGCCTGCGCGCTGTGGTTGAGGATGAAGGACGAGGCGAGCAGCTGATGGTACGAGATCTCGTTGCCCTCGACGCTGAAGCCCAGCCGGCACACCTCGAGCACGAGGCGGCCCAGTCCCGCGCCCGGGACCAGCACGCGCAGCTCGTCGCGGGCGGTGGGAGGCGTGGAGGCGTATTCGGCGGACAGCGCGCGCAGGACCGGGCCGTAGCAGGCGGCACGCTCAGAGGCGCCCGCGGCGCTCCAGTCGCGGTACATCTGCCGGATGGTGCTGCGGGCCTTCTCGAGGTCGGAGGCGGCGGCGGCACCGCGCCAGACCGGGGCGATGGTGCGGGAGGGGTCGTCCGGGTCGCGGATGGGAGAGGTGATGGCCGGGTTGACGCCGAAGTTGGGGGCGCCGGCGCGGAAGATGGCTTCGGCCAGGTCAGCGTTGGCGTCGATGGCATCGTCGACGCGGTCGAAGACCTCGAGAATGTTGAAGGGCGGGCCGGCGAGAAGGTTCCAGTGTGCCGAGGGCATGGCGTAGAAGTTCTGGCGCCGGACGTGCGTCACGTTGTAGTGGGCGACGCGGCGGTAGGACCTTTTTTCATTTTGAAGAGACAAGATAAGAAAAGGCTAGCTATGGGGATTGCTATGAATAGGTGGTTCGGTCAGCGCCCGAGAGAGGGTGCTATGGGTAGGGTATACAGGGGAGCATACTTGATGTCCGAAAAGGGAAATTCGTAGAGGAAAGAAGAGGTGAAGTCCCACTTACTGGAAAGAGTCTAGAGTGGCATAGATGACTCTCTGCTCCTCAAGGTCGTCGTCCGGGTCTAATTCTCCCTGCCACTCGCCCTCAAGGGCAACGGAATGCGTCTCGGAGGTCATGTCTGAAGCTAGTTGAAGGATGTAGCAGTAGGTCTCACAGACACATCAGCTGGTACCAGCGAAGGGACGGCTCGAGCCCAAAAGGGTTGTCGAACGGAGAAGATCGTCTTAACCTGGATGAACAAAGGCGCTGCGCCAGGAGGACCGTTTTCCGCAAGACATGCACCGGCAAGGAGTGTTTGGTTGAGCGTGTCACCCGACGAACCGTTTGCCGAATGGGTGTGGTGCTTTGTGGAGCGTGACACCGGGAAGGTTTTGGTCAGCCGCTGGCCGTTTGGTTTCGCTTGAGCGCTGCCCCGCAGACCGGCCGCGTCTTTTCCTAGTGCCGATCATGGCGTAACGCACGCGCACCCGCCCGCTACATCCTCCATACTTTCACACTACTACTGCATACGCCCAAGCTTCCCGCCCGCGCCCCTCCATCTCGTCCCTGAGCTCCGAGACACGCCTAGTCACGGACGCCGTTCACACGTACCGACCCCGCTTTAATCCCGACCCGCAATGGACGCCGGGACCGCGGCGGCCGCCGCACCTCCGCCGACGACAGCCCTGTCGAACGACGAGCCCGTCAGACAGCAGCAGCAGAAACCCCTCCAGATCTCCTTTCCGCTTCCGCGCGCCCCTAATGCCCGCGTCAACCTGCACCTGACCGTGCACTCGAAATTCCTGCTGCTCTTCGTCACGACGACCTCTCCCGAGCATGACTCCGGCGTCACCGCGCCCGTGGGTAGCTTCGTCTACGCCATGCCGAATGTAAGCTTCACAACATCTTAAGCAGATTCGTTTTCCAAAGAGGGAAAGATAGGAAGGCAGAAGGCTGACACGCAATTGCTCTGGATACAGCTCGCCAACCCCACCGCACAACCTCTGAGCACGCCGCTCTACCCGCAGACACCGACGCTGGACCTGGCAACGCGGCTGGCGAAGATCCTGGCGAGGCGGACTGGCCGCCCGACCTACGTCGGCAACTCAACGTCGTTTGCGAGCGCGGGCGCTGGCGGGAACGTCGAGGAGGAGATGGAGGGCTTGGCGCGGGTGGTCGAGGTCGTGGTGGGCGAGGTGAAGAAGGCGGATCAGGCTGCTGCTGCCGCCGGAGTATGAGAGACCGAGCGATGGAATACTTTGGAGTATACGTGAAGAGAAATGGTTGAAGGCGGAAGTGAGATTGTGAACCTGCGGTCTCGCGGCTGCATACCCCCGCCTTGATACAGGGTCCGATATGGAACGGCTGGGGGAGTGATACCAATTGACCGAAGCAAGGAATCAATGTGGTGTCAAGGCGAAGGCTCGATCGTTGTCAGATCGAGAAGAGGGAATAAGGTGTGAATACCCAGCTGGAAGAAAATGGCGGATTGTAGGCAAACGAAGGTAGTTGCCCAGCAAAAATTTGTTGTACCACGTGGCGGACGCGGATTCCTGCTGCTGTACCTAGAATCAGGTGGTTTCAACAAGTGCACGGTCTGCCTAATTCGACATTTCCGTCCGGACGATAGCTTCAACTACCCATGATATGTGTCCTTTTCTCGTTTTCTTCTTTTAATTTTACCAATACCGACATATATGGGTAGCTGAAGCTATCGTCCGGACGTAAATGTCGAATTAATAATTATACATATACGTCCGGACGATAGCTTCGTCTACCCATGACATGAGCAGAAAAAAATTTCCACGCTAGCCATCGGCTGCGGGAGAGGACTGAAGCTCAAAAGACTTCAGCAGTGTCAGAGTAGAGGATCTACTACTTTTAAACTTCGTCTCCCAACGTTTTGTAGTCCTTAGATAAACTCGATTAGGTAAGAGACACTCCTCCGTGTTTTTAGATCGGACTACCATCCAGCCGACTATCTACACACTCCTCCGTGTCCTTGGATTGGACCACTACCGAGACACTCCTCCGTGCCCTTGGACCAGACCACCACTGAGGCACTCCTCCGTGCCTTTGAACTAGCCGACTGTCGAGGCACTCCGTGCCCTTGTGGATCATCGACTGCCGTGGGCCACTTTTCAGCATCTTCTCGAAATGGTGGTGGGTCTTAATGAAAACGAATGATGCGACTCTCCTTTATTATTGTTTTGCGAGTCCTAGTGTTGACGTGTACATGTAGTATTTAGCTTCATTGTAGGTTTTGTTCATGCAGGCTCCGTGGGCCTTCTGTATACATTCGTTGATTTTCCGACCAAAGCCAAGGCTATCCAGACTTTTCCCGAGCATAGCAAGTCTCACTGCGGGAATGTTGAAGAATTTAGTAAATTAAATAGATGCTCTATCCCTAGGGCGTACATCGCATACGACGTTGTTTTTATTCTCTTCACTTCTTCAGGTCCGCCGAGCAGAGCTCACATGATAGAAGGGATAAGCTTTTGTCTTTCATACATCTGACGTCTGCCAACCTGCAGCTCGCGCCTGCCCCATGATGAGCGACGGCCAGCGGATTGCGCAGATGTCCGTCCCTCGGCCTCCTCGTGCAGCTGCCAGCAGTGCGGAAAACGCTCAACAACAGTATAATAAGCTTCGTCTCCCAACGTTTTGTGGTTCTTGAATAAACTCGATTAGACAAGAGACACTCCTCCGTGTCCTTGGACCAGACTGTCACTGAGGCACTCCTCCATGTCCTTGTGGATCGTCGACAAATCTAACCAATGCCGTCGTCCCAATTATATTCAGCGCTTCAAGCAGATCAACATTAAGAAATAATGCTGAAGGACTGCATCGTATTGGTTTCAATGATGAATGCACCTAGCGAAATTGAAGTGTTTGATACTTAATCCTACCGAGTTTCCCGATCCTATCCTTCACCTGGAAACTTCGACCTACGGTAGGCGTTGTATACAAGGGTTTAATTGACTCCCCCTACACGGTTAAGTATTATCTCTCATTGCAAATATACATTTCATTGCATGTCATTATATATCATTAGTTGTAGAGCATTCAAAGTTTATCATGATGCCCCCCACCATCCCCTAAAAATCATGAAGCCTCTCCTGCGCACTCTGCTTCGCCTCATCCGAGACGTTCGGGTTATTGAGCGTTGCCTTCAGCCCGCCGGCACTATTCCACAAACCAGAACATCAGCATCCAAACCCATCGCTGCTATGAAATGACGAACGCGGGATGGTTGAAATGACCGAGAGAACATACACATTACCAGGGTTCTTGTGCTGGTCAGCCTGAGGCATTTCGCCGCTCTGCATGTGATCCTCAATGACCTGCTTGCTGTGCTGCTTGGCCTCGTCCGAGGTGTTGGGGTTGTTAAGGTTGGCCTTGTGGCCACCGATGACGTTGCCGGGGTTGGACATGTTGTTACGTTGTGGTGGCGAGGTGTGGTTGGAAAGTGAGGGGGCTGTTCTGCTGTGCTTGAGGAAGCCGCGGTACGTTGAAGGTGGTCGATGCTGGTGCTTTGAGCGGTGCGGCAGAGTAAGTCCCCTTATATACACCACCTCTGGCTGATTAGGAGGGGCTGCATTCCAGTCTAGACTCGCAATCGCCGATTGTAACCCGCAGTGATGTAGTTGTTGTTGCTGTGGGGTGCTCCATGCCCGTTTCTTCACATCGTAGACGTCGGTGCCGCATGCTCTGCATTGAGTTCATGACGTTTTTCCCTGTCGAGGAAAGGCGCATCTCGGAATGTGTTATGAAAGATTGCCGAAGGCGTTATCGATCCTCTGGCAGGAAAGCCTTGGAGTAGCGTACCGCTTGCCGGTGCTTACCCGCATGGTAGATACGACAAGGCCGGCAATGAAGTTACTTTTTGATCCAAGGCCGGATGGCTTTTTCCTGCCCAGAAACACCGTTTATGAAGGATAGCGGGGCCATAATGTGGGGCAGGTGAGCATACTCATTCTTAGAAGATCAGTGACTAACAGCATGGTAGAGATCTCTCGTAGACCCTGCAAGAATCGAAAAGATCAATGTGAGGGATGTGCTCGTTTGGGAGACGACCATGCATGTGCCACAAGCGTGTAGGGCAGCGCACATGAATGCCAATGAAATGCCAATGTGTCAAGATTGTCGACAGCGTGCAGGGAGTATTGTTGCACACTGACGTCAATCATGCGGCGCGGATTGTCGATCCATGCGCGACTGGCGTATCGAGATTCGCTGCAGCGGGAAGAGAATGCAGGATGCGATCGCAGTTGCAAGATCCTAGCGCTTATCGCCCCTGCAGGTACACACGGCTAAGGTGGGGAAGTTCGAGTGGAATGGAGAAGTCATGACGTTGAACACTTGAGATGTTGACGCGCGCGTCACGGGATCAGGCGTCAGCGTTCCGCTTCCCGCGTTTTATGGCCGAATAATTCTCTGTGATACCCGTCGGATGTTTGCTGATGTAAGGGCGACGTCAGAAAGCGGGAATATTGTAGTGTTGGACTTCGTTCCGAAACCTCTTGCCACTCACACCTAAGTACAGTAATCTCAAGTCAGCCAAGTGATCAATCTATAGAGCAGAATAGTTACATACATCAAATTGAGAAGTATATAGTGGACTAATTATACACATGAAGCTAATAATAGAGCAAGCAGACTATTCACAACGGCTGTGCAGTGTGATGCACGTGACTGCCGTGTCCATCTTGCCGGGGGTATCATCAAAAATACTAGAGTTGTAAATCTCCTTCTCTCTCTCTAAGACCCTCTCTCCAAGTCTTGCAGCCGCCATTCCCGCTTGACGTTCGCAACTGGCTCTGGCTCCATCGGGAAGTAACTTACGCAACCATTGTCGTACAAGGTAGCCGGCGTGGCTACTGCAGAAGTACTCACGGTACTGAGCTCAAACTCGTGGGTGATTGGGACCCTCTGTTCCTTTATACTCATTGAGTCGATTTCGGAAAGTTGGAAAGTATAGCCACGCGGCACTCTCTTCTTCGAGTCTGACCCGGGCTTGACGCCCCTCCTGCCGGCTGCATCTACCGCGCAGCACGGTATGAGGCGCAGGAGCGGACGGAATGCACAGACTGATGCTGCGGAAATAGCGAGACAAAGCTCAATCCAGCACCAGCGGGCAAAAGGCGCAAAGAACTCTGAACGCACGGAGGTGTGTCAGCCTGACGGCCTTTTGATAACTTCCAACTTGGGTAGGAGTCTCATCACTTACTTAATTCATCTGTCGTCTTTGAGAAGCCAAAGAGGTATCTGAACCGGATGATGGTCCCAATGCTTGCCCTGACAAGACTCAGTCAAGCTCATGATGGGAGCCGGATTTCGCTTACAAGATACCGATGCCCAAAACGAAGATTGCGGACAATTTGACAGCCGGCTTGAGCTGCAGCTTCCAGATCAAGGGGGCAGGAGCAAAAGCGTAGTAGCAGAAGAGCACGACATTGACGCAAGAAAAGACGTAGATGCCAATCGTGAGCCCATGCTTATCCACACAGTGCCCTTCATGCATTGTTGGTGTCCAGGCTTTGTAAACCTAAATAAAACCTTAACTCTCGGCCATGAGAACTTCTGCATCAGACGTAGCGCACTTACCGGATAGCACTGGAAAAGCAAGGCAAAGCATTCGTAAAGGCCGATGATGACATTTACGGCAATGGATAGATAATGAAGACGGTTGAAAAGAGGATGCGCTCTGCCGGTGATGCGCAAGTGAAGGAATGCGATGCTCAGATTTGTGGTGAGTAGGGTCAGGGTGTAAGACACTTGGGTGCAGATGAGGAACTGCAAGGCTGTTAGAACAGTGGGAGGGTGCTACACGCCACAAGGGGCGCACCTTGATGCCGCGTAGGAGGACAGGCAGGGGGAGTTCCTTTGTCAGCCGGCCGAACCCCCCGCTGTCAATGGCATGGACCATGAAGGCAGTCATCATGGAGAAGCCGCACTGTGTAGCATGAGCCCATGTTTGCTTGGAGCCGTGGTTGTCCGAGGCAACTTACTAGTGCAAGCAGCAAGAGATAGTCATCCAGGGCAAACTGGCGCTGAATGTGCAGCCTAACCAGGGCTCTCAACAGGACAAAGACAGCAGAAACGGTTAAGCATATTATCAGCGAGGCGCGAAGGTTCCTTTGCGAGTCGTTGAGACGATAGTCGTCGACGGATGGTAGCGAAGACATGAGTGTTTACTTCCGAAACAAATACCCGTCGCGGCAGGATGATCCAGGTGCGCGAGGGTACATTAGCGTTCTATAAAGCCAGATGGTTGCACATGACGGTGAGACCAACCCCTTGCTTCCACATGGCATACGGTCATTATGGCGGGGCAGTGTTGTTTGACTCGGCTCGCGTGATGAAGGAGTGCCGGCCGAATGCTAGCGGACAGGGTCTGGACGGCGGACGGAGTGGAGTCGATATAATATCCGCCAGGCCAGATCCGGACGGAGCGGAGAAAGGCGAGGCGAGAGCAGCGCAGTGGCGTAGCATATCAGCTGAAGTGTCAGGAATGTGGACGCGAAAGTGCAGCACGTGTGGAGGATTAGTCGGTTCGGTATTCAGTATTCAGCTGTGCATCTCCCCGCATCCGGATGCCGGGCCCAGACTCTTCCCGAAAGGATTCCGCTTTCGCCTGCACTACCGAAAGCTAGGCAAAGGCTTGTCGTACAGACGACACGCGAACTCGACCGGAGCACAGGCTAGACCCAGCTGACGCTTCATCGGGATCCGCCGTGATCAGCAACCTGAGGCTGAGCCTTTCGAAGCGCCGTACCCGGTTCAAGAATGCTTATCGCACTCCATGAAGGAAGTGGCTGTGAGTCTGGGAGGTCGATGGTGGTTCGCAGTGAGGAGGCGCAGATCGTGGGGCTGAATCGGTGTCATGGCGGAAAGCATGGCAAGCCGAATTCCGGACCGAAACGCGTCAAGCTGACCTCTCTCTGCCGGTTAGCTGAAGTCGGGATTGATGGCCGGTGGGGGAAGGAGATCGGGAGGCTGTCGGACCTTCCGAAGCGGGCTACCCTGCTCAACAACCCCGCATCGTGGCTGAGAAACGCTATCACCAATTGGATTATTCGATATCGAATTCCATCTCTTCATTCTCTTCTCTTTCGCCGCACAGAAACGCATGCTTGAGACGACGGATGAGAGGATGAGGTCCCGACGGGGAATCCTACCGAGGTCATCTCAACACGGCAGGTGGGGCAGCTGAGATGAAAACACCTCGTCGCGTCAGCACACAGTCTTCAACACATCCCAAGCCATCTTGACGCCACAAAAGGAAGATGCCACCGCCAACCGCACAAGCATTGCCCAGTCTGCTGTCAAGAGTTCGCCACCTCCTCCCACCTTCCCTGCCGAGAAGCGCCGCCTACATCCTCCCAGCCTGCACCCTGACGGCACTCGGCCACCCGAACCTCCTCGGCCCGCTCTTCCTCCACGTCACCGGCCACAATGCTGGCGGCGCCGCCACCGCCCTACCCCCCGCCGAGACCCGCACCATCTCGCTGCACCTGCGCGACATGCTGCTGAAGGAATGGACGCTGATCGGCATCCCGCCCGTCGTCACGGCCGTGTCGTCCCTCGGCCGCGCCGAGCAGGAAGCCGGGCTCTTCCCCTCCGACGCGCCCACGACCTTTGACAACCCAGCCTGGAACGCGCCTGCCTCTTCCACCTCCTCCTCCCCTCCCCAAGAACCCCCCACCACCCTCGGCCCCCAAACCACCCTCTCCCCCCGCTACTCCACCGCCCCAGACTCCATCTCCCTCGCCCCCAACACCCCAACCTCCACCCGCGGCGCCGCCCATCTCCACCGCCTCTACCAGCACCACCTGCCGCCCATCCTGCGCACCTGGGCCTCGCACGAAGCCGACTTCCGCTGGCTGGAAGAATCCGTCATCTACGGCCTCTTCCTGTCCGACCACAGCGTGCTGACCGACGTCGAGACGAGCCTCGTCACGGCCAGCGCCATCCTCGCCGGTTCCGGATTGAAAGCCCCGACGCTGTGGCACCTGCGCGGGTTGAGGAGGTTAGGATTGGAGAGGGGAGACGTCGAGGCCGTCGTGAGGGTGGTGGGGGAGTGTGCGGTTTGGGCGGGGGGTAGGGTGCAGGGGGTTGTGGGGAAGGAGAGCGAGGTGGAGGAGTGGGTGGGGTGGGT
>JAJMYN010000002.1:1167378-1324102 GCA_023087525.1 Lasiodiplodia sp. KE8368 | reverse complement strand
GGGAGCGGATGCGGTCTGAAGTGGGTGTGCTCTGGGTGTGTGGATCACGATGAACTCGTCTTCCCGCCGCCTCCACCACTTCAGCAACAGGCAGGCCGCTCGGGGCTCGCATGACCGGCAGCTGCACAATGCGCAGCTGCTATCTGTGCTCGCCAGCAGTAAGATGTACGGTGAAGGCCAGGCCCAGCGCTAGGACGAGCCAGCCTTCAGCACCGAATAGCGGGCAGCGCAATTAAGAGCTTGCCTGAATCCCGAGCGTTCTCCGTGCACGACAGCGAAGCAGGCACCATGCGAGAGGCAGCACGGCGACGATCCCCATGCGTGGCGTCGTGGAGATCGGCCGCTTGCCGCGCCCCACCCCAGGGTTTGCCTCGTCTTATTATTCTCCTCGTCATCGCGATGGTGCTGACATTCGCGTGGGCCGCCGTTCGTTGGCCGGCAGCTGGCCGTGCGCGAGGGCCGGGTCCCGGCGATTGATGACGGCGATTGCAGCGATGTCGGCGGAAAGTGGTCGGTGCTGGGCGGCGCGGATTATTGCGCGCAGCGGCTGGCGGAGGGGGGCAGCGAGGGCGCAGGGCAGGCCGTAGGTCCGCCCGTCCGGTTTGGGCAGACGGCTGCGAGGGTGCATGGCGGACGCTGACCGGCGCTCAGATGCCCGCGAGCATCCGCTAGCATGCCACGCGCCCTTCCAGAAGGACGGGCAGGCCTTCTTCGATCGGCGCCGCAGTCTCGACCAAAGGGGCTCTGCTGGGCTGAACCATGGGCGCAGGCGGGCTTGGTGCGGCTTGGCTCCAGTGGGCGGCATGTGAAAGGCGCTGACGTGCTGGCGAACTCGGCCGTAGTGCGGGCTGTCAAAAGCGCGCAGCTCAAGGGGTCACGAGCGTGGAGCACGGTGGGGCGGGCTGTCTCATCTCAAAAAAGGCGTCGCGAATCTCACATGCTGGGCCAAGCCTTGCGCAGGTGTTCGCTCCGACAGACGGCTAAGCATGACGTTGGCCGGCGTGTGACACGGCAGCGGTGTCCTGTGCCGGCCTGTGGCTGCCAATTACTCGCTCAGCCCCGCCGCCTGCCAAACGGCGCAGCGCATCCGAGTGCGCCCGAGCTGCACCGCCCGGACAGGCATGGTGCCGCCGTGGAGAATCCGGGGTCGCTCCACACATGCTCAGTAGGGAAAGGGACGCGTGAATTCATCGTCGCTGGGCCCAAGTGCCTTAGCCCGCATACAAAGTCTCCACGATCCCCCTTCCCGCATCCGGCCCTGCGATCTGGCCCCCTTCCGCTTGCTGAGTGCTGCTGTCCGCCGCACGAGACCCTGGCCTATTACTACTGCCCTCCCCCCTCCGCCCGTCCGTCCGTCCCATTGCCTCGCCGCCAGCCCTCTCGTCGTCGCTCCCACCATGTCGGCCTCTCCCGCGTCCAACACGGACACCGGCGAGCTGCTCGCCCCGCCGCCGCCGCCGCCCAAGCCCACCCAGCAGAACCCTGCCCAGCAGCAGGCCAAGCGCAAGGCCTCCGCCGCTGGCATGGACAACCACGGCACCGGCCGCAGCGTCAAGAGGAGGGCGTCCAAGGCGTGCCAGTGCTGCCGCGCGCGGAAGGTGCGCTGCAACGTCACCGAGCACGGCGCGCCGTGCACCAACTGCAGGCTCGACGAGGTCGAGTGCATCGTGTCCGAGTCCCGGAGGAAAAAGTCAGTACCGCCCGCACGTCCGGCGACGGCCAAAGCGCTCGTCGGCCGGATGAGTTCACTTCTATCTGCTATTTTCTTTTCCTTTCCCCTGTGCGCCATCGAGATGGAGAAAACTGGGGCGCGGGGCTAGGGCCCCTGCGTCTTCACCGCTTGCCGACCAATGGGTGCCCGTGCAGTGTGGTTCCTCGTTGCGCGTCTGGACGAAGCTGCATGGACACTCCACTGTCTGCCGAAACACCCTCGTCTGCCGGTCCCGCCTCGGACCAAGGCCCGCTTTCGACCAATCGACGCGCCCAACAACACGTACGCTGACGCAAGGTCCAATCTGCAGGAAGTGGTCTAGAGACGACGACGCCTCCAAGACTGCCAACGATGCCGACGTCGCCACCGCCGCCAATGGCTCTGGCAAGCGCAGGCTCGCCTCCCGCGACGCCCTCGACGGCCTCTCGTCTCTCAAGAACGGCGCCTCCAGCAGCGTCGACCTGTCGACGGACGAGCACGTGCCGCACTCGATATGTTTGTGCTCCCCTGGCTGAGGACCGCTTCAGCCGCATTGGCTAACGAGTCATCCTGCAGATGCATCACATGGCCAGCGTCTCAACTACAGCTTTTCCGAGCTGAACCGCCGCATGTCGACGGCTTCCTCCACCGGAACCGGGTTTCCGATTCTGGGCTACAGCCCAGTCTCTACCGACGCGAAATTGCAGCAGCCTTTCTTCGCCAACATCGCGCCCAAGGCGAATGCTGTCTTCAGCCTCCCTGCGTACATCAAGCCGCTGCCATCGCGGATAGGGCCCGATGAGATCGCCTATCTCCAGAAGAAGGGTGCACTAACAATCCCTACCCTCGAGCTGAAGACCGAACTCCTCCGCGCCTATGTCGAATTCGTGCACCCTTACATGCCTCTGCTGGATCTGCATGAATTCCTGCGCATCATCGATTGCCAAGATGGTAGCCAGGGCAAGATGAGCTTGATCCTGTTCCAAGCCGTGATGTTTGCTGGTTCGGCATTTGCGGATTTCAAATACCTTCGTAAGGCTGGTTACTCGAACCGCAAAGAGGCGCGCAAAGACTTCTTTCAGAAGACAAGGGTGAGTCGAGAAAGAAAAGTCGCAGATGACTGCTTGAACCACGTTGCAGGACTACCAGTCTCTTGAACGATAAGCATGATTCCGCACCCTCTACAGTTGTTGACTCATATTTGCAGCTTTTGTACGACTTCGACTATGAACAAGACCGCGTGTCCCTCGTGCAGGCGCTTCTGCTCCTCACATACTACTACGAGACACCCGACGACCAAAAAGACACCTGGCACTGGATGGGTGTCGCGACCTCGGTTGCGCACACAATAGGCCTGCACCGCAACCCCGACAAAGCCAACATGGATCCCAGGCGGATAAAGCTTTGGAAGCGAATTTGGTGGTCGACTTACATGCGTGACCGTCTCATCGCTCTGGGTATGCGGAGACCGACGAGGATAAAGGACGAGGATTACGACGTGCCGCTGTTGACACTCGACGACTTTGAAATCGCCGCCGTGCCTGACAGCATATCCTGCATTCCCGCCGACTGTGTTGTTGCACGCGATGTCGCACTGCAGCGCCAGTTGGCCGTCTGCTGCATCCAAAAGGCTAAACTGTGCCTCTGCATCAGCCACGTGCTCTCGAAGCAGTACTGCGTTTTGAACAACAATCAAGGTCTTCTCAACGACCGCACCACCATGATGCTGTTGCCCAAGAAGCTTGACCCTCAAAAGTCGGACGTCAAGCACTGTGATGCCGAGTTGAAAAAGTGGAAAGACGAGCTCCCGGAGGAGGCAAAGTACGAAGAGGCATCCAGCGGGAACAGGTCCATCGACCTCCACAAATCTCTCCTGCACATGGTTTTCTATACCACTCTGTCGGCACTCCACCGCCCTCAAGTGCTTCCCTCTGCGCCTGTGAACGGCTGTCCTGAGCAGGACGCAAATGGAGTCCTCGAGTCGTCTCGTCGCCACGTTCGCACTGCTGCTACGGCCATCACGGGCATTGCGCAGAAGCTGGACTCGCTCGATCTCGTTCGCTTCCTTCCCACTACGGGTGTGACGGTGCTGCTTCCTGCCATCATCATCCACCTGTTGGACATCAAGTCGCCGGATGAAGAAACGCGGCGGTCCAGCCTCCGCGGCTTCTGTCAATGCATGCAGGTCATGGGCAAGCTGCGGGACTTGTACGCCGCCGCAGACTACAGCACCGCATTTTTGGAGGCTGCCATTCGGAAGGCTGGCATTTCGATTGCACCGATTCCTCCACCGCCAGCACCACCTGCGTCGGTGCAAACGGCGCCCACTAAGCAGCAACAGCAGGCCGAAGCCGCTGGCGCCGACGATCTCCTCGACGCTGGCCATCGCATGGACACAGGCGGAAATGTCGCGCCCTACAACACCATCACTCCCCCGCCGGACAGCTTGGTCGAGGACGGTGTCAACGGGCGCTCGGGCGTGTCGGATCCGAACAACACTTCGGACGAGGAGGTCGCTCGGCGTCTCGAAACGTTCCTGGCCAGTACGCCGCCCGCATCGGACCACCACGCCTCGGACGCGTCGCAGCCGGACGTCGACGGCGTCAACAACAATCTCCACGGACACAATGACGCGTGCGGGGCGGAGCATGGCAATGTTGACATGGGCGGTGCGTCGGACAGCAACCAGATGTTCCCATGGCCAAACTTCACGCTCGACGACGGTAGCGGCGATACCAACTCGTTCTGCGGCAAGATTGACGGGCTCACTGGTTTCGAGAGCGGGGCTGGGGCAGGGACGCTGGAAGACGGAGGACTGGCGGTTGATTTCGACGCGTTGATGAATACGGATGCGATGGGCGACGCTTGTGCGAGCTTCTCGTTCAACGATTTTGGCACGAACGATGAGGGGGAGCACGGGAACGGGCTGAGCGGGTTTGGCGGCGAAGGGCTCGATGTGGGTGTTGCGAGTGTTGATTGGATGAAGGGGATGGCATGAAGTGTTTCTTGCTCGGGGAGGTTTTGGCTTTCTTTGTGAATATTCGCGGATTGGTGTTTACTAGGAGCGGGGTTCGCGGACAAATAGGGAATGGGAAAACGGGAAAGGCGAATAATAGGGCAGGGTGTTTTCAGGGATTGTGGGAGCGCAGCGGTCGGTTTGTTTTCTTGCTGTTTGGCTTTTCTTGGTTGAAAAAGAGACTGGTGGGATAGAGGTGGTGAAGAGGTGTTCGAAAAAGGGCACTTCGCAGTGCTTCTTTTTTTTGTGTTCCGCTTTGGTCTTGCATCACGATGGTCACGCATGATTTCTCTTGTATCATGTCCACAGCTAGCTCACGAGTAGAATGCCAATGAAACAAAAGAAGTTGAAGTCATGTCCAGAGGCCTTGTTAGATGTGCCCATTTTGTTTCTGCCACACTCTTTTTTTCCTTGCTTGAAGGTTTCGCTCGTTAAGCGCCGAGAGTCGTGTGTATGGCCCGATTAAGCTACGCCAAGCATTGGCTGTGCCCCACACCAACCGTTCTTCGCCAGTTTCATCGCTCGGCCTGGTGGCCCCGTACCGCCGAACCCTTGCATCGGTAACGAAAAGCTCCACCTGGCGCCTAAGTATAGTCTGCAAGCTGAGCATGCGGCACAGCATGCGGCACAGCAAAGCGGGCCACTGGACACTGCGCCGCAATGTTCAGCCCTGATGGAATGTATATCACGGCACTCTTTGCGATCTCATCCCCCATGTTTTTTTTTTCTGTTTGTCCTTCTCTAGTTCTTTAACCGGGAAAGGGTTCTCATGGGTTAAGGTCGCATTATCCGTTCAGCCAAGCCAATTCATCAACCATGCATGGAGACGATGCCAACGACTACCAGAGGGTCAGTAATGAAGCTCGCGACGGGGCAACAACGAGCAATGGAAACGACGCCGCGCGCTCCCATGACGCATCTTGGTCCGAAGCCAGCAGCCGTGTGAGCAGCTTAGATTCGGGGAGCAGGCCTCAGGCGCCGTACTCGGCAGTACCGGACGTGTCAGATGAAGAAGATTGCTACGACGACGGCGTCATCGGGAGAGTGCAGCAGCAGCAACCGGGTGATGGCGCTGACACGAATCCTGGGGAACGAGCATCGGCGACGACGCTTGTGAACGGAAGCCGGAACGATGGCAAGAACGATGGCTCGTCCGAGGTGCTGACGGACGAGCCATCTACGAGCGGAGAACCGACGTGGATGCCGTTCTACTTGCGGCGGGTGTTCTTGCTGGGATTTGCGGTCGTGTTCGTTCTGATGATAGTGGCGTTGGAGGTGCTGTACTTCTTCTCGGTGCGCGACGGCGGGCTCGCGACGGTCGAGGAGAGGTTGCATTACCTGTGGACGTATGGACCGACGTTTGGTGGGTTTGTGCTCCAAGTCCTGTTTCGATGAACTGACCCTTTCAGTGCTCACCATGGCTGCGGCGCTGTGGGGACAGGTGGAACACAGCGCGAAGCAGATGATGCCATGGTCGCTGATGGGCGGCGGCGAGACGGTGGCAAAACACGGGCTGCTGTTGAACTACTTGACCTCGTCAATGCCCGGGTCTCTGATGCGATCGCTGAGGAGAAGGCACTTTGCGGTCAGCATCGGCATCTCCGGCTCTCTTGTCCTGCGGCTTCTGATCATCTTTTCCACCGGCCTCCTCAGCTTGGAATACCGTTCCGTGACCAGCAGCAGGAACTTCGTCTTTCAGGACGACTTTGACCTCTCGAAAGACTACACGGCACTGGAAGAGGACGAGTTCCGGCCGTTGAGCAACACGGTCAATTTCTGGGCTACACTGAACTATAACTTGTCGTATCCTCATGGGGCGACCTCGCAGTATGCTCTACAGTCGTTTGCGCCCAGCGATGAGGGTAAGTCGGAGGGGTTGCTGTGTTCTTTTTGTGGCTGACGAGGAACAGGCAATTACGTCAACGTGACGGCCGACGTCGTAGTGTTTGAGGCGTCGCTGGAAAAGTGCGAGGCATTCAACTTCACGTACGACACTGGCGGTTCGACCGATACCTTTGGAATCTCCTTGTCCAGGGCAGCTCCGAAGCATCTGTGGAACGAGCTCGGACAATGGTGTTACGAAGGGCATACGACGTACGGCTCGACGGATTCGGTGGCCGACGGCCTCCTCAACGAGTTCCAGAACCTTACGCAACACATCTACAAGTGCACCAATTCGACGCCGATAGAGGAGCAGGAAGACCGCATCCTCATCACGCTGGATACCTGGCTCTCGGTCGACCAAGCAGAGACGTCGGGCATAATGTGCGAGCCCAAGTACTCGCTGACGCGGCGAACCGTCACAAACGCGACGGGGGCTACGGGGATCGAGGATGGCCTCAACGTGAGCTCGGCAGTTCAGGAGACGGTGGAGCTGGGCAGCAAACCATTCAACATCACCTCGAACATGATCCAGAGCATGGATGGCGAATGGTCGGGGGTTTTCACCACCCAGGCGAACGTGTGGTACACCATGTTGAACACGTCGCAGCCACAGAGCAGCCTGCAAGCCTTCAGGAACACCAGCCTGACCACTGAGCTTTCGCAGGCCATGTTTGCCAGCTACGCGGCTTACACGATCAAGAAAGACTTCATGGCCACGTCCAACAGGACGGCGAACGGGACTGTTGGCTTTACTGAGAATCGTCTCTGCGTGCAGGAGCTTTCACTGAGACTCATGGAGGCGCTGCTTGCGCTGCTGGCACTTCTCAGCATAGCCCTGTGCCTTTTTCCTCCTGGAGTTTTCCATCGCGATCCCAGGCCGGTGGGCGCTCACGCTTTGATACTGGCAAGGAGCCCGGAGCTCCTCAAACTGCTGGGCGGGTACGGGGCTTCGTCGAAGCAGGCTCTCAGAGCACGTCTCTCCGGGTCCACGGCCATGTTTCCACAGCAAAAACCCCCGGCAGGCGCTGCGATGACTGTCACGGCTCGAGATACCACAACCGATGGTGCCGACGAGATGGAGCAAGGGAAATGGTGGCATCCGCTCCCCGTCACATGGCGGTTCCGGGGCCTGATCGTCGCCATCGCAATAGGCATCATCGCCGCCCTCGAAGTGTTGCTGCAGGCATCGGACAAGCACAGCGGGCTCGCCGACGTGGTGCTCGAGGGCTATCAGAAGTATGCCTGGACGCTCATCCCGTCTCTGGTCATGGCTAACGTCGGGCTGGCTTTCTCGCTGGTCGACTCTATGACACGGGCGCTGCATCCGTTCCACCTGCTGCGAAGAGGCCGGGCCAGCTTCAACGACCTGCTCTATGATCCGGCGGGCCAGGTGTCGCTCGTTGCAGCTGTGCGCGCAGCCCGGCAGCGACACTTCGCTCTCCTGGCCATCCTGCTCACCGGTCTGCTGGCCCCCATGCTGACCATTGTCACCAGCGGCCTGTACACGGCTGTTCCGGTGCCGTCGACGCACAATGCGACGCTGCAGATGCAGGACTGGTTCAACCTGGACAACCGCACCGTGTCGCGCATCAACACGGTCGACAACGACAGCGGAGAGGGCCGCGCCGTTTTCCAGCTGGTGCAGTTCTCCAACTTATCCTACCCGCAGTGGACCCACGGCGCCTACGCTTTCTCCAGCTTCAGCGGCGACGGGCTGGCGGGGGAAGCCACGAGCGTGCGCGCGCGCCTGCCCGCCGTGCGCGCCAACCTGAACTGCAGCCTGCTGCACTACTACACAGACAGGAACTTCACCTACGACGCTGACGGCTCCTCATACGTCTTCGTCCCCATTGATGCCCCCGCCGGCTGCCACACCGGACACTACAGCACCAACGACACGAGCCCGCGCCAGCTCTGGCTGTCGGTCAACGCTCTCAACCAATGGGGCGCCCACTCGGACGGTCCGTTCGTGGCCCTGCTGAAGGACGACTACTCGACCGCGTCGCTGGCCTTCGAAGACCAGTACGTGTCGACTCCGAAAACTTTGGACGTCTGCGCCGACGGCCGCCAGCACCTTTTCTACGGCGCCGGCACGCTGAAGGGCGACATTTTTGACGACCTAGCCCTCATGCACTGCATGCCCTACGTCGAAGCCCTCTTCGTCACTGCCAACCTGTCCTTGCCCGGCCTCGACCTCACCACCACCGATCAGCCGCTCGTGCCCGACGAGGACTCGGCCGTCTTCCTCTCCTCGTCGGCCAGCGCCACCGCCATCGGCCAGGAAGAATTCGCAACCTTCACCTCCGCCCTCGTCAACGGCAGCACCCACGGCGTCGGTGACCTGGCCACCATCACCGGCCGCGCCAACGTCGACGCCTTCAGGCACGCCCTCGAGTCGCTGTACGCCGTCTACGCCGCCCAGAACCTACACTTCAACTACCGCCTGGCCCTCGACCCCGCCACCAACCTAACTTCCTTCCTATTCCCGACCGATGCGTCGCGCCACAACTCGTCCAACGCCCCTGGCACCATGGAGAAGTTCATCATCCGCGACGACGACGACGCCGTGCTGACGGCCCAGCAAAGGCTGCGCCTCAAGCAGAGCCCCATCTCGACCCGCATCTTGGAGGGCCTGATCGCCGCCATGGCCGTGTGTTTGATCGCCGCTGCCGTGCTGGAGACCATGACGCTGGGCCTAGCCGCCAGCGTCTTGCCCAAGGACCCGGGTTCCGTGGCCGCCAAGATGACCTTGTTTGCCGAGGGAGACGCGTGGACGAGGGAGGTCCCCGTGGGAGCTGACATGTGGCCCGACCGCGTGCTGGTGCGGAAAGGCGTCTTCGAGGGCTGCTTGTTTGGGTTACGTTGGTGGGGAGGTGGGGAGGACGGGGCGAGGACGAGGTTTGGCGTTGATGTTGTGAGTGCCGAGAGATCGTGACGAGCCGGTGAAAATGCATTTGAGGCGTTGTCCGGGTAAGAAGATCTGGCGTTGGCTATTTCATGATATCTATTTGACGTTTTGCTTTTCTCTCTCAATCGCCTCGCCTTATGACACAGAGTAATCGATATTTTATTGACCTATAGTTTCCCGCGACGACATTTGTATCCGTCGTATGGGGATCGGAGTACTCTCCGGTCATTCGTCACATTATCTTATATATATGGGGACGTCTTTTTATAATTTGCATGCTGTAGAAGAAGGACTGGTTCCTGTGCCGGTGGTGCTGTGCATCAGTACGCATGGATTGGTGGCAGCCTTCCGGCGTGTAAACCCAGCCAGCCAATCCAATGCGACATCCCATTAATCCAAAGCTGGCCAGTAGGGTTTCGATGTTGGTCCTTCGCCTCTCGAGCAAGCGGTTCTCCGACTTTGGCGGAAGTGTACTTTTTCCTTATAGAATATGCTACTTCCCCTGCCTTCTGACGAATAAGCTGCATGGTGAGGAATCCGAGGCCGTCTTGTGCCTTTATTTATTATCCGCGTAGATTTATAATAAACGGTGCAAATTATTGCAAAAATCTGTTGGCGTCTACACTATCGCCCTGGATGGCCCTGATTAGTGGCTCTAAGTATTCACAGTGAGAAAGTGGATTGATAAGAAGTCGATGAGTCGCCCAAATTATATTGGCGCTGGAATATTGCGTATTCGCGGTCGTGATGATGGTCCGTGTTGGCGCACGTGTAGCAGACGAACTTGCGACGACCAGCAGTGCCATGCGGACATGTCCTGCTCTCGCGCCGGTGCCGTTCGAATGTGAATTTCGTGCCGTACGATTTGCCGCAGCAGACGTCATACGTGCCGCTCCTGCTGCTCGCACGCGTCGACCGGTTGTTCGACTGCCAAGAGGCAGGGGGTTGGTCGGCATGGTCGTGGTTTGTGGCGGCAGAAGGGGAACGACGAGGGCTTGCCTGTCGGGGTTGCTGGGGGTCAGAGCGGCCGGTGGAGGATGGTGGCGAGACGATGCTGGTGTGGTGGTTCAACGTGACAGCAGAGAAGGTCGGCTTGCAGTGACTGCTACTTCGTGGGGCCGCAGGTTGGGTAGTGGGTGCAGAACTCTGGTCGGAAACCGGATATGGGCTTTGAGACGGCGGCGCTTGGCTCGGCGGCAGGACAGCGGTACAGCCGTGATTGCTTTGGCGCGGTGGTCGATGCTGTTGGACTAATCTGGGATCAACACTATGGTCACTATCATGGCCACCAATGGGAGTCCTGTACCATACGGGTCAAAAGCGTTGGCATGGGCCTCTAGAATGCCGCCGTGAAAGTTTGCCGCGTATTGCTCAAGAGAGACACGGCGGCTGTCGTCGTTGGCATAGGGAAAAGGCATGGTTCTCTGGGGAATATGCCGAAACCCCCCTCGTGGCATGGAATTTCGAGCTCTTCGGGGAGAGAGGTGTGCCGGAGTTGTGCAACGTACCTTGGGATTATAAACCCTCCGCTTCACGAGGCTAAGGTGGAGTCTGTCCCGCCGCAGCGCTTAGCTGTACAGCCCAACATGAATATGGGGGCCGAAACTTGTCTCACAAGTGATAAATCGTTAGTTGATTGGATCAACTCTCATCTGAAATTCTGCCTTGCTGTGCCTCACTCGCATCCGAGGTCGGACCAGTGCTCCTAGTAGAGCATCGCCGCAAACCTGAGTCGTAGTCGTAGAACGTGACCTACCGGACAGCTTATGACAGAAGGGATCTACATAAATAACGATCAGACAATACGACGAAATGCCTGCTCTCTAGACCATTCAATTCATATCAGCCATATAGCCTTACCTATCTATTCTGCAACGCAGTCCGTCTATAATGCCACCTCTGCCTTCCGAACCTTATACCCTTCTCACCAGATCCGATTTAAGAGACCGTATCAACACCCCTCCGCTTTAGCGTATCCTTCGCCGTCGTGACCTTCATTCCAATTCTGCGTCCACTTAGCCTCCATCACTCTCGCAAGTTAAAAAAAAAATAAACAAGTAAACTCACCGTGCATCCAAATCGTACGCCTCGCCCCATTTCGCCACCTTCTCGATCCAGCTTCCACATTCCCTCAATCTCTCCTCCCACTCTTTTCCGAGCCCATGCTCCCCCTTCTCCTGCTCCTCCCTCCTGACGTCCTCCCACAGACACGCGCCCATCTCATAGCACGCCGCAGGCAACGTCCAATTATCTTTATTCCCGCCCCTAAGCTGCACGGCATCAACGCACAGTACCTGCGTTAACAGCACCTCCTTTGCCTCAGCCACTCGGCCCAAATTCCTCAGCGCCGTGGCGCGTAGCAGGGAACGGATACAGCGTTCATCTAGCGGCTCTTCTCCTTCTTCTGCGGTCCGGTCCAGCGCTGCGAGCGAGAGCTCAAGATGGTTAAGTCGCATACGCTTGTATCCGTTCCAGAAGTAAATAACCTCTTCAACGGGCGCGACTCCAATGGCGTCGACGACGGAAGAGGCGCCGAGTTCGGCTTGGCGCGCCTCCCACTTGGCAAGCTTGCGGTTGACAAAAGTATCGAATGGGAGCTGGCGGGCCATGAAGCGCTTCTTGCCTGTATGCTTGGGAACGAGCTTCAGCAGGCGCTCTGCCTCCTTCTTGCTCTCCGCTGCACCTGCCATTTCGCCCTTGGCGAGCGCTTCGCGGTACAACTCGACGTGTGCGCACGCAGCGATGTAGTAGTACAATCCATGGCTCCAGTTGTTCAGCGAGACGCACCTCTGGAACGCGGACGCGCACTCACGTAGGCGGTGCGCGTACATCAAGTCCAGCGACCGCTCGAACCAGTGCAACGCCTCGACCTGCTTGAGCTGCGACTTGCCGGCACCATCCATCAGCGCCAGCGCCTCTTCGAGCTGACGCGCGCTCGCCAGCATCCGGGCTTCCTCCAGCAGCCACAAGTGGCTCGACGGATACCGCTGCCGCATCTCTGCTAGGAGGGCCGCGCACCGCTCGCGCGGATACGCGCCTTGCTGGCCCGGGCCGGGGACGATGTCGCAGAAGCCGAGCATGCCGTTGTAGTACGACAGAATTATCAGCCCCGCGAGCCCGCCGTAGACGTTGTCGAACTTGGTCGCTTGCCAGAGCATGGCGAGCCCGCGGTCGCGGTCGCCCTTGAAGCCGACGATCTTGAGCAGCATGGCGAAGGCGGGCGGGATCATGGAGATGACTAGCATAAGAACGCCGAAGCACATGTTGGTGCCCGAGTGGATGAAGATGTCGGTTGGGTCACCACCGAAGAGGGAGGTGTCAGTCGACGGGTGGTCGGTAGCGAGACGTAAGGACTTGACGTCGTCCGAGAGCTTTTCAACTACACCTGGTATCTTTTCCGCGGCAGCCGTGGAGGATGCCGTTGCAGCTTCGTACGATGGAGGAGCATCCAACTTCTTTTCATTAACCTCAAGATGACCCACATAGACCGGAGGCGTGGGCACCCCCTCATGCTGCTCGTCAGCGTCGAAGAACTCTTCAGTCTCCGAGAGCGGCGTGCTTCCCTCCCCGCTGTTCTGCCCCTCCACTTGCAACTTGCTGCTGCTTGCCGTCGCCGAAGCAGTCCGAGATCCAGCAGCTCCCTGCGGCGCCACAACTCCAGCCTCAACCGCCTTGGCAACCGCCGCCGACTTCTCCGACTGCGATCCCAACGACACCCGCGAGCTCCCCGACACACTGCTCTTGCCCATATTCGCCTTCTCGGCCTCCATGATGGCGTCCAACGCCACAAACGCCTTCCGCATGTTGTAGAAGCCCTTTATGCTCTCTGTCAAGCTCTCGTTCAGTACGCCCACAATGGCGCCCATCAGCTGCGCCTGGGCGATGCAGCTTGCGAATTCCGAACCGGCGGGGTAGATGGACGATCGAGGCGCGTGGCGCTGGGCCTTGCGCAGGTGTTCCGAAGCGCTGTTTTCTGCATCTTTGAGCGTTTCGGCAGCTACAATCGTTCAGAGAACGGCCAGAAAACCGGCCCACCCTGTCAGTGAAATTGTCCCGTTCTCCAAATCTCAGCTCCCCTCCCCGGAAAGATAGGGAGGGGGCGTAGGGAATCAGAGGATACCTTCTTTCATGACTTCCTGCTCGAAGCCCAGGGTTGCCCTCATGAACGTGACGACTCCTTTCCCTAGCTAAATCCGCACAGCGCAGAAAGAAACGATAAGCGCAATGTCCAACCGCGGACTCCGGCATCTTGCTCATTCTACCCCGAAGGGAACTCGCGCAGGCCGAGTCGGAGCATGCATGTGTGTGGTACCTTGTGAAAGGGCGACGCGCCGTCGCCAAGAAGCTTCTCTGCGGTATCGACGTCATCGTTCATAATGTGAGAGACAGCTATATTCCCGAGAACGTAGAAAATCAGCGCTTTGCTCGGAATCTGCCGGATAAGGCTCGTCGGACACTCGGAGGAAGGGCAGTTTTGTTCTTGTCTCACATACCGCGCATAGCAGCTTCCACTAAAACAGAGTCGCGAGCGCGTCAGCATGCGTTACATGAGAAAAGAACAATGGCAGTTGTTGCAGTACGCTGCTGTGGCTCTTCCAGCGCATTTAGCGACTGGGTCGAGCCATGAAGCTTCGCTTTCGAGCCGAGCCAGCTGCCTAGAGGCATGATTGTGGTAGCGGCGGCTATGATTCGGCCGCGGAGCAAGAGCGTAGTGTTTCGATTTCGTTATTCGGATCTCTGGCGCAACGCGGAAGCTTGCTCAAGGAGGAAGTAGAGCGATCAGCGGAGTGGCAGTCGAGGTCAGGGTAACGAAGACGGGCCAAGCGTGCGGCATGAATGGGGAGTAAGAAGCAGAAGGCGAGGTGGGGGAGAGGGATGGAGGAAGAGGGACAGTCAACGGCATTGGACGGGGGCTAGGAAAGCGAAAGGCGGAGCGGGACAGAGCGGCTTTAAGAGTCGGTAAGGCTGCTGCCTCAGCCTTGCAGCAGCATAAAATAAAACGGTACGGCGGACAGTAATAAGCCGCACCAGTCACGGTCGGTAGCAATGCGGCGCGCAACAGGGCAAGCATTCCATCGATGACATCGCTGTCGCGCACTGACCCCAACTGCCCGCCTTCGGGCGATGGGTCTTGGCGCCGGTGCTGCTCTGGCCGACAGCTCGCCGCAGCTGTGATCTCGACCAATCCATCCATCCATCACCGCTGCAACACCTCCCCGCTGTCTTTACCCGTCCGCCGCCTCGACACCAAGACAGCCATTCACCCCGACCCGTGCGAGCAATCCGCCACCCACAACCCCATCGGAACCACCTCATCCCGCAACCACCCACCATGTCCGCAGCAGCGCAAGGCGACATGAACACCAAGAAGGCTATCGTCAGCGATGCCGACAACGGCGCCGACAACAAGGACCAGCAGAAGCCCGCCGCCGCGCTGGAAGAGGACGACGAGTTCGAAGACTTCCCTGTCGAAGGTGAGTCGAGAGTGAAGCTACCTAGCAAGGAACGGTAGCCAAACCGCTGCCGCTTATTTATAAGCCACTCATCCTTGCTCCCATCCTCTTGATGTGGATCACAAGCGCCAAAGACACCACGAGCGTGCTGCTGCTTGTGCTTCCTGCCCCGATATACCACACGTATGGCGTAAGCCATGAGTTCCGTATAGCATCAAACAAAAGCCACAGATCGAAAGCTAACTCTCTGGGGAATCAATAGACTGGGAACAAGAAGATACCGAGTTGCCCACCGCAAACACGCATCTGTGGGAGGAGAGCTGGGACGACGATGACACGAGCGAGGACTTCTCTGCGCAGCTGAAGGAGGAGCTGAAGAAGGTCGAGGCGAAGCGCGGTTGATAGGGACAGCCAAAAGCAAAGGAAGACGGGGTGGAATGAACAACAATCAAAACGACGAGCAAAGGGATCATCGCGTAATGAAAGATTACAAGCGTTCGACATGGGACTATGCATGGCGTTGAGTCGGGAGAACGATATCAGGCATGCCCGTGGCATGTCCGACTTCTATAATGGACAACAGATCCTTGATGGTCTTGATTGCAAATCAGCCATGCCGCCTCCGTCGCGAAAGAAATTAGGGAAATGACTTCAGTCACCACGCAGCAATCATCACAGTTTGGTGCTTATCAAAGTGCGAAGATATCTTATTGTCATCATTTACATTAAAGAAACTCATTTTCCCCGTCCCTCAAAGCCTGGGCGTGCTCCCTTTATTTTATGCCATCCAGAATCAGAGCCGACTCAACCGGCACAAACGTTCATTACAAAAGTTCCATTTACTTACTCGACAGGGCAACAACACCGGGCAGGGCCTTGCCCTCAAGAAGCTCCAGGGAAGCACCACCGCCGGTCGAGACGTGGCTGAGCTTGTCCTCGACGCCGTACTTGGCGGCGACGGTGGCAGTGTCACCACCACCAATGATGACAATCTTGCCAGACTGGGCGGCGGCGACGGCCTTGTCCAAGGTGGCCTTGGTGCCACTGGCAAACTTCTCGAACTCGAAGACACCAGCAGGGCCGTTCCAGAGGATGGTCTTGGCCTCGTCAATGGCCTCGCTGTAGAGCTTGACGGACTGCTCGCCACAGTCGAGACCCATCCAGCCGTCGGGGATACCCTCGGCGTCGGTGGCGTAGCCGGTGTTGGCGTCCTTGTCGAACTTGTCGGCGGTGATGAAGTCGGTAGGCAGGACAAGCTTGACGTTGTTCTTCTTGGCCTTCTCGACAAGGGCAGGGACGGTCTTCGCGCCGGCCTCATCAAAGAGAGAGTTGCCAATCTTCATGTTCTCAATCGTCTTCTTGAAGGTGAAAGCCATGCCACCACAGACGACGATGGTGTTGACCTTGTCAAGCAAGTTATCAATCAGCTGGATCTTGTCCGAGACCTTAGCACCACCAAGGATAGCGACAAAGGGGCGCTGGGGGTTCTCGAGGGCCTTGGCGAAGTACTCGAGCTCCTTCTTCATGAGGAAACCAGCAGCCTTCTGGGGGAGCTGGCAGCCGACCATGGAGCTGTGAGCACGGTGGGCAGTGCCAAAGGCGTCGTCTAGACCGTCGTTAGCTGCGCAGCCCCGCAAGATTTACTTTGTCGGAGCCTTACTGATGTAGACATCGCCGAGCTTGGTGAGGCCCTTGCGGAACTCCTCAACGGCGGCGGGGTCGGCCTTGACCTTCTTGCCGTCAGCGTCCTTAGAGCTGCCCTCCTCCTCGGCGTGGAAGCGCAGGTTCTCCAGGAGGACAATCTGGCCGCCAGTGGCCTTGTTGACGGCCTCCTCGGCCTCAGGGCCAACGCAGTCGCTAGTGAAGACGACGCTCTTGCCGAGAAGCTTCTCGAGCTCGCCGACAACGGGCTTGAGGCTGTACTTCTCGTTCCTCTTGCCGTCGGGGCGGCCAAGGTGGGACATCAGAACGACGGCCTTGGCGCCATTATCGATAGCGTACTTGATGGTGGGGAGAGCACCGACGATACGCTGGTTGTTGGTGATCTTCTTCTCCGAGTCGAGGGGAACGTTGAAGTCGACCTGCGAGGCGGGTTAGCGGCGATTCGTTGCTTGCATGCCAGCATACGTACGCGGATCAGGACGCGCTTGTCCTTGAGGTCGACGTCGGTGATGGAGAGCTTGCTGGAGAGCGACATGGTGGAGTTTGTGCTGGGTAGGTCTGCACGGCGTGTTAGCTGAGCCCGGAGAAGCGTGCGTGCGCAATGTAACGCCCCTGCGAGAGGCGTCCATGGAGGGGTAGCTACGACGGCAGAGCGCGGCAAAGCTCGTCGTCACGTTGCAGGCATTGGCAGGCAGCAGAGGGCAATGGGCAAAGACGAGTGCATGAGCGTACCTGGGTATCTCTGGGAAGGGTGCAGTGGTGTTGGGAGTTGAGGGAGAAGAGGACGGGCAGCTCAATGTTTTGTGCCTCGCGCGGCGGGGTCTTAAATGTGGTGGGGCAGGCCGAGCCCTAGGGTGACGTTTTGGCATTTGACATAGCACCACCAACCCGCCGCACAGGACACCTGAGGTCCGCCTCTCGCGACCCTTCAGCACAGGCACGGCATAATCTTTCGAGATAACACTGAAATCGGCTGACTGGACCCTCCCGCCCGTCTCACCCAAACTCCACCACGCCTCCCTCTACTAAAAAACACCGCACTCCCGTCGCGCTCCTGCCAGGCGGGCTCTGCCGAAATGCTGAGGCTGCTGAGATCCCCGTCACCACCCGATTCCTGCAGCTCCCACGCCGCATGCCCGGTAGCGTGATAGCCGACATCCCGACGACCGCCTTCTTTCACCTGAGGAGAAGAAAATAAAGCCCTCATCACCCTTCATTTCGTATCTGCTTATCTTGTGTCCACTCGATTCGCTCTTTGGCGTCACCCTGATGTCCTGCTTCGCCGATGCTGATACCCAAGGCTGCCGGTGGTGAGTTGTTTCGCCCTGCCGTCCTAGATGCAACCGATCTGATCTCCGATGCTCCTTGCGGCGCCAACTCTAGAAAGAAGTGGCCGGTGGCGGAGCAGTGGGTGGGCTATCACCTCATTCGGGCCGGTGAAACAGGCGGGTTGCAGATGAGACGCCTCGTTCGGATTGTCTGCACACTTTGTCTGCTCTTCAGATCGTGTCCCGACGCACTTCTTCGCGAAGAATAGCATTGGGATCGTTGGCGGCTGGAGCTCTTGCCTCGACCACCGGACAACCGGCGGCGAACTGATCACGTGTGAACGATCGCCCTTTCAGGATTGCGTTCCAGTAAAATGCTGGGCTACGACTCGAAATCGCCGCAGCAACTCGATAATTTCGACGTGGCATGCTCCAGAAAATGGTATGGGTAGATGAATTTCGAAACTAGTCTCTGACGCGAAAGATCAGTCACGGCAAAGATACGAACTGCTTTGGTCCAGAACCCGAGATCTCCATTGTCGGCGCGGCAGTCCAGACATCCCATCAGTAACCATGACTGCGGCCATTCCGCGACGAGTGAAAAATTGAGTACTGGTGACACCCCGTGTAGTCCCTGGTAAAGCACGGCGACGGTTCCCCTCCTATGCACTCTACCAACTTCGCTCCAGCAGAATTCCAGGAATAGCCACAACAACATCCATTTCTCCATTCTACCTCTCGGGTTTCTTGATTTAGATGTAAGCCAAGAGCTGTTCGCAAACAAAGATTTCTTCAAGGGAACTCACCGGATCGTCAGGGACGGTGACAAAGTTCTTCAAAAACTGCAGCATCCGTCGATCAGCATGGTACCATCAACTCCGCTCCCGGAAAAGTGGGACAAGGCAAGCAAACAGTTGGAGGAACGAAGAAGAAGAGCAGGGCGTGGACTTACGCTTCCATTCTCCAAGCATCCAACCTTGTAGCATTTCGTCGGATTTGTCGCGCACAGTCCTTGGCAGTAGATTTTCTTTGGCTCCGGGACCGGGCTGGCGCTGGCGATTAGAGGAGAAACAAGGAGAAGAGAGAGGGAGGAAAGGTAAGTGATCTTCATTGTGCCTGTTGCTCTTGAGATGGTTGCACTGCTGGATTGATGGTTATTGTAGGGCAAGAAGCCTCGTGCGGCAGACACTTAAAATTTTATATACGACGCTGCAACTGGGGTCTTTTTTTGTACCGTGGGAGTCCAGGCTTCGAACTGTTGGGCCCTTGCCGCATTTCCACGGGAACACTTTTTTTTTTCCGACTGGTTTACATCTACTTCTAAACTATTTGCAAGTTGATCAGACAGCATGACCGGGAAACGCCGTTATATTATCAGAACTATGGTATCGGTTCGCCTCACAAGCAAAAAAAAAAAAAAGTCACGAGAGATAAGAAGGAAAAGATCACAACATCCCTCGCTCCAAAAATCTCACAGGTAGATCTACATGCCTGGCTCGCAAGAACTCGGCCACATTCTTCCCCAATACGTCGTAAGTTCCCGAACAGCTTACACCGCGGTCAAGATGTTCATGTAGCAGGAAGTGAACGGCGCGCATGTTCGGCAATTCGAAGCGACCCTAGATCGGAGAGATAACGGTTACCATTGGTTAGCAAGTGCCTTTTAAAAATAAAAGGGTTGAGGAGCATTAAATTTCTCCGTCCCAAATTACCACGTTCTAGAGACCGGGGGGGAAAGGACAGAGAAAAGGAGGGCAAGTGGGGAGCACTCACGATCGGCTTTCCCTTGAACTCATCCGCTAGCAACTCCTCCATCTTTGCCACACTCAACAATCCCCTCAACCAGTCCCACTCGTCTTGATGTCGGACCCAAAACCCAACGTTGCAATCACTGCCCTTGTCCCCGCTACGCGCATGCACAAGCCAGCCCAGCGGACCGCGGACCGTCTTCCCAAATGCCGTCGCAGGGTCTACGGCACCGCCGATGGTAGTAGTGGTAGGCTGACTGGGCTGGATTTTGTCCCAAACGCGTGTCTGTGGTGGTGGTGGGATGTCCAGCATCTCTCCACCACGCCAGGGGAGGTGCACGCGGTGCCGGATGTCCGCCTGCGGCAGCAATGTGACATAGTACTCATGGATTGGTCGAGGGAAGGCCATGCGCAGGTCGAGGTGCGGCGTGGCACCGGGATAGCCCTGCATGATGGGGTCGATGCAGGGGCGGGCGAAGTGCTTGGGCGCGAGCACCTCGGCCACGGGGGCCTGCGCCAGCACGCGCATGTCGACCGTCGCTGCGGCTTGACTGGTTGGATTCTCGGGCGCGGTACCGTGTAGGGTGAAGGTGAGCTTGGAGAGCCGCTGGATGCGCGCCGGTCCGAGCAGCTTGCGGATCTGCCGCTCCATCATGCGCGCCTTGGCCGCGATGTCCAGCCCGACCATGAACCAGTGGAACTCAGCTTGGTAGCCGCCGTGCGCTGTCAGCCCGACTTTGGTGGTTGGAGGCGGCGGGGCGGACTTGACGCCATGCACGGCCACGCGATCGGTCGAGAGTTGCTCGAACCAGACGGAGTCGAGGATGGCAGTCACGTCGGAGTTGAAGTACCATGGACCTTGGATTTCGTAGAGCAGTTGGGAGGAGCACGTGTTGATGGAGACTTCTCCGCCGGACCCTTGGCTCTTGGTGATGACGACCCCGCCTTCGGAAGAGATCTCTGCAATGGGGTATCCGATGTCGTCCCAGCCTTTGTCTTCGAGGGACTTGAAGCCGGTGTAGTTGCCGCCGCATACGTAATTAGAGCACTCAATCAGATGGCCAGCTACGAAGGCGTTGGCAAGCTGGTCGAGGTCGGTCCGCTTCCATCTGTGCCACCAGCACGCAGAGCCAATGATGGGAGATGCATCTGCTACTCTTCCGCAGATGACAATGTCTGCTGCTGTCAGTATTATGATGGTGGGCTGGTCCGGGGAACGCACCTGCACCCTCGGCGAAAGCTGTCGCGATGCCGAGGCCTCCCAAGTACGCCTGGGCATAGATGGGCTTGAATTTCCAATCCCGTAAGACTTCGCCGGTGTAGATGTTCTCAAACCGGGAATGCCCTGCGTCCATGGCTTTCTGGACTGCGGGTAAGACTTCATCGCCGGATATCCAGGCCACATTCAAATCCAACCCTTTGCTTTTTACCAGCTTCATGACTACTTGGCAAAGCTTTTCGGTGTCAGCAGCACCGGCATTGGCGGCGACTTTGATCTTGTGTTTGGCAATGTCTAGGAGGGCTGGCTCGAGTGCTTCGAGGAAGCTAGCCTCGTAGGCATTGCCGGAATCTGCACGAGTATTAGTCGTTGGATTTTACTCAAAGGTTTCAGGGCCGCCGCGCACCCGCCGTTTTTATGGAGCCTTTGGTGGTCATATTAGCTTCCGACATCCAGTCACCAATGATGACGTCCACGGGGTCGTTCTGATGGTTTGCTGCGAATAGGCGCATGGCATCGCGGCGGTCGGCACTCGAGCCGGAGCATCCTATCCTGGAGTGAGCGACAGGCACGCAATTGAAGGGCGGACCACAGTACCTCCGATGCGAATTGATCGTGTCTGGGGCATAATGTCAGGGGAAAAGCAAGCAGTGTCGGTAACGACAGGATGGCTGGAGAAGCGGGTGCAAATTAAATGGAGAGGTATAACAAAGACGCAGTGTCTGCGTCACTGGCATTTGATTCTTGTCGGCTCCCCGCTGCTACTGCAGGGTCCGAGGTTGGTGGCTTTTCTTACGTCTCTATGGGTAGAAGCTTGAGGGGTTGTAGCCGGGTACCGACGCGGCCGACCCGGAGTGCGGGGTGAGCCTCAAGCCACAGCAGCTGAAGCTTGTGCCCCGTGGGGCATAAGTCGTCAGCGCTATTTATATCGCCCACGGAGAAGCGTTGCTTATGGTACAGTACATCTGCGGTTGTAGTCAGTAGTTTCCTGCCGTGAAAAATGTTAGTGATGCGATCGAGAGCACCGCTTCGTGTCGCTAGCGCCGTGCCGTCCCCCCTAGGAATGCAACATGGCGCAAAGAGGACGGATCATTCAAAGTATCCAAAGGAACGTGAATGTGATACGAAAATGCCAGGACAAGTTTCCACTGTGTTCCTGCACTAAGCGAGTCTACCTTGGAGCAATCCTGAGTTACTGTGCGCCTCTCCGCCCGGTGCGATGGGTCATGCTGACAGCATGTCCAGCAATTAGCAAGTTTCTGGAACAAAAATGAATTCACGCTAGCAACTGACTGCAGGAGGACGTGCAGCAACAGGGATATCGCAGATGGGGCGCAAGCTGCGCATTTCTGTATGACATCAGACACCGAGACTAGAGCCGCAGTGGGAAGTTAAGGGGGCCCGAGTAGCGCAGGCTCGGAGATGGCGAACCTCTGCTGCAAGTAGTAGGTGGTCCTGACCGCAAGGCAGCAGTGGTCATGTGATGTCGCGCCTAGCCTTCATTGCCACCGCGACGCGCGCGCGCCTCCCCAAACTTTCGACGCGTCTCCTCACAACTCTTTCGCGTAGCAGACCAACCACTTGCACCAGACATCCGCTTCTCCACTTATCGAGCACAAAAGAGCAGTCTTTCCAGCACCCTTGTGTACCCAAGCCGGCCAACGCCACCATGAGCGCCGAAGAGGACCCCTCGCAGTCCGGCTACGATGACAGCATGGCAGGGCCAGGCGCTCCTACGCCCTTGAGTGCTCTCGAGGCATGTTGTCGCGCAAATCAATGACACTACCTGCTCGTATATCTAATGGCTGAATCCAGGGTGTGAACGGCCTGACTGCACGCGACATCAAGCTCGTCGTCGACGGCGGCTACCACACGGTAGAGTCGGTGGCATACACGTCAGTCGCATAGACTTATTACTCTGGTAGTAAATGCTGAAATGTTGCAGGCCCAAGCGCGTGCTCGAGCAGATCAAGGGAATCTCGGAGCAGAAGGCGACCAAAATCCTGGCCGAGGGTAAGGACGCTGGACTCCTGTGGAGCGAGGCTTATCTAACAGACATTAGCCGCGAAGCTGGTTCCTATGGGATTCACCACCGCAACAGAAATGCATCAAAGACGCAGCGAGCTGATCTCCATTACCACTGGCTCAAAGCAGCTCGATACTCTCCTCGCTGGCGGCATCGAGACTGGCTCCATCACGGAAATTTTCGGAGAATTCAGAACTGGAAAAAGTCAAATTTGCCACACTCTTGCCGTAACGTGCCAGCTCCCCTTCGATATGGGCGGTGGAGAAGGCAAGTGTTTGTACATTGACACGGAAGGCACTTTTCGGTATGTCTCTACCCGTCCCTTCGCGGTTTGGATTGCTTACACATGCTGTAGACCTGTGCGTTTGTTGGCGGTGGCAAACCGTTACGGACTATCGGGTGAAGAGGTCCTGGATAACGTTGCATATGCCCGCGCATACAACTCGGACCACCAGCTATCGCTTTTGCAGCAGGCTTCGCAGATGATGACGGAGACCCGTTTCTCGCTGCTCATTGTCGACTCGGCAACATCCCTGTACAGAACCGACTTTGCGGGCCGTGGTGAGCTTTCGGCACGCCAGGTCCATCTTGCCAAGTTTATGCGCACTCTGCAGCGCCTAGCCGACGAGTTCGGCATCGCTGTCGTCATCACAAACCAGGTCGTGGCGCAAGTTGATGGTGGCCCTAGTGCCATGTTCAACCCCGATCCGAAGAAGCCTATTGGCGGCAACATCATCGCACATGCAAGCACAACGCGTCTCAGCTTGAAGAAGGGCCGCGGTGAGACTAGGTTATGCAAGATCTATGACAGCCCGTGTCTGCCCGAGAGTGACTGCATGTTCGCCATCAACGAGGACGGTATTGGCGATCCCAGCCCCAAGGACTTGGAGAAAGAGTAGTGGAGCCTTTCGACTGATGTGTATCATGGCGAAGCGCGGCTGGGGAGCGCGGCGCAACGATGTCTTTCTTGCTCTTTTTGGCTGGTTGCATGGATGGCGAAAGTACAGGGCATGTTTTCCGGGTGTTTGCTGAGCATGGGCGTCTGTGGCAGTCTGCTTAGATCTTTATGATTTATCCCCTCGAACGCATTCAAATGAATAATATTGTTGCTGTAGAGCCCAAGGTTGCATTGGATAATATAGCATGTGTAACTGCTGTGGCTGGTGCTGTGGCGGGTGCACGCGCGCGATCGCCAGCGCCGAATCCCTGTCGTGTTCAGGCGTGTCGAAGCTCAAGTTTGAGCTCGCAAAGCTGCTCCGCCCGACAACACCGCGTCCGCCCATTGCGCTCCTCCGCGAACACCGCCTCGACCTTCAAGCGCCCGATCCGCGCTGGATGGCGCTGCGATGGCTACCTCTACCGCCCCTCTCCTCTACCGGGAGACGCGACTGAACCTCGATCCGCCCTACGCAGGCTCTACCATTGGCGTCACGCTCCCGCCTCACAGCACCTCCGCTTTCCTGTCGCGCCCCAAGGGCAAGCGCATTATTGTCGAAGAAGGCAACACCAGCTCCGATGAGACGTCCTTCGCCCGTCGCCACCTCGCGGCAAACGACGCCTCCATCTTCTTCCGGCGCAAACATCCATACCCGCGGACTTTCCTGTGGAGGATTCTGGATGACCGTAAGGTCTTGGAGCTGCGTTCAGTAGACCTGACCGTCGACCGTCACCACAAAGGCGAGGCCATTTTGACGCTGTTGCTGAGCTTCCCCAATGCCATCCGTCCGTTTGGCGTTGCTCTGGCCGAGCGCGAAGATCGCGACGCGCTCAACGTCTTTGTCTTGACCACCGCCAACGAGCTCTACACGCTCGATTTGCACAAGGATTTCTTCATTCGCCCCGCCGCTACCGAGATCGACGTTGACGTCTGGTGCAAGACGTGTATTCCCTCCGCGTTCAGCTTCCGTTACCCGTACCGCATAGTCGCTAGCAGCGCGCTCGAGCTGTTGGTCTCACTACACGACGGAGGTCTGCTTCGATTAAACAGAACTGCCGCATCGGATGGTATGTTTGAAATGGACTAACAATTCACTCATGCGAATATAATAATGACAAGAACCACAGGCTCCTCCTGGCGCGAGACTTTCTTTTCCGAAGGTGGTTGGGGCTCCGCTTTCAAGAGTTTGATCCCGTGGAAAGGCCATAACACCGTCCGCTTCGGCACTCTTGATCTCGAGGCATCGACTGCGGCCGCCATTGCCCTATCTCCGGACGAGAAGCACATATTCACGGTCTCTCTGAACCATATCCTGAAGGCGTGGAATCTGGAAACCGGAAAAATCGGCGTGCAAACGGATTTGCTTGGCGAGAATGACAGGGACCCTCAGAAACTGGCTCAGTTTTTCATTGGCGCGGAGCAGCCAAAGTTGATGGAGGTCCTGGAGGTTCAGGCTCCACAGGACGGCGATGAATATTTTGTCGTCACCTACTCGCCGAAGCGCCATCAATTCAAGTTCTGGGGTGTTAGGGACGCTGACGATGTGGAGTTCGGCATCCACGACGTTCAATCAGACTTCGTGTTCGTTCCGCCGGTCGATGAGCTCATGAATACTACCGTCTGGAACATGGAAGAGTTTCATTTCAAAGCTCGGCCCGGCTGGAGAAGCTCCGAACTCTGGATCCGTGTCAGGTCAGGCCCCAGGTGCATGGTATTCACGTTAAAATTCGACCTTTATGACTCGGCCGAGCAACTTGCCGACATCTGGAGAAACAATTGGGTGGCTGTGGACTCGGGCTCGCTCACGGTGGAGGCTCTGAAGGCGTCGCCCGCATACCCGATCGAGCCGAACCTCGAAGATCCATCGATCCACTCGCAAAGCGTTTCCGAGCAGTGGATCGATTTCTTGTTTTACCCCGGTCGCTTCACGAGCGCGACGCTCGAAACTGCTCTGTGCGTCTACCGGCGTGGCCTTGGCGATTCTGCCACTCGTACACTCGTATTGAGCTCCAGTGCCAAGGCACCGATCAAAGACCAGATCTCAGCCGCGGTCGCCGCGAAGGTTCCCACCAGGCACCTTCCAGACGGTCAGATCGATTTCGATCAGTATGAGGTCGACATGGCGGGACAGTGGCAGGTGTTCTATGGCGTAATCAAGGACTTGCACAAGCGCCGCGGCGAGCCTGTCGCATTAGCTCTCGACGTCGAGGATGACCTCCCTTGGCTGCTTCTGTCAGATTACGCGACGCCAGTCAGGGCGTGTAGCGAGGTCGAGATACTGCGGTTGAACGATGAAACGCTTGCCTCTCTCGAAGAGCCCGCACTCTCGAGGCCGCTCTTCAAGGCATTGAAGGACGACTTGTCGATAGATGTCGCCAAGCTTCTCACTGCTGCTTCATCGTTCCGTAATTCATTCGTCGCTTCATTCCGGGATGAACTGGCGCTCGCTGTCAAGCGGGAGATCTGCCAAGAAGATTCGTTCTCGATTCCCGATCGTATGAAGGCCTTTGAAGCTTGCTGTGGTCTTTGCGAGCAGGTCACCGACGAGGACTTCGAGAAGCTTGAGTCACTGCTTGAAGACCTTGGTGGTTTCGCTGGCGTAACCCAGGAGCTTGTATTGGCGGCGTTGGAAAGGTTAGTGGAGGATGAGCGAGGCCACCATCACCAAAGAGCCATCACTGGCTATGGTGCAAAGTCTCTGATCAGAGGCGCTCAGGAGATATTGAGCCTGACGCATGAGATTCTCCTCGACCTCCTGGTGCTCATCGTCTTCATGAGCCAAGAACTCGAAGCTCAAGAGACACCCTCCCTCCAGCCTGCCGACATCTACCCTGACATAATCGAGAGGCTGAAGGGCATCACCATCTCCAAGTGGCTAGTAGCGGCGGTGCGAGCTGACCCGAAGCCTCGGTCACGACGAAGCTCAGTCGGGGAGCCCAACTCAGCCGAGAACCCTGTAATCAAGTCGACAGCAGTGGTGACATTGTTCGAGAGCCTCTTCATCGGCGACTGGGCAGAATTGAAGACGCCTTCAGCACCCGCTTCGGAGCTCATTACTTATTGGTGTCGCTCATGGTCGTTTGGCCTTCCTCTGCCGGAAAATTGGGAGTTCGTGGGCGCTGGGGTTCTGAGCAATCTGCTCAAGTACGGCAACTTGGACTTGGCCACCGACTTTTTGCCGTTCGTCCCAAACAGCATCTGGGGAACTTACCTCAAAGGGCGCTATTACCTTGCGGTCGGAGACTTCAAGCTGGCCAGCACATATCTCAACAGAGTCAGCTTCGGATGTGGTAAGCCGCGTTTTCACATTGTTGCGAGAGGATTAACCCTGATTGACGTGTAGCGAAAGGGTTCTTCGACATCTTCAACACCGACCTCTACAATTTCCTCAGCCCTAACGAGAAGGAGTACTTCCACGAGGGCCTGTCAAGGTTTTGCCAGCATGTCATGTACCTGTTCGAGAAGGCAAAAGCGCACGCCTATGTCATCCAGTGGGCGGAGGCGGCGCTGTTTGCCGTTCAGACCGAGGACCACGAGCAGGTGCGTATCAAGCCGACGAGGCGTGTGGGGGGGGGGGGGGGAAATGCTGATGATAGGCCAGACCAAGATGCTCAAGCAGGAAGTGCTGTCGAGGCTCTTCCAGGCTTGCGTGCAATCTTCAAATTTCCGCGAGGCGTACGGCGCCCTATCCCGGTATCCGGATAACAGCCTGTGAGTGCAGTAACGATCTACCTGATACACATTCAATTTTCTGACACGTGATGCGTAGCCGAAGATCGGCCCTGGCGACGCTGGTCAAGACGATGATCAACCAGAACCAGATGCCCCTGCTCATCACCTTCCCCTTCACCAGGCAGCTAGAGGACGTGGATGCGATTCTCGCTGGACTGTGCAGAGAGACGGTCAGCGTGAGCAGCGGGCCGGGCTTCCACCGGCTGCTGTACGCCTTCCGCATCGCCAAAAATAATTACCGGGGGGCGGCGCAGATCTTGTATGATCTTATTACGCGGCTGAAATCATCATCTGCGGCGCTGCAGGACCCCAAGGACGAGAGCATCACGCAGGCGTACCTGACGCTCATCAACACGCTCAGCCTGGTGACGGAGCAGGACCAGTACCTGCTGGTGGGGCAGGGCGAGGGCGAGGGCGGGCTAAAGGGCGTGCCGGATGGCAAGGCGGCGCCGAGGAGGCTGGTGACCCTGGAGGATTTACGCAGGGAGTACCAAGCCGAGCTGGACCGTGTTGCGGCTATGGAGACGGGCCGTTTCGCGTTCAGTGCAGGCGGCGGCGACGAGATGGAGGTGCTATGACTGAGGGGTTAAATAAAGGAGAAAAGCAATAGAGCACGGGAAGCGGGGACTTGAGCATTGATGTGAGGGGCACTATTGTAATGGCCGCGGGCAAAAGAAAGACAGTGGGCGCGAGGTTTCACGGGAAGGTTCTCAATAGCGAGGAGTTATACGGGGTGGCATGGCCGATCGGGGAATTCTATTTTTGTCGCTGAACACACCGCTCTGACTGGGCCGGTGGGACTGTTTTGCCTGAGGCCAGCGGGAAGTTGCCGTCTTGGGGAATTGGCTTGGGGTTGATAGCGTCTCCTGTGTGACGAGATTGCTATCTCGCTATCTCGGCAAGCTGAGTGGGCGAAACACTACGCAAATCCCCTGGAGGCGGGCAGCCGGCGCGGGCCCAATTTGGCATTGCGTCAGAGCAGAGCTTGCGACCCAATCCCTGAAGGATTTGGACGGATCCACAGCCACGTTCCTCGTGTTGCTGTGTCGCGCTGCCGTGCTTGCCCACGCCCTCGATCTCTGTCGCGCGCCCGTGGCCTGAGGCCAATGATGGCTTCTGCCTTTCCACTCACTTCGACGCTCCCTTCCAATCGCTCGCTGCAGATGCCGCCGACGACGCAGCCAGGAACCCTCTCGACGCCTCCACCACTGCCGCCGCCGTCACATCTGCTGTTTCTCCACAAGCGCGACTCCCAATACTTGCTCCGCTCGCGCCGGCACGAAGCCAGCAAGCCTCCAGACACCGCGCGCGCGAGGACGTCGCTTTTCCGTTCCTTATCTTCTGCCCCGGCCTCTGCTGTTTCGCCCACGTCTGGGAACACGCAGCCGCCCTCCGCTCGCTCTGCATTGCCAGCGCCTGCTGCCAGCACCTCTGCCTCTGCCTCTCCTTCGTTTGCACCTCGTCCTTCTTCTTCCCCACCCGTTTCTAATAATAATGCTCTTGTCACCACCACTGAACACGCATCGCCAACGCACGTCTCTCCATCTGCGCCCATTGCCGCTTCTGGCTACCCTTCAGCCTCATCCTTCGAGCCTGAGCATAAGCCCGACCGCCACATCAGCCCCCACCAACATCGCACCAGCTCCACAACAGCTTTGACGCATACTTGCGCGCGCCAGTCGCAAGACCAGCAAGCGCGGCAGCCTGACGCGCAGCCAGCCGCGCACGCGCCCACGACGCAAGCCACGGCCGGCAGCCGCTTACAGGAACCGCGAGGAAACCAACAAAAGTCCCCTTGGTCGCACGGCTTTGTGATGTCGCAAAAAAACCGCTCTACCTCTTCGCTGCTTGAGAGGCGACGCTCCATCATGGGCGCAAGAAATTTGTTTTCGTCTTCGTCATCTGGTCCTGCCGAAGTGGACCATTTGCAACGGCCGCGGACGAGTGCCGGCGCTGCCGAGGCTAGCCCGACGAAGAGCAGGTTCTCGAGGCTGCGGTACAGGCGGAATCGCGAGAAGACGGAGCCCGACGTTGCCGAGCCGCACCAGCAGCGACGCCAGACCACGCTGGAACAGCTCCCCGAGGGGGCTTTTTTGGACTTCGACGACGATGCGGCTGAGCCGGAGAGCAGACCGTCGACATCTAGCAGCGTTGCCAGCAGTGTCAAGAGCAGCGGCGGATGGAGCTGGTCAATGAGGAGCAGGAGGAGCAGTGGCGGTTTGAGGGAGAGGTGGAGAGCAAGGTACGTCTGTTATTTCCTATTTTGGCATTTGCTGGTGATCTCCCGGAGAATTTATGCGTGGCGCGCGTGGGACTTAGCAATTGACTGACGTTGCTCTGTAGCAGCATTTCCTCCTCATCCTCATCCCTATCCTCTGCATCATCCTATATCTCCTCGTCTTCGTCATCCACGTCCAGCACTTGGTCTTCCCTCGAATCCACACCACGCGCTTCCATCGCCTCCTCTCGCACTTCTTACTCCAGCGACGATGAAGACATCCGTCCTCAAAAGGAAACCCCCGGGACAACACGCCCCACCAAGACCGTCCGAGCATATGTTTGCCGCCACTTCGTCTCGATACCCATTCCCGAGGAGGAGCCAGAAGACATCCAGAACAGCCAGCAGTCACAGCAAGCCCAACTGCCTCCAACGCCCTCACCGGATGAGAACGAGGGATGCATGACCGACCCAATGGCCGACGCCTTTGATTTAGACGCACACCTTCCACCACCCCACATCCTCCGACCCTGGGTCGAGCCCACCCCTCCGCCCACCCCTCCGCTGCAGCAAAAACAGCTGCAGCCCCCCTCGTCACCGCCAACAGAACACCTTTCGGTCCCACAGAGCCCACCGCCAGCACAGGGCGTGCCGACCTTCATCCTAACGCCCGCATCGCCAATCCAACCTTCCAGCCCTTCTCCATTCTCCTCGTCCCCGCCCTCGGCCGCTATTGCTCGCCGCTCCTTCTCTGCACCCGTCACTTCAAACCCGAGTACCGTCCCGACGACCGGCCTCCGCCGAAGATCGACATCGAACGCATCATCTTCTCGCCAGAAAGTCGAAAAGGGCACCCCGGCGCACTGCCCGACGTGTGTGCGGCTGCAGGAGTCAATGGCGCACATGCGCAAGGTTGCAGGCATTTACGGGCCACGGCACAGCTTGACGGTTGCAGCGGCAAAGAATGCTCGCGCGGCGAGGGTGGCGTGGGCGGAGGCGCAGTGGGAGGCTAGTTGTGCTGATGATGGACCCGACGACGCCGCTGTCAAGTCGAGGAAAGAGGGTCTTGCCGCCGAGAAGAAGAAGAAGAAAGCCGTCAGCATCCAACCGGGCGCCACGTTTTTCGTCGATCGTGAACCGTTCGTCCAAGGCCCGCCCAGCACGTCAGCAGGAGACGATGCGGAAGAAGAGGAGGCCATCGACATCGAGGCCCAGCTCCAGCGCGAAATGATCATCGGACAGCGGCTGTGGGGCCCGCTCGGGGAGAGGGGCCGGAAGCAGCGCGAGTTCAAGCGGTCATTGAGCGAGTCGTACGTGCCCGGCCGGTGGGCGGTCGCCGCTGGAAACGAGTGGCTGGATACTAGCGGCCGGACACAGACGTACGAGGAGTTTTGGGAGGGCAAGACTAAGGGGAAGGACGGCGGAAGCGTGCTCTTAGGCGGAAAAGTCATCAGGGGCGTGCTGGGGAAGATGGTCCCCGGCGCGGGCCACGCCAAGAGAGAAAGGGAGAGAGCAGAGAGGTTGGAGAGAGGGGTGGGTCTGGATGTCGATTGATCTGATCCTTTGATCTTCTTGTTCATATGCTTCTTTTTTTTCGCACGCGCAACTCTTCAGTCTGGCTTGAGAGGGGTTGCGGTGCATGCATTTCACGGCGTACCGTCTTTTTTTTTCCCCCTGTTGCATGTTACCCTCATAGATGGGTTGAGCGGATTCTTTCGATTTTTCGTCTTTCCTTGCTTTTCTTTTTCCTCTGAGACACCCCCTTTTCGCTCTTGTTTGTCCGAAGAAAACGGACGGTGCATGGATCGGATTTTGTTTTCTTTTTCGAGCAAGCATTTGGATCACATCAAATCTCCTTTTGGGATAGACGACGCAACTGTATATCGTCGTCGTCAAGCATATTATCATTGTCACGATAGCATCGAGCTCTCCTTTTTGTTCACAGATGTATATATACTAGGAGGCGAATAGGTTGGAAGAAAGGAAGAAGAAACGTGACTCTCAAGACGCACGTATAGGTTTGACGGAAGGATGGATCGATGGGCGAACGGGAGAGACGTAGATGCAGACGTCGAATGTAGATGAATTGTGCAGTAAAGTGGGAATTGTAATCTCTCTAAGCAAAGAGTGATAAGAGAGTAAAGTGTAGGCTGGTATATCGAGTCTCGTGAGAATTCCCTCGAAGTTTTCCGTTTAGGCACTTGTCGTCGCTCAAATAGTGCTCGAATAAAAATGGAGCCCTCGACAACGCGCCAAGGCTCCGGCTTGCTGTTGCCTATGTACCTTGACATAAGCTCCCCGTCCTGTGGCGCTGATCCTACGGAGGATCTGTCCGTTCTAGAAGCTGACCGGGCTGAGTCAGCGGTGGCGGCGGCGGCGGCGGCTGCGGCGCCGCGCCGGGCGGGTGACGTGTTTTTCCCCTTCTTTTTTTAGTATGTTCAAAGTATTGATCTATCGTTAGGTGAGGCCATCGTAAGGCCCGGGAAAAGAGCGGAGCAAAAAGTGGAGGCATGTGTGCGTGTATATGTTGGATTCTATGAAGTGACGGAGATCTCCTCGAGGTAAGGCTCGGATGGCTGAGCCGGTTGGTTTTACGTCAGGGCTTCTGATGTACCTTTGGTAGTCAAGAATCGAGGCGCGGTTGGGGGGCCTTGCATGATTCTGGCTGTTATTGGGATTCTGTTATGCATGGCCTCGTGTTCACTGAAGGGTAGGAGGTAGATGCTTGAAGCATTCGCGCTAGTCGTCTATGTTGGAGTCTGGTGGGCCTATTGCCGGGATGACCGCCGTTCTGAAGGCTTTGGAATGCGGGTCAGGGTAGTTGTAACTAGGGGTGCCTTGTCTGATATTTTAGAGGGGTGTTGGTGGAGATTAAGTTATCATAAAGTAAGACATCGTAACGTCTCGAAGGGAAGAGATGGGAGGAGTATAATCTAGTAGGACACATCGGGCTTCTGTAATACTAAAGATAAAATGAAGGCTGATGCTTTGGGTGAAAGCATATTATTCAAGCCGAGTGGGTGGCTCGGATATTGTAGGGCGAATGAAGATGTAGTTTTGAAAAGCGACACTTGGCTTGGCATAATGTTTTTCTTTTGTTTGAGGGATCTTGAAACAGATTTATTGACTGATAAAGAAGAAAGGTTAGAATGTGCCGTGTTGATTGTGCTATGATGTGGAACTTGAAGAGCATTGGGGAAGAGGAACATGAGTCTCCGTGCATGGGCGCTTGGCTCACCTGATATGGCAGATGCTCTTGTAGAATGCGACTTGAGACATCCTGGACGGTTGAGGTAGTGGTCAATTTCAAATGAACATGACATCATCGTTGATTGCTCAAGTGCTTTGCTTCCTCAAACACGCGCATGAGAAAGCACTCTATTGACATGAATGCAAATGACCAATCGAGCATAATTCTCAATAGAATTGACCGTGACCTCTCCTCATTACTGTACCCCCGGTGGTTTCCAATTCGCCAACCCAAGACATTATTGCAATGCGCCGCTAACCAACCACTTCGTTTCAGGGGAAGGGAAGGGCACATAGAGACCAAAAACAACAACAAAAAAAAAAGCAAACGAAACAACAAAAGCAAGGAAAGGCCGACAGGGCCAGAGCTAGACAGACGATAATAAAGGAAATAGACGATGACTGACAGAGAGGTAGACGAAAAGAGAGGAGATTGAACAGACAGAGATGCAAGGAAAGCCGCAGGCAAAGACGGGAAAACGGAAAGGAAAAATGCGCTGGAAAGCAATGACGCTAAAACAATAACCCACTCCAAGTAAAAGGACAAAAGCACAGAACGAGCAAAACGCCAATGAATCCCCTTTACGCCTCCTGGGCATAAAACATCATGAGCTCTTCAACTTTCCCTCGTGGATTCCCGAGAGCAGCCAGGCGCGCGAATTGGTTCCGGTCATGCGGCCCAGTCGTTTTTCTCCATGCAGTTCAAGCAAATGTCGACGCGCATGACCATATCGTCGTCCGGATCATTGCCCGGGCAGATGGTCTTTGTTCTCTTCCGATCCGGGCAGCGGTAGTAGGTCTGGGTTGGCTGGGAGCAGCCGCAGCTGTACGACTTCTGGATTCCTTTGCACATGTTGATCGGCGGTGGACTGATATATTGGAAGTTCTGGAAGCGACTTGGCAGATCGGCGGCGAGATTGTGAAGGTCGTTGGTCGGGTGAGGGAAGAAGAAGAAGTGGAAACGAAGGCTTAGGCAATAGCTGCAATCTATGCGCTGTACATTGTTGAAAATAGACGTAAGGGCTGGGTGTTGAAAGGAGAGAGAGAGAGAGTGAGGGTTAGTTCTGGTGAGAAACAAGCGAGAGAGAGCATGGTCTGGAGTATTTGAGACACAGGGTTCATGAAGGTGTCTAGGTTGCAGCGCTTGGGCCGGGGCCATCTACGCAAGGCAATTGAACAAAGAAATAACGGAGGCGGTGCTTGGGCGGCGCGCATTGCCCATCCAAATTTGCTGGTGCTATACAGAGAGCGAGGTCCGGAACGGCCAATGAGCTTGGAGCGCGGTGAGGATGCGGGCGCGGGGGAACTGTGCAGCAGATCATCATTGCTGGCGGCAAGATGAGCCTATGTCCGAAGAGTGCCGACAGCCCTACGGTAGTTGAGTGTGGGAGAGGAGAGGGTGAGGCCCGGCATGCGCGCATGGCCGCTGCTGCAACGGGCGCGCTAGTCCCCTTACGTCACTAGCCGTGGCCCGAGCTTAAATTTCGAGCGAAAGCTGTGTGAGCTGGGCGCGACACCTGCCCGCCGCCTAACCACCGACTCCCTCCACCACAGACCACCCAAGCCAGCGCTTGCGAGTTGCCCAACATGAGCGTACGCGCCTCTCTCCGCCCGCAATTGCTGCCGATGCTGACTGACTCAGGGTTTCATGCCCGTCAACCCGCGCCCCATGCTCCTGGCCCTGTACGTCACCACGCTGCGCGCTGCCTCGCCCGCGCATCCATGCTCCAGCGCGTCGCTAACGTCCTTCGCAGTGTCGGCAAGGACATCCGCGTCCGCCTCAAGTGGGGCTACACCGAGTACACCGGCACCCTCATCTCCGCCGACAGCTACATGAACCTCCAGCTTGCCAACACCGAGGAGTTCATCGACGGAAAGAGCACTGGCACTCTTGGCCAGGTCCTGTTTCGGTACGAGCCCAAAGCCCCTCCCACGCCGTGACCCTCGCGCTGACCGACCCCAGCTGCAACAACGTTCTCTGGATTTCTGCAAAGGACGCGGGCGAACCAGGCAAGTCAAACGATGCAGAGATGAGCGGTTGATTTGGAGACGGATAACTACTTCAGTGGCTGCAGGTCCCAAGGCGGTAGAGGAGAAGGCTGGCAAAAAACTTCTGACGGCGGCTCCGGAGGAGACTGGCAGTCGCCAGCAGCGCAACGTCATCAAGGAGGATCCTGGCCATGGAAAGGCTTGCTCTTCTACTGGCGGCACTGCCGGAACTGTCCGGTCTGGCGATGGTCCTCGTTCTCGCGATACTGCTTCTCTCACCCCTCCTTCGGACATGACTACCATTCCTAAGCGCAAGCGCGACGATGGCGAGGTAGAGGAGGAGCCGGTTCCCGACCTGAAGCGCGCAAAGGTCGAGAAGGAGTGATCATCATGGTTCTTCATCCCCCGGCATGCCAATTGGCATTAATTGGTTCAGGACGGCTTCTGGGCGAGCTTCAAGCATAAGCATGGTTCATATGGAGTTTTCAGGTCATCGGAACAGGATACCACAATGAGAAAGGCCGGGCCATTTGTTCACGGCCTATTTCCCCACGACACTTGCCTGTTTGGATGGCTGTACCTTCTCGCTTCCATGTGATCCAACAGACTACTCGATCTCCTCTACTACAAGCTTCCTACCATGGCGTTGGCCGCTCTCATCCTGCGCATTCACACCAACGTTTAAGCCCCTCAGCTCAGATAGCCCCAGATCACCTGTTAACTGGATACCCTGCCCAGCCAACGAGCCATCCCCTCTCACACCCAACGCCTTCTTCACGCGCCATGTCTCTAGTGCCTCTAGCACCTCACCTGCATGCCCCTTTACGACCGCATCCCCATCCTGATCCCTCACCCACCTGACAACTCTCTCCACCTCCTCCCACTTGGTCGGCGACAGTCCAGCACCTTCTCCAACCATCGCCCCTTTGCTACCCCCCTCCTCATGCACCTTATCCATCGCCTTCACGAGCCCCCATACCACCAGCACCGCCGCCCGCCTCAGCACTGCGTGCCTCTCCTCCGTCTCAAGCGCCAAGCTGCCAACCGCGATGTCGATGCCAGCCGCCACGTCCTCGGGCAGCAGCAGCGCCAGCGTCGCGGGCTCCTGGACGACGGTCGTGAAGACGCTCAGGGCGAGCGCGCGCAGCCGCACGTCCTCCTCAAGACCCGTGTCGCTCCAGCCGGACACTATGGATGCGAGGAGCGCGGCGTCTGCGGCGTCTCGTTTGCCCTCTTCTCCCTGCTCCTCTTCGCCCAGGATCGAGGGGACCTCGCCGCCCCACGCTTTTTCCGCGTCGCGCCTCCTGCGCTCCTCGAGCCGCGCGGTGCGCTGGCGGGCGCGCTGGTCCTGCACGCGCTGACCGCGGCGAGACGACACGCGCACGGCGGCGCTGGCGATTTTGCGGATCACGGTGCGGGAGGCGTCTGGCGGTGACGACTGATAACGGTTCCGGACGTGGACCAGCGATTCCTGCACGTCTGCGGCGACGCGGCCCAGCACCTCGCCGATGCGCAGGCGTGCGTCCAGCCCGCCTTCCCCCACTGCCGTCTCGTCGGCGTCGACAAAGGCATTTGCGAGCAGCTGTCCGGCGACAAGCTGCGGGTCGAGGGAAGCGAGCGCGGCGAGAGTTTTGATGGCGTGCAGGTGGACGTATTCATCGGCATCCGGGAGAGAAGTACGCAGGAGAAGGAGTGTTAGCTGTGGAACGTCGATAGCCCGGGAGTGCGACGAGGCGAGTGAGGCGATGGTGCTAAGGGCGGAGGCGCGGAGGGGGGCGGTGGGAGATGTGAGGTCAGCGAGTGCGGCTTGGAGAGCTTTTTGGTCGTCGGCAGTGGGTGTGGCGACGGTGATACGGTTGCTTGGATCAGAAGGTACAGCGAGGTTGAGCAAGGTGGAGATGCGGGTTGTGAGATTCGCTGCCGTCACGGAGATGGAGGGCGGAAGCTCGCTACCGGGTTCGTGATCTCGGAGGTCGGAAAGGGTGGGAAGGATCATGGAGAGGGTGGAGGATGTTTGAGCGGTCGGGTGGAAGTTCGGTGCAGAGAGGAGCGTGTTCAAGAGGCTGAGCGCCACCGGGAGGATCTCACTCGAGTCGATGTCCGCTGAGGCGGCTTGCTGCTCGGGTACCATGCCCCCTTTCTGCTGCTGCTGGACGATGTTGCGTAAGCCAGCGTAGGTAGGCCTCTGTAAATCCTCGACTCGCTTCTTCCTGGCTCTGTCGGACTCGGTCCATTCGTAGAGCAGCTGCTTGACCAGCTCGATCATATTGTCTGGTTGCGCTGCTAGCTTGTCTCTGAACTTCTCCAGTATACCCATGACCAATTTGGCAGTGATGAGGGATTGAAATGGATCTTCTTCCATCGCAGCCTCCAACTTGGGAACATGTTCCGCCATGGAAGAGCGGGGTACCAGCCAGCGTCTGGTTAATTTGACGAAGAGGTCTCCAATATCCTGGTCCTCAACACCGCTCGCGATTAAAAGCTCTTGATACGTGGCCAATTTCTGCTCCAGGCTGTTCATCTGCGCAATAACATTGAAGGCATCGTCCTCGGAAGAGCGCTCCCTGCGACGGATCTCAATACCACCGTCGCTACCAGGAGCGAAAGTCCAGGTCGGTGGCCCGTCCCAGAGCAGGCTCAACGCTAAGGTTTCGAGCTGCTCCACGCCGGCACCCAGCCGAAAGAACGTCTCGAGCAGCTGCCATGGTATATCTCTCCAAACACGGTCAACGGGATGGCATTTCGCGTAATCGAGAAGTGCCCATAGTGGAAGCATCAATCGCCCGAGTAAACGTTTGGACAAGCCAGGGTTGGGACGTGATGTGAGAAGTGCGACCAGGCGGCTTACTGCGCGCCTGAGTTCCGGCTCCGCAACGAAGGCCTGGGTGTCATTCGATACAGAGCTTCCGGAACCTTGCACACTGACTGGTTTTTCTTTGGGGGGATTTATGCTGAAGAATATGGGTTCTGCAAAGAGGCGCCATCCTATGGCCCCTGGCGCTCCTAACGCCTTCTTCCCAAGTATGCCGCTGCCGATTATCAGTGCTGCAGCTTTGGCCAACTCTTGGCCTTCGACACCATCAAGCATGGTTAACAACTGCGGTGCGAGAGCAGTAAAGTACGATTCAGCATCCATCGAGCTTGGGACGGACGAGAGAAGCTTTGATGCTTGCACCAGAGATTCGAGGGGCAGCGAAGGGCCTTTGGCCCTATCTTGGATGTCGGATTGCTGTGGGTACGAAGACGCTATAAACTCGATTGTGTGTCGAACGCCGTGAGGGCGTAGAGGAACTAGTGAGAGCTGTTTCGAGAGCTGTGACCTGAGCCACGGAGGGGTTGTAGGCTGCATGAGATACGTGAGGAGAGGTAAAGCCGAAGAAACAGGAGTCCTTGATATGGTTAGTGATTCGATTGGGGCATGAAGATATGCCAGAATCTGACTTATTGATGATCGCCACGAAGATGTCCCCGTACTTGACGTGCACGTCATGAGCCGAATCCGGAGCAAATGCAAGCTCTCCAGCACCAGCGACGACGTCGATCAAAGCACGTTCCCTGATCAGTGGGGCCAAGCCAGCGCCGGGGTTCTCGAGCATTTTGCTCATTCCATCCACAATTGCGCATAGAAGCTCTGGATCTTTGTCGCTGCTTGGAGTCACGTCCTTTAGGCTTGGGATCATCGACCTGGGGCGATGCTTTGCTGCGACGCCCGGTGACAAGGACGGAAGGATGCCGCGGATGACTACCAGATCTAGTAGCCCGTACAGAGTTTGTCTAGAATCTTCATCATAGTCTCCATCCGCGTTGGCCGGAGGCGCCTGGATCTGTTGGATTATATCTGCCTCATGGATCTGAAGCAAATGGTTCAAAGCCGCTCGCAACACAAGCCCGCGGGTATTGGAAGTGGATGAGGTGTCGACACCACTGCTTAGTTGAACTACAACGTCGTCGTTCCCTATATCTCCTCAGCACACGGCTCCGGAGTGGGACGGACTGTAGTTACCGCGCTTCCAAGCAGGAGCAAGAAAGTTCCGAGCCGCATCGAGCTCCTCTCTCAAGGACGGCATGATGCGTAAAGTATTAGAGCGAGAGTGTGGCGGAGAGCGACGGGCTTCGATGGAAGTTCTTCTCTCGAGCGCGGCAGCAAACGGTGACGTCACGTGTTTTCACAGCGAAACACGCTAGTCCCAAAACGCGTATCCAGAACCAGTCCACCCTCTTGCGCGCGTCGCGACTTGCCTTCTTCCTTTCTTCTTCAACTCTCTCTTCGTCAACGACTGCGCGGATCAGCTCTCTCTCGAACCACATCCCGACTGCAATCTGACCTGCAATTCTCAAGGCCCACGCTCAGCCGCAATTGAGGACTCCGTCAAACGCGGGACCGCTACGCGACTATCGCCTCTCGTCTTCCACCAATCTCTCGCTCGTTCGAGCCCCACAAAATTCACGCAGCGCCCTCCCCCCACAGCGCCGTCTCCCATCTCCCCGCCGCAAGGTAGGGATGTGTAACAACGCCTCTTGTGCATTTGTATCGGCTGTGCCAGCACCGTACTCGAGCCTCATAGCACGGTCTCACTGGGTGCCGGTTGTTGTGCACCGTCGGTTCTGCAGTGGAAACACTGTACCTTCGGGGAATGCCTTGAAGGAGGATGGGATTCGGAACTTAACCCTAATTCCCTTCCGGTTTTCAGCCTCACGGGTCACACAGTTGCCGACCGCGTGACTAGCTTTCCGCAACCGCGGTCTGATGTGCCATGCTTCGCGCTGGACGATGGCCAACGTGGAGGAGGCGAAAGCGCGGATCGTGGTCCAAGGGAAGTCTCATGCGTCGTTTTGGTAAGATCTCCCTGGGAGACGCGCGTCGATTCTTCTCTCTGGACAGCAGACTCTGGTCATTACGGACGGCCTCTCGCAACGACGTGCCTGGAAAGATGCCGCAGGATAGATCAGGTGGAACGCTGTCGGGCACCTCCATGAGGATCGTCTTTGGGACCTTCACATGCCATCGAGCTCTCCGTCGTCTGCTGCTCCTTCCTGGGACCTGCAAAATCGGATACCAGCTGCGAGCCTTGGAAAGTCTGTCAGAATCTTCACCAGCGGCTTCAGTGCTGTCCATCGTCGCCTTGCGCCTTTGAATTGTCCGGCATTATCTGGATGGGATTCCCCATTGAGCACGGCTTTTGTGGCTGAGCCATTGTCTACGAACAGAATGCTTCTGAGCTCTCCTCGATGTCTTGAACATCACTCTCTCTTGCAAGATAGACTCGCCTTGACCACGCTCTGTCGTGCAGCGGGGTCTTCAAGTGTTCCTCAGAGGGAGCTCGGCTTGTTATTCAACCCCAGTGGCGAGCTGAGATGCTCCAGTTCGGGGGCCTTGAAGGATAATGCTTGGCGCTTCGAGGTGTCTGATAGCGGTGGGTGTTGAGGTCGGCATTCTGGAATTGGTTCATCACAGCAGCTGGATTCGATACGCTCAAAGGTCCCAGTGCATCGACTGCTTGACCAGGATTGCTAAGAATGGTGAAGACGTCCCGTACAGCTTCCCTACTCCGCCGAGAGACAGTGCCCCTGTGCTCACTCAGCGAACCTGGTCTCCACCCTCGGCTCCTTCTAGAGTGATCTGCAACGATCCAGCATAGCTGCAGGCCTTTGTCACGGCACCCGCCAATGGCATCGTCACCATCGGTGTCGTCCGACCAGCCGTGTTAACCATCTCCCCCTACGTTCAGCGTAGGAGTCCACTGATGGGCGCCGAAATATCTTGCTACCGGTTGCTTCTAGTCGGGCAAGATTCCGATCCTAACACATGCATGGATACGGACGCGGTTTTTGACGATGTGCTTTGTCCGCGGAAAAAACATTGCCCTTGATCCCGATACTTGGTCGGCTTTGAGAGGTAACAAAGACTGTCCATGGGAGGACTGCAACCACACACAGAGAGATTACCACTTTCTTGATTGCTTCTAAAGCATCGAGGTTTGGAAGACGAGTGTCAACGATAGCGCTGGCGATTCTACGACAGCGGACGAGATGGCGACCGACTTGATGTGCGGACAGGAATCTGCAGGGACGACGATCTCAGTTGCGGGGTGCTGTGTGGCGGGAGCTACCGAGAGCCCACGTCAGTCGTGCAGGTGTTCTCCTCGAACCCCGGCCCCTCTTCACTTCTACATCGACCCAACGGCAACACCGCGTTCTGAGCAGCAGCACGACCTCTACGATAAGCACGCGAGGAATACCTGAGCCGATCGCTGACGCTAGCACTAAAGGGTAGACGAGCGATTTGGCGGGGTTTGACGACTTGAAGCTGGAGCACTGGGCGCACGAAGCGGGACCTCTCAAGAGTGAGGATCAAAGTCAAGGCTTGTCCGCTCTCTACGCCTAGCCAGTCGCTTGTCCGACACTTTGTTTATATCTGCGGATCTTCGCCCATATCTTAGGCTGCTGGAGCGCAGCGGTTGTTTCGAGGACGGCATTTCCTACGCAGATGCTTGCTAGCTGGCCTCGCTCGGGGCGTGATGGTTTGTCCAGGTTTTGCTCAGTGTTGCATGCCGACGAGGGCGCTGCTGGGCTTAGAGGGGGGCATCTCGGCGGAGAAGATGTTCATTAGGGGACGTTTTGGGTGGGTAAGACTGGGAGGAGGGCGGGGAGCCCTGGTCGTCTCCTGAAGGATGTCACACTCCGAAGGGGGGCGACCCGCATTCTTTTCTTATAAGTCTCCCTCCTCCAGGATCATTTAAGTTTAACCGGAACTGACTGCTATAGGGATCTGGAGGTTGAGTCATTGCGTTGTTGCCGGAACGGCCGGGTTCATCGGTGCAAGACGAAAGTTTTCGGGGTTCTCTTTAATGTCCTGCGGGCAATAAAGAAGCAAGGCAGACCCGGACGAAGATAAGGACCTATGATGACAACCACAAAAGGCAAATTTCACAGACAGCCACGGCTCGTTCCCCGAACCGGGGTGAGTGTCGGAATTTGGTCGTCGATGTGAACCTTGAGAAGCTAGTCTGAGGTCCTCTCTGTTATACAACGAGAGTCCCATTGTAGAAGAATATGCAAGAAAAATAGTTTGCCTTTGATCATTACCCTCTTGTTTCAATCAAATGCACTGTCGCCAAATTCTTCGTCCGTGGCTTGCGGCTAGTCAGTGCTTCGTTGAAGAAAACCTGTTCTGCGGAACTGAATGTTGAGTCGTGGTTCGTGTAAGAAAGTCGCACGTGGTTGAAGGGTTTGTTTGATTTGCGATTTCATCCGGCGTAGGCGAGAACGGATACTTAATAGTGCCACGTCATGTCCTCGCTTTGTCCGGAGCGAGGACGTCCGTTGGCCGCGCAGACGGTAATTGGGGGAGGAGGAAAGCCCGATCTGGAACTGTTGTCCGTATCGTCTTCAGACACGTTTTTCACATGTGAAGCCGAAGCGCGATGTCACTCCGCTGCACGCATGCGAATCAGGACAACTTGCGTTGATTCCCTGAGATGAGGGGCACCAGAACTGGGAGGCACCCATGCCAGTTCATTTGTGTGGAAAGCGGGACTGCTCGAATGTGTTCAATCGTTTACGTAGTAAAAGTGATTTCTCAGGTATTCCCTCCACCTGCATGTCACCTCATGGTTACGTGGGCCCCTTTACTTCCCTTCCCACCGAAGCTCGCTCACTATTTCTGCTCCGGGACAAGGAACGAACTCGGTAAGGTTTATCTATCATTCGGTGGAGTTCCACTCGGCAGACGAGAGATCATGTTCGAAGGGGCGAGGCAACGCAGCGAAGCCGAAGAAGAAGGCTATGGCCTGAGATTGTTACTTACATGAGAAAGATGCGAGAGCGGTCTTCCGGCGTCATGCTTCTTACCGTTTCGCTGTGCGTAGGAGACAGTCGAGATGATAGGATTTGATGACAAGAACAAGTAGCCCAACATAGCGGTTTCACGTGTGTTGTGTTTCTCGTCAGTCTCGTATGATGGAATCAAATATCTCCGGTTTTTTTTGTTGAAAGCTGTATACGAGCCAGGAAAGGGAATTCAATTTGAGGCTTTCACCATCTTGGAATAGCACCAGATGGGGGACTGAAAGAAGGGTAGTAGACCGCCCGCGAGCGATACGACGGGAAGTGCCGTGTAGCCTAAAGTAACTATGATTGTGCGGGTAGAGAGATGTGGAAAGAGTGCGTGCGCGAAGCAATTCCGGAGGCTCGTCCGGACCTCACGCCAAAGCGTTGCTGGTGAACAGCAAATACGCAGATGACTCTCTTGATGCCTGACGGGAGAATCATCTCGGGAAGGAGCCGAAGGATCACAAAGAAGGTTAAGTAAAGAGTTGAAGACGGGCGTGAAAGAGGCTGCACCTGTTTAACACGATTGTTACACCCGATGTGCTGAGAGATGCTGGGATCGCTCGATGAGGGTTTACCGCTAGCGGACTGATTGGCCCGGACTCGCTGCGCGGCAGGGACGGATGAGAACGAGACAGGCCCGGACAACAGGCCATGACGGACTGACGTCGGATGACATGTGGTGGAGAAGCCAAAGAGTTCTGCCTCAGGCTCTATCGGCAGTCGCTGCAGTGACACGCGCGTCTCCGTTGCCACTGATCGGCGCAGGAGCCGATGGAGGAAGCTAGCAAGGCAACTGAGCAAGAGGTAAACAAACCGGTAGCAACGCACAAGCGCGCCTAGCGGGGCCTAGACTTTGTGATTTACGAGAAAAGGGACCGAAAGGGTCTTCCCTCCCGCCATCCGAAGCGCGGCGCTAGAGTAGTGGTTGTAGCACTGACCTGGCTCTCTTTGTCGATCTGGTGGTGAGCCTTCTCCAGGAAACCTAAGGAAGGAGCTTGCTGGCCGCCACTCCGCGGAGCCGCGCACAGTGTCGCGTCCATATTGGCCGCGTATCGCATCGGGCATCGAAAGGGCAACAACCTGTTTGTTCGCCTATGACACCATCCCCCAACCCTCTCGCGCGCGTTTAGGTTGTCGGCGCGGCGCCACGAAGCCGTCACAGGTGCACTGAATGCCACACGTTCTTCGTCTCCAGCGATTTTCTGGCGCGCTCGCTCCCCCCCGTCCAGCGCGTAGTCCAACAGCGTGAGGCCCGACTGCTTCAGCCCTGCGCAACTGTCGACATCACAGACCCACTTGAAGTGCGTCGCCGAAACCTTATTTCGCAACCTCGACCGAAGCGCTCCGGCAGATCGTGGGCAACAAGCAGTCAGGCCGGCCACAAGTACAATATCCACCAAATCTTGCTGAAACGTGCTGCGCGAGCGCGCGCCTACGCGTTGAGGATTGCGCGCCTCACGCCTGCTGTCAGCCTCGCGCGTGTATAGCTGAGTGTCAGCCGCAGGCGGGAAGGCTGTCCCCCGTCGATCACGAGCAGGACTGGTCATCTGCTGGGCATGAGGTCCGGAGGTCCATGTGTTGTTAGTCTGGGGTCCGCAGTCTTCTTGAGGTTTTCTCAGCGGACGAGAGGTGAGGCGCTAAGCAATGTACGGGCTCCGGCTAGCCGGTATCAGCCTGCTGCTGCATGCGCGAAGCAGGTACTGCTTTTCCAGCTTGCTTTCGTGTTGCTTTTTCGCGGGCCGGTCCCAGATTGGTCGGGCGGTGCATGAAGGAATCAAGGGTGGGATGGACTCTACCAGGCACGCTCTCTGCCGCCCCCCGTGCTTAATCGACAGGAGAGGCCAGAAAAGGAGGTAAGCTGGGAGCCGACGTTTTCCATCGTCCAACGGTCCGCCAGGCGCGAGAATGGGTCCAACGGGCTGATCCCGCGTCCATCGGCGGCGGATCGCATTCAGCTCTGACGTGGGATTGCAACGCTGGAATGGAGTTGGGGCTGAAGGGCGGGCGGAGGGATAAGAAGTAGGTCGGAACGAAGGCCAGGATGGAGGTAATTCTGAGACCGGGGAAGCCGCTCGTACTCTGCCTCGTCCGAGATTGCAGGTTCGACGTGCGCCTCTTCGCCAATCATGCGCGCGTATTCCCACCCGCAGTCCTCATTTCGCTGGGCAAAAAAGCACAAAGGTGTTGAAGAGCATCACCGTTTCGCATTCCCGGGGAGGCTGTTTTTAGCGTGGCCGTCAAGACGTCGGGCAGCAGGCCAGCCAATCCGGCGCGGACGTCGTGGTCTTGGGCAACGGCGGCGGGGGATGCGCCCAGCACATGCAGGCGGCCGCGGATCGACGATGGCTTTCCCCCAGCCCGGGACCAGGCTGCGCGGGAAGCCATGGTTATAGGTGAAGGCGCAGGATCTCGCCGGCGCGCCAGTTCACGTCACTCTGCTTGTTGTTGCGGGCGGCGGGCGGCCTGTGTCGTGCGTGTCCACGAGCAGATGCGGGAGGCCTCCGCAGCCGGCGTGGCACAAGCACGAGGAGCGGCCGTTGCCCAACTCGCTCGAAATGAAGAGCTAATTCGGAGCCGTTGTGCCGCGGCGCACCATCTGGCAGGCGGAGGCCTGTTCGCCAATGGCGCCGCACGACACACAGAGATGCTCAGGCACTCACCTCGCCTTGTGCGCCGCTAGTGCTCATTTCCCACTGGCGCAAAAAGGAGTCGCGCTGCCCCCCCCCTGCCGCCTTCCCTGCACAACGTGGCTTCCCGTGAAGGGTGCGTTTGCAGCGCGCCCACCGCTTGGCTGCGATTAGCTAAGGCGGGCGGCGGGCAGCGCAGCGCGGCGGCGTGGGCGCCGGGGAGCGGTTGCATAACGCGCCCGAAACTGGAATCATCACATTTCAATAGTGCTGCGATGCCGCGCACGTACGGGACCAGCCGGCCGGCGGGCCCCCGGCTCGTGAAGTGACCCACGACTCGCAGGGCCAGGCGCAATTTCTCGTCGCCCTCGCTGCGCAGGGCCGTCTCCAGCTCCCGCTCATGCGCCCGGACACAAGCCGCTCACCGATCGCCTGCCCCCCGAGCTGCAAGTCACTCCCTCCCAGCCTTCCCGGCGCGCGCGCTGCCTCACCGCTCCGCTAAGTCGTGAGCAAGCAGCGTTGGCCGGCCAGCTCACCTCCGCCACCCCAGGCCTCGCGTGCGCGCGTGCGCCAGCACCTCCCGCCGCCGCTGCCTCAACGCGCCTCCAGCAATCTCTCGTCGCGGTGGGGCCCTGGAGCACTGTGCCTATCTCAAACTCACCCGAGATTATCGGCGTCAGTGTCCGCTTTCCAGAAAGCCCGTCGAAACAGTCAGGCCTGCCCCTCCAGGCTCACGGGCGTAAACACGCCAGCGCCCACTCGGCGTGACTCAGGCCGCGCCTGGTGAAAATCACCGAGCGCTCCTTTTGTGAAGATCTCCTCAAATTCCCATCACGCTCCAGCGTGCACCGGCCACCGCGCACGCTAGAAGGCAGGGCGTTGCTCCTTTTGATCGATTAAAACGAACCGACCCTCCGGCACGCCTCCCGCCTACCGTGGTCCTGGACTGTCTCCACGTTAGCCTGCAAGCCCTTTTCTAAACAGCTGCCGCACTTTTCTCTCTCACCCTCTTCTGGACCCTGATTCTCTCCTTCTACCACGCCGTCTAACTCGCGGGGCCACTGTCTCTCCCGCCCACGCCAATCGCTCAATCCGCCCGACCCGCCGCCCAATTGTCCCGCCCGCATGCAATGAGCACGGCAACCTTATAGCCCTCCAACCTCTACCATCGTTATCCTTGGCAGCGTCGAGTTGGTGAGTTGGCACGCCCTGACGCGCCACTCGCGCCCCTGTGTTGACCATGGCAGCACCCCCTCTCCCCCCCTCCTCCTCCTCCTCCAATCCCGCTCCTCGCAAGCTGCCGTCTGTGCCTGTCCCCAGCGTCGCAATGACGGTTGCTTACGACTCTTCGTTCCGGGGTTGGTCCTCGGGCTCTCACGGAGCCGTCTGCCTGGAAGACAAGTTCGAGGTCCTGAAGGATGTCGGTGACGGAAGCTTTGGCAGCGTCTCGCTGGCACGCGTGCGGAGCGCCGGCGCTCACATCGCACGGAGAGGCACCTTGGTACGACTTCCAGCCCGCTCTCACCCGCCAGCCCGCGAGCTGACCGCCTGCAGGTTGCCATCAAGACGATGAAGAAGACGTTCGACAACTTCAACCAATGTCTGGAGCTAAGAGAAGTCATTTTCCTGCGATCATTACCCAACCACCCCCACCTTGTGCCCGCCCTCGACATCTTCCTGGATCCCATGAGCAAGAAGCTGCACATCGCCATGGAGTACATGGACGGCAACCTCTACCAGCTCATGAAGGCCCGCGACCACAAGCGCCTGGACTGCTCCACCGTCAAGAGCATCCTCTTCCAGATCATCTCGGGTCTCGAGCACATCCACGAGAACAACTTCTTCCACCGCGACATCAAGCCCGAGAACATCCTCGTCTCGACATCTGCCCCCGACACAGGCAACGCATTCAAGAGATATTCCGCTCTCGTCACGCCGCCCTCGACTCCTCCCTCGTACACCATCAAGATCGCCGATTTCGGCCTCGCCAGAGAAACCCACTCCAAGCTCCCCTACACCACCTACGTCTCGACGCGTTGGTACAGAGCCCCCGAGGTCCTCCTTCGCGCCGGCGAATACTCAGCCCCCGTCGACATCTGGGCCGTTGGTGCCATGGCCGTGGAGATCGCAACCCTCAAGCCCCTCTTCCCCGGCGGTAACGAGGTCGACCAGGTCTGGAGGGTGTGCGAGATCATGGGTAGCCCTGGAAGCTGGGTCAACAAGCACGGCGCCAAGGTTGGCGGCGGCGAGTGGAAGGATGGCATTAGGCTGGCCCAGAAGCTGGGCTTCTCGTTCCCCAAGGTAATTCCGACTGGTGTCGCGCGCTGAAGCGAAGCTGATTGTCTTGCAGATGGCACCTCACGCCATGGATACCATTCTGCAGGCGCCCGAGTGGCCCGCAAGCCTGGCACAGTTTGTCACTTGGTGTTTGATGTGGGATCCCAAGGCCCGCCCGACTTCTACTCAGGCCCTGTGCCACGAGTTCTTCCAGGACGCCGTCGACCCGCTCCGCCCCAAATCGTCCGCGTCGCGTTTCCTCAACCGCAAGCACTCCGACATGAGCAACACGTCCGGCAAAGACTCGACCGACACGCCCAGCCTCACCTCGAAGACGTCTTCTTGGTTCCGCAAGTCTTTGGTTGCCAGGGACAGCTCCCCCGCCATTCCGCAGCACATCAGCGCGCCGAAACCCATTTCCCCCCAGCCTTCGCCTCAGGCCTCGAACACGTCCGCCGGCACCCTGACGACTAAGCAGAGACGAGACGCAGCGAAGAGGGCCACCTGGACGAATGGTGTTTCAGGAAATGGTGCGCCAATGCCAATACTACCTTCAATACGACCAATCTCACCTCTCTCCGATGCAGTCACCGCTCAGGCCGGCCAGAACCCCAGTGCGAACGAGAAAGCCACGAAGAAGATCGGCCGCCAGCTGTCGCTCGCGTCGCACGGTAACCACTACGCAGATATCCACCGCGCCGAAGCGGAGCGCGCCCTGAACGGACAGTCCGGCCTCGCATCCCCATCGAATCCATTTAAGGAGGGCTTCTTCTCCCATCTTCGCAAGCGTGCAAGGCGACTTTCTGGTCGGTACCAAGCTCCACCTTCTCCCTCGTCAGGCGACATCGAAGCAAGCGCAGGATGTCTAGCTTGGGGCAGCAGCAGCAACCGGCACTCAATGAACATTGATCCCCCACCTGCACCCACGAGCAACCCAATGCAACAGTCAGACTTTGCTGAGATGGACAAGGCCTTGCAGCACGTGCGTTATAGTTTGGAAGGACTCTCCCCGGCCGGTAGCGTGAAGGCGTCCCCCTCGCCGCGGGTGGCAAGCAACCCGATGCTGAAGCGACACCACTCCTTGCCCCACGGAAGCGATAGCAATGGCAGAGGCCCCGTTTCGAGTCGAACTCGCCGCGCGGTCCAGCAGCAGCCCTCGGCCGGCCACCGTTACGAGACGCCCAACGAAGAGGAAGAGCTGCTCGACGAGGCGCTGGTTTCTGCACACAAGGCTTCGAAGCGGTTGGCAAGAAACGACGGCCCGACAAGTAACCCTGCATATCTGACACCTTCCCCATCTGCAAATCGCAACGTCAGCTTTGGCAATGGCAGTTACTCGACACCCACCAAGCCCGTCGACATTGCGAAGCGCCAGCACCCGCAAGCTGCTGACCCCAAGTGGCCGACGCCGCCGTACGAGGAGAACGAGTGGGCTGCAGCTGCAGCAGCGAGTATCTTCGCCGCCCAGAACGCCTATCGGTGATCGTGATCCGGCCCTCTTCACATTTTGACGTTTATTCTTGCACATACGACTAATCTTAATCGGATCGAAAAAATCAACCTCTGACGGCCACATTCTCTGCGATTTCGGAGCGGCGTCGTTACGTATTCCCCCCAAGTTACATGGGAATCTCCGTCAGGAACGGACTGGTGGCATCTAAGACATAAAATGGCAGGAGCACAGGAGCATTTGGTGTTTGGCGGCGTTTTTCCACCGCAACGTCGATTTCGACATTTTCTGGCTCGTCAACTGACGGTGTCGACGAGCCTTGTCTGCATTTATTTCGCCCGATTCTTTCCATCGGAGTTGCGACATTTTGGCGGCATAACTTTGCTCATATCTACGGTGTCTTGGGAGGCAAAGGGAATTTGGGATTTAGGTAGTCGTTTTTTTTTCCTTCTTGTTCGCTTCATACCCCCTCCGGCCCCTGCGGAATGGGCCAGGCTGTTTGATGTTTTTCGCTGCTTTGTCGTTTATCCCACACGTTTTGGGCGGCATACATACCACTCACATCACACCACCTACTGGGCACTGCTTAGTTAGACTCTTTACAGCGTACCCTTGTTTCTACCAGCACGGAAAGCGAGTTTGCTTTGCTCGGCGCTATACCCCCTTTTGTTACCGCTTTTTTGTTGACTTTGATTTGAGACTTGACTCTTTTCGGGAGCAAGAGGATTTTTATTCGAAGCGAAGAACAGAGAACAGCTTGTACAGCATCAACAACGTCCACAGAGCGCGGCGGATACCCTCCCCACTTTTCTTTCACAAATGGTCCAGCCTTGCACATCTCCCATGTCCTATCACTACAAACCTTTTCCTTTGGTCGTCTAGCTAGTCAGGAAGAAAGAAAGAAAAAAACAAAAAAGAAAAAGCCAACCGCGAGAAGGCATAGTCCTCGCGAACACAACATCAAAGAAACAGATATTTCCTACTCTCCAACCCTCTCCTGTCTCTCTTTCTTAGCCTTCACAAAAAGTGGCCGCGGGGGGGGGGGGGGAAGCACGCCGTTGTCTGCGGAAAAGAGCCGAGAAAAAACCACGGAGCTTTTTCTTGAGGGATCCATTATTCAAGTGGTGTTAGTGGGGAAGACCAATGGGGCGCTTGGGACGAAAAGGGAAGATACGGTGTGGAGGATCACACGACGATGCAGTAGCTTAGCGTCGTTGGCGTCTAAAAGTGGGCTTCTCTTCTCTTTTCTCCAGCACTGCCTCCCATTGGCCGGTCGGCATGCCGAGTAGACCGCCCTTTTTTGTTTTGGGTTCGAGTTTCTTTCCGCTCTCTTTTACTGGTTTGTTTCGTTATACTGTACCCTCGTTGCTTTCACCGGTTTTCCCTTTACGGTTGGGTGGTTTTTCTGGGCTGAGAAAAGGGGGTGGATGGTACTATCCGCTCGTCTCTTTGCTTCTGCTTTCTCGTTGCTTATTCGTCCTTTTCCATTCTTTTTCCCCCGCCGGTCAAAAGGCTGGTTTGTTCGATGGTAGGTACAGAGAGGATCGGGAGAAGGCATCGGATTGTCTCTTCTACGCATCCTTCGTTCTCTTCTTCTTCTTCTTCCGCTACTATTACTACTTACTACTACATTTACTGTCGCTGCGCTTACACCTTACACCGTATATTCTTTGTATTATACTTCCTATCCTTTGTAGAACGCTTCACACTTGTTGTAATTTGCCTCCCTCTGTGGATGTACCGGCTGGATTTCGGTTTTCTTGCTTTCTACTCTGTTCTGCCCCGGCCTTTTGTTCTTATTTAATTACATGTAAAGGATGGAGATGAAATGATGTGAAGCCAGATAGAAAGGGATGGGCTTTGGAGACGGGGCGGGTGGTTGGGAAAGAAGGGGGGGGGGGTTTTGTGGAATACAGGGAATCCAGTTGCAGGAACACCACTCCGCGCTCTCGAGTCTGGCGCTACACGCGCGGGTCGGCTCGTGGAGATGGTTTCCTGCCCATCGCCTGCTACTTCTCCTTTGGTGCTTCTACGTGGTCCATGTGCTGCTCCTTTTTGAAGAGCCCACCTCTCCACCGCTTGCGAGGCGATGAAACTTGTCTCTTGCTCGACTCCATTTCAAGTGGGCTTGAAGGGTACCGTGCTGAAAGGTAGAGCCCAATCTGTGTCCGGACGATGGCGGTGGTAAAGGGGGAGAGGAGGACATGTGAGCAATAGCCTACGGATCTTGGCCTATATACCGAACTTTATCACACATTGGGCATGCAAAGGGGAGGGGGGGTGGAAGAGTATGAGCAAGTTTGGTTGACTGTGCTATTATTACTAAGAGTCCAGAAATAGTGAAATTAAAGCAAGCCACGGCTCTCACCACTCCACGCTATCACCAGAGTCAACAGGGGGTCCGTCGTCGTAGTCGATTACCCGAGCCTCGGAGCCGAGCAGGCAGGCAGAGAAGAGCCGGCACCTTTTGCTGTTGCTTTAACCGAATCCTTGGCCTAGCCGATGACAATTTTCATGCGAGATGATGCATCAACAACCCCCCCTCGTCTGTGTAGGCAGTACGAGAAAAGGGTTGGCGGAAATTTTTCCATGGGGCTACTCGTAAAAGGTGCCATCTACTTGCGGCGTCGTTGGAGGCGCGGCGGCTGTGGATCTGCGCCTCTCAACAAACACACGGCCCGTGCTTTCTCGCTCCCTCCTGCCCCGGCGAATGCGTAATGACGGCGACGTGAAGGCAAGATTGAGGCACAGAAAGCAGAGCCGAGCGTCGGCAATGGGTGGCGGTGAGCAAGACGTGCTTTGGGGGAGAGAGGCGCCTCTTGTGTTGTGCACAAAGTTGTGCGCGGCTTGCATTCTTCCGAGCGTGGTCTAGCGCGAAAGGGTGGGCGAATGCATAAGCATGGCTTCGCTATACTGCAGGTGGCTAAGGCTCCTCTTCTCCCGCCGCGCTCCGCGCGCGGAGCGGAAACGAAAGCTCAACGCCAGAGTAGCGGTGGCGGTGTGCGCTGGAACGCCTTCTTCTCGTGGAGTGCGCGCTTTTCGGGCGCTGCTCTGGCACTGCCCAAGAGAGGCGGTGTCGTGGTTGGATGGCTGAAGAAAGTGATGAGCGGGACCCTGGAGCCGTTTGAAAATGATGAGGCGAGCGCGACTGAAGAACACACGACTCCACCAGCCGGCTACGTAGCTGGAACTAGCCGTGTCTGACTCCCCCGATGGATTGATGGAGCGGCGCCGTCAGTGCCGTGACGTGGACGAGTTGTTGTGCTGGTCGACTGATAGTCTATCTCACGCTGGCTGGCCACAGGGAACCTTGTCTGTCTCGTCCACGACGACGATTTCCACAAATGCGTAGTCCCTGCATGGGTTCGGTCGTCGTCAACCAACGAAGCGGTGCTCGGCGATTATGCAAGGCCGTTGGGAGGCTGGGACTGTGACTGGAAACGGGCATCGGAGGTTGGGCTGCAGCGTGCAACGAATGGCCGTCGGGCTACCTTTTTCTTTTCGTTTTCCACTTGCTTAACCGCCCGCGCTGTGGTTGGCCGATTGTTTTCTCCGACCACTTCCTACTCGCCAGCCGTGCTGGCCAGACAACGACTCGCATCCTGGCACGCACTTCGGCTTCGGCAGCCATTCGCCTCGTCTCAGTGGTCTGAACAGCGTGTAGGATTCTGAGGAGAAAAGCAAATTGCCAATTCAATAAAGCGCAGCCCCCGGTCGTGTGGTCTCACTCCACGCGACGCGTCGGGGCAGAGCCCTCGGCGCTGTGCTTTGCCACTTCCGTCCGGGGCTGGAGAAGCAAAAGAAACGAATCCCCCGCAGATTGGTTGCTTGCCGGGTGGCTGGCTGGCCTACGTAGACATAGCACAACGGCAAGCGGTTTCCTGATCGAGGCTCGCTTAAGGTCGATTGCATGCAATCACAGAAGCAAAAGGAGAGCAGCAAAAAGCAACGGGAAGCGGCAAGGCCCGTCGGCTGGAGGTTACCGGACCCTATGTCTGGGAAAAAGGGACCTCACCGCCGCAAGAAAAAGCATCACGGCGCGGCATGCTTCGAGAAACACGGAGTCTGAGACAATTGTTGCCAAAGAAAGACGGGGACACCATGTGACTGAAGTTTGACGCAATGCACGGCGAAGATCCGTGTGAGTAGCAGCAGTTGCTGCGACGTGTCTTCGACGAGGAAGAGCGGTCTGTTCCGTTTCAGTCCCATCAGTGCGCGCTGCATATACAAAACATGTATGTGCAACGCACGATCGAAGCGTCCTGTATCTTGACCGCAACCTCTCTTGCTCCGATAAGCGAGATGGAAAACGGGAAGGGCGCCTCGGCCAAGTTCTCGAACGAAGTGGTTCCCGGGCGGCTTCGTCGGGCCTGAGGATCTCTCACCGGTCGTCTCGCAATTTTTTTCCTGCATCCTTCTCTCTGCCACGGCGTCGGAAAGCACCGCTCAGCTTCGGCGGAGGAAAGAGCTGCGAGGCAGATTGGCGGTGCAGCAGCAGAGACAGGGGCCGTTATGCGGCTGTGCGGCTGGCGTCTCGTGACGTCGTCGTCGTCGTCGTCGTCTTCGAGATGCTTACTACGCAGCGTCTTTTGTGCTTACTGATCTCATCGTGAGCTCAGCACAGCCACATGGTCTCCACCGCCACCGCGGACGATGGGAACGACGCCATACCGCCGGTGATGAACACCTCATTCAATATTGCAGCTGGCTGGCCACATGATACCACAACGAGCCCACACGCTCGAGCCAGAGCCAGGTTTTTTTTTCCCTTGGTCTTGGAAGCAGCCGAAGAGCAGGTGTTGTGGTGTACGCGTTCTGCTTCCCCTTGGCTGCTTTGAGCTGACCGGAAAACATGAGTTGCGGACTAGTCGACGATGCTATTCCTGGTGTTGAGCTTGTTCTGTCACATGCATACGCGTGGTTCACGAGAGGCGGTGAATGGGCAGTGTGGAGCAAAGCGGCCAATGGCGGCGCTTCCACCACCAGCCACAAGGTTTTTGCGCTTCTCGATCATCTTCGATGAAGCGGACATGGCGCGCCTTCCTTTCCCCATCCGAACAAGAGCCGGCTGCCGGCAACCGGTCTATCATGACACGATCTGTGGCGAGGTTGAGATGAGGCGGTGTCGAATGGGGAAATAGCGTAGCGTCGTCGTGGTGGGGAACTTCCCGGACGAGTTCCGTGTTCGATGTGGGGTGGACAAGTTTCTGTGCGTGCGCTGGCGCTTGCACGATCCCGTTGTGGTCTTCTGCTGGCCGTGTTGGGCGACGGCGAGAGTCATGCTGAGGGAGGCCTTGGTTGGACATGAACCGCCTTGGTCGTTTCGGAGGGCCGCTCCGAGCAGCCTTGCATGAATCAGGACGAAGTTCTAGAAGGCCAGCTTCCAAGGATGTCGTGCAGGTTTCGTCGCTCTGTTATCGGCAAGTGGGGCTTCATGGGAGGCCGAGTGAGGAAGGCAGGATGGTGGTGTGGTGGCGGTCTGTCTCTGCTTGCCCCATCCGGCATCGCGCCTGCTCTCTCGGAGACGAGACGGAGCGGATCGACGCGGGCATTGTGTCGCCCGCCCGTGCAACTGAGCGGTGAGAGGGTGCGAGCGCGCAGGCAGGTGGCCTTTTTCTGCCGCCTGACGGTCGGTGAAGGCTTACTCCCTCGGGAAAGTGGTGATGAGACGGGGGAAGAACCTCCAGAAATGCATCGCGGGCGAAGTTCAGGAGACGTCACGCAAAGGGCAGATCCTATGCCGCTACCTGTCCGTCGACGAGTTCCTTCTTGATTTGATTTCCATGCTGTAGATCCAACCTTATCAATACCCAGGCCCGATTGATCGGACACTGAGGCAGGAAGATGCCTTCTGTCCAGCAGCAGTAAGCACTTGGTCCTGCGGCTTGCTCTGTGGTCATAACGGCAATGTCACGATAATCGAATAAACAAGCTGAGCGCTTCCTGCTACTTGGGTCTTGACACTAAAAGGAGTGCTTCATACACTGTACAAGTTCGCCTGTCCATGTAACTCCCTCTCGCATTCAATGAGAAGCGCCTTGGCCGAAAGAACGTGCGCCTTGCACCCTTGAAAATGAGGAGTGACATACCGAAATACCACAAAACTCCGTCTCCGATGTCAAACGAACGTCACTAGGCACTATGCTTCCTCCGGTCCTGGGAATGCCGCTTGCGCCTCTTCCTGTGCTGGGTTGGGATCTTGAATTGAAGCGGATCCGGCTCCACACTGGTGGAATTCCTCTTCTTCGCATCTCTCACGGCATTCTTCAGCGAGTTGCGAGCCTCTCGTGCCTGGTCAAGGAGAAGCTCGGCCTGCTTGCGAAGATGGCCGTAGTCGGGCTTCGACCGGCCGTGGGTTCTGAATGACTTCTCCAAGGGTGTGACAACGATCTTGTTGAACTGACTATTGATTGACACGAACTCGGTCTTCGCTTGGACTTTATATCAGAAGCGTCAGCCACCTCTATCCAGATGCACATTGAGGGCTGCTCACTCGTTTTCTCAGGCAGCTCAGCATCTTGTTCCAGCAGTGCCTGCACCCGCCTTGGCTCGCCCTTGAACAGCCGACGGATATCATGCTCGCCCGTCCGGACGTTGCCTCCCTCCTCCTTCAGCAGCTTGTGCAGCTCCAGCGCGGACCCCTTCAGTCGCGCAATGCCGAAAAACGACGCGACGGGGCTCTGGTCCTCCTTGATCCGCATCAGCAGATTGCATGCCCGCTTCGAGTTGCTCCGAATCGTCGGCGCCGCATCGTTGCTTTTCTCCCGCGACGGTAGCTCAGGCGGCGGCTCCTGGGCAGGAGCAGCTTCTCCTGCTGGAGCCTCGGCGGCGGGCTGGGGCGTAGGCCCATGCTTGCGGTGCTTAAGGATGGACTTGGGCTTCCTGTGGCTGCGGCTTTCATGCTTGGGAGGCATGGTTGCAGAGAAGTGTTGTCATGGCGCGGAGGCCGTGACGCACAAAAGTCACCCTTGAAACCTCTCCACACCGGGACATCGTCGCAGCGAAGAGATAAATAGACATTTTCTCAGCCTCATGGCAAAATATTCGAGCCAGCGCAGCTGTGCATGAACCGGGGACATGTGATTGCAAATGATGCAGATAAGACGAGTGGCGTGCCAGTGATGAACACGCTCGGTTGCGTGAGGGATTGCCTATTCAGACACTTTGCAGCTGCAGCTTGGTGCAGCGAGGGCCAATGAGGAAACAGAGAGGCTTACCCCGCCAATGGGCAACTAGTCGATGGGTTGATTCTACCCTCACTCGTAAAGATGATCTGCTCGACAAAGAGTGCGCTACGTGTAACGTGCAGACGACGAACTTTGAGAAATCCCAAGTTTGACCTGTCTCAAAGCTGATGGAAAAGAAGCGTCCCGACCCGAAGCGGCGCCAGTGATCTGCAAAGCGTCTTCTGCTCTGGGCCATATGTAAGGAACAAGGACATACCACGGAAGCAATAAAGATATGCAGCAATAATATCAACGCAGGGAAGCTGATAGACCCGGCCCCGCGTCGACTCCGCCCCTTCCCGCTCGAATCACAGCTGGAGTACTATTAGTTCTGGGTAGAATGTTTCTCCAGTCACAAAATGACAAACATGCCTCTTCGTACCATTTTCTCGCTCTTCAAACATGGATATGTCATCCCACCAACTCCAGCTCCGATCTTACCATCACATAGATCCAATGCGCCGTCGTCGGTTCATGCACCAGCCCACCGCCACACGGCTTCGCTCCTCCCCCTCCCACCTCGACCATCTCCTTCCTCTCCAACCGCCACAAGCGGCCTGGATGCACAAACCCCCTTTCCAGCAGCTCGGGGTCCAGCCTGCCCTCGTCGGCGCGTACAGGGAACGGCTCGAAGAAGGGAAAACGTTGGCCAGAGTAGGATAGGGCGATCCAGCGGCCGCCGGGCGGGACGAGAGCAGCGAGGTGAAGCGCGAGAATGTGCAGGGGGTGGATTTTTGCGGTGGAAGAGGGGGACGACGGCGGCGGGGGAGAGGGCTGGAGCGGGTGCGGCAACGGAACAGGCACGTCGTCGCCGCAGCTGATGGCGTCACAGGTGCTCTTGTCAACAACAATATCGTAGCATCCTTTCTCCTCGGCCAGCGCGCGGATGGATGGTAGCGAGAGCAGATCCAGTGTGCTCCATTGCATACCATCGGCGCAGCCCTCGTCGAAGACGTCGCGCTCCCAACGCGCGCCAAGCTCGACGGCCACGCGCGAAAAGTCGGTGTTGTGGATCTGGCGCGGGTCCTCCACGTGCGAACGCAGGTGCAGCGAGAGTGCCGACGTGCCGCAGCCGATGTGCAGCAGGCGCGGGCGGGGGGAAGAGGCGTGGCTGAGAGCTTCGGTGATGGGGCCGTCCAGGCAGTTGGCTGGGAGAAGCCATTCGAAGGCCGACGGGTTCTTGGTGAAGCGCTCGTCCCAGTAGTCAGGCTGGGCGAAGGGTGGCGGGTCCTTGGCCATGAGGCAACGCAAAGAGTAAAGCAGAAAGAAGTAGATATGACGGACCAAGGAGAGGGCTGCTCTGCTGGGGAGGACTGGTTGAGGAAAGCGTCAGACGCTGGTCCACTCTTGATCATGAACCGAAACGAAACATGCCTTTATGCATCATGTAAGCTCTGTCGGTGCGTGAGACATTGCTCCCTTAGATGTCCTCTACCAGGCGTCTTATACGCCGCCTGCCAACCCGGAGCATTTGTCTCTCACCGCATGGCTGAAGGCAGACCCATGCGAAAATACAACCTACCTACCTATGACGCTGGAACGCGGGAAATAACGGAAGACGGCGAGATCAAAAGACGTTGACAAGCTCGGAAGTCACAAAAGAGTTTGAAGGAAGTCGATCCCCGAGCTTCACTCCGGCCGTCTACACGCACCACCACCGCACCAATTTTCCCGCCTCCATCTTACCACCGCCCGCGCTCTCCATCACCGCGGCTTCGACGAAAGCTTCCCGCCCACCATGGCATCCGCCCCAATGCCGCGCGTCCTCGTGCGCCTCTCCTCCGCACACCATCTCCGCACATCCGGCGCCCTCTTCTCCCTCCGATCCACCCCGGCACAGCTCCTCTTCCGCCGCAACTACGCCGCCGCCAAAAACGATGACTCTAAGCCGCGCGTGCTCGAGAAGCCGGACAAGTTCCGACCGCCGTCGCATCCGGCGAGGATACCCTCGAGCCGAAAGAGGCCGCAGTACACGTACGGCCCGCGCCTGACGGACGAGGAGCTGGCCACGCAGAAGCGCAAGCAATATCCGAACATGATGCCGCCCGAGGGCAGCTTCATGCATTGGTTCTTGACGAATCGAATGCTGCATGTGTATATCTCGCTGGTGCGTTGGAACAGGCAAAGCGAAAAAGACATCGGCTCCTGCTAACGAATTGCTCGACACAGGGCGTCCTCTTCTCCCTCGCCTTCTACGTCTTCCTCATGAACTTCCTTACCTCCACCCCCTACCGCGACCTCCTGCCCGAGCGCTCCGAGCTGCTCACCCACCCGCTCCGCTCGCTGCACCAGTTCGGCCAGGTCTACAAGATGCACGCCGAGCATGTGTCGCAGGAGACGGCCGAGAAGCGCAAGCGCAAGGTCGAGGACGTCGACAAGCGCGCCGAGTTCCGCCGCGCCCACGGCATCGACGAGGAGAATACGAGCCTGCTGCGCGGCTGGCTGGGCGAACCCCACGAGAAGAAGACCGAGGTTGTCGAGCCCGAGGTGCAGGATGCCCAGAGCCCCGTTGCAAAGGAGGAGCAGTTCAGGGACTTTGAGGGCAAGCAGCAGCGCAGGCCGGTGAAGAAGTGGCTGGGCATTTGGTGAGACCTGAGACCAGGTATCTGTACCAGTTGTCCGCTGTGCGAGGAGATTGAAGTGGTGTGTGGATAGGGGGCTTTTATTTTTTTTTTCTGCATGAACTGGAGTAAATGGAGCCTATGGAGAAAAGATTTGGGACGGGTACGCTGATGGTATACTCCTCTCTTACGCGTCAAGACATACATGTAGCGCACCGTGGCAAATAGGAAGTTTAACTTCTCAATGTGAATAAATATTCTAGGAGTTCAAGATAAGTGCTACACCCGAGAGGCAGCCAATTTAGAGAAGTGAATCCTGAAGAAGCATATGTACAGCCTGTCAACTCCCCATCCGATTCGTATCTTACGTAGCCAGCCCTTTGTACTTTCATGCATCTTCTCGTCATTACGTTATCCATACCCAATCGTCATTCTTCAAGCTCGTAACCACCGTTAGTCCAAAGTATGCCCCTCGTTTTCCAGAAATTCTCAGCCGCCCAAAAAGCAACCCAAGAAGAAACAATCCAAACTTGCACTCGTCTCCGCCATTACTCTCCTCTACAAGAACCACCCTACGATCGGAATCAGGCCCCTCCTACCCGCGCCCGCTGCATTCGGCGACGCTACCGTCGTGCTCGCGACAATGATGAAACCCCCACCAGTCCCTGTCGACGCGGTGCTCGGCAGGACGAAGCTCAGACTAGTGCTGCTCGCGGCAGCACCACTAGTGACGGTGGTGACGCCGACGCCAGCGCCCACGGTGGAGCTCGCGCTGATGCTGCCGGTGCACACGGCGCCCGACGGGCAGCATGCGACGTGACCGGCTTGGTCGACGGCGCAGTTGCTGTCGCGGTGGCAGCACAGGCCCGGCGCCCCGAGCGCCGCGCAGGCCGAGTACGACTGCGGGCAGGTCGTGCCGCCGCCGCTGCTCGAGCTGGAGCTGCTGCTGGCTTGGCGCTTCAGCTTCTTGAGGAGCTCGTAGTCTGGCGCCGGCGTCGTGGCCGGGGCGATGACGCTGTCGCTTTCGGCGGAGGCGGCCGTGGGTGCGCTCGACGGTGGTGCGGCAGCCGGTGTGGCGTGGTGAAGGAAGGGAATGTTGTCCAGGATCAAGCCGGGTAGGAAGGGTGAGTAAGGTGTTGGAGGAGCGGTGGTGTTGGGCTCGTCGTTGGCGGGCGGGGGTGCCGAGTCGGCGTCTGGGAATGCGCTGGCGCTGCTGCTGGTGGCGAGCAGCGTGGCGGCGAGGAAGAGGCGTAGTGATGTGAGCATTGTGAGGATTTGCGGCTTGTCTGGATAGAATGTGGAATTGCGCAGCTGCACTCTGGAGGAGACCGCGGTGAGAGAGCGCTTTACTGGTGTGGTGAGCGTCGGGATGCGGTGATGTAACGAGCGTATGCTATGTTTCTGCAGAGGCCGTGAGATTAGCTGTACGAGTAAAGTTGACGGCGCGTCATTTACCAAGCAGACTGAACGTTAGGATTCCTTGGAGAGAGAAGAGTGGACAGAGCAGTGCGGTTTTGCTCTTGGCCGTTCAATTATCGGGCGGCTGGACTTTGGGGCTGGGGACGACGGGTGGATCGGCAGCACGCCTCTCCCCTTGGCCCCTGCTTTCCGCCCGCACGTTGTCTGGAGCAGCTCAAGCCTTGGCTCCCACGTCACCACCTGCTGTTCTCGTCTTTCTCGCTCACTGGCGCATGTGCTCTCAAGGCCGCGCGTTATGCATCTTGGGTCTGTATTTGTCTGGCCAACTCTTATCCGCTCCTAATATTCTTCAACCATCCCCTCTCTCTTGAGCCCAGACAGGCGCCTAATATCCACGCGATCTGTATACCAGATTCAGGAAAACTCTCGGCCTCAACATCGACGACGAGCACCCTATTGCTCTATCAACCATCTATTCCATTCTTTGTGAATAAAAACTATACGTGAGGGGTATCAATCCAAGCTACTAAACTTCTCTACTTCGAACAGTCGCGTCTCGGTTAAAGTACTTCCGAAAATCCCAACTCTTTACGTCGTGTACCGATCCAACTCCTCATCTGTCGGCATACACTCAACCAAATCTCTATCGCCCCTGTCCGCATTACACCTCGCGCTATACATGATGTTGAACGTGATAAACCTTCGTCCATCATGCGCAGCACCAGCACCTGCTTTCTCCTTCCCCTTTCCAACCGTCTTTTGCTTATAAGTTTTCAACTCTCCTTCACCCGCCTTCCCCCAATTCATCCCATCTACCAAACTGCTATCCGTCCCATCTTTATGGATGACCCGCTGGTGATGGAACAGCTCCGGTGCCACGCTCACGCACCTCAGACCACCTTTCTTCTCTCCCTTCGCACACCCTGCGCCGACTTCGTTATCAAAAGCTGCGCCGCCACCGCTCGCGAGCTCGAGGATGCGCGCCGCGCCGGGACGAGTGACTGCATATGCGTATGTGCAGGTGGGGCCTGGCGAACGCATGATGCTGCGCGTGCCGTCTGGCAGCGGCGTGTAGGCGTAGCGGTCTGCGAGCGCGCGCAGGCTGTTGGCAGGCGGGAGTGACGCGGCGTCGTCGAGCGTGTCCAACTGGCGAGAGTACGGGGTCTTGACCGAAGCGCAGTGGCCGAGCCAGAGGATGTCGTAGGCGAGGGAGTAGGGCAGGGTCGAGTTATTGTCGCTGTTGTTTTCGCTGAGAGTGGCGTTGGAGGCGCTGGTGGTGTCATCGTCGTTGTCGTGCAGGATCTCGCGCACCAGCGAGGGCACTGCCGCATTCGGGGCGAGCAACTTCCGGATGCGAACGTCCCAGTCGGCGTCGTCCTCTAGGATGAGGGCGGTGCTGATGTTGTGCGCGAGCACGTACTTGAGCGCATCGAGGTGCGCCAGCCACGCCTTTGCGCTGCCTTTGCGCGGCGACTCACCGCTCTTCGAGGTATGCTGCATGAACGCCCGCAGCTCGTCGTCTGGAATGCGTCGCGACTGGTGCACCTTGACTTCCAGGCCGGTCCGATTTGCTGCTGCAAGGATGCCGCGCTGCCGCCAAGCACCCGGCGTGGAGGCATTTTCCGAGGAGATGGCGATGATTGTTTGAAACTGTACAAACGCGACTTTAGCCAGAGCGGCATTCTTACACCCTACCGGGCATAGCAAGCGGTGACTTACGCCGAGCGTTGAATTGGCAATATTGACGTTTGCCTGTCCATCGACGAGCGTCTCTGCTATCTGCACAGGCTGTCTTGCGCTAAGAAGGTGGAAATGCCACAGGAGCAGTAGGGTTACGGCAGCAAAGATGAAGACGGCGCGGCCCGGCCTTAGCAGAAGGCGGGAAGTCGGGAGAAGCATCTGGTTCGTCAACTTGCGCTGCACATAGTCATACTGTGGTGGAACGGCGACGCAGATAGGGCAGGCAGTGGCGGGAGGAGAATTGGCAGGGAGAGTACGCTTGTCGTGACAACGTCGTGGAAAGCGAAGTCGAGGGGCTGTGGTTACACAGTTGTTCCAGCGGATCCGCGCTTATCCGGATGCTTAGCCACTGGGTGCCCGCGTGATACCGTCCCGTCCAGATGTGGCAACGTCGTGATACCGGGGCTGGGGAAGATGTGAGGGAAGCCGTGAGTGTCTCCTCCACAAAAAGCCATGTAGCCATCGCCTGTTTTTTTTTCCTTTCCACTAGAGTCGTCCGAGCTTTCCATTAGCAGCGCAAATTCGCACGAACACTCGATAAAAGTCGGCAATATGACCTGCTCCATAGGGCTAGAGCGCAATTTTTCGGTGGTTCCCACGTTGTGCACGTTGCTTACCCCACAACGCTACCCTTATCTGGACCCCTGTTCCGAGTGACCCGACAGAGCCTAGTCCCGACGCCTTCCGTCCGAAGTGTTCTTCAACACCATTTCTCAGACACAGGATGTATGCCTCCTGCGAGGGCAGGCGTCGCGTTCCTGACGGGCTCGGTTGAAGCAAACGGAAGCGGTGTATCCACCAGTCGGCGGTGCATGTCGTTCTGTCCTTATTACCTGCATGCGTTTCGCCTTTGGGTATCTCAAATGCACACTAAGGCGACGAAAGGCATGAGCAGGAGCACGGCCAACGCTATTGGTGGACAACGCTATTGTGGGCGCACGGATATGCACTCACGGTTCAACGCCAGCCGCCAACTCTGCCTTCGTCCCATCTCTCCTTTCTCTCTCTTCTCAAATACGCGATTTTTTTGCCCTCCCTGATCCGTCTCACAAACTCTGCAACCTCTCGTTCGGTGGCTTGCCCGCCGCCCTCGCCCTCGAGGAAGCTCTCTTCCAGACCACGGCAAAGCGATTCTTGCTCTGTGATAGAAGTGCTTAGCCTCTGGTAGAGTGCAGGCGGGCTGAAGTCCTTGAGAGCCGCATCCTGCTCGGCTTGCTTCGCACGCCATTGTCCCTCGAGGGCGCGAAGGCTAAGCAGTCGGGACTGGGTGTGCTGACGCTGGTGCTGCAGATGCGACTCGAGGTTCTTCAAAGACTCTGCCAGCGCTATGTTGGCAGCCAGAGCCTCGCCTAGGGGCGCGGTGGATGCGGCAATGGAGGGATGGGCAGTGCCCGGCGAGTGAGCAAGTGCTTTCTGGAGCTCGGGGCTCTCAAGAACCGCCTGGAGGTCAGCCGTGCTACATGTAATTGTGAGCATTAGACGATCCGCATCACGCATTGAGGCAATTTCGCACTTCTTATCTTTCAGCACATTCGGCAGCCAGCCCTCTTCGGGCAGTTCAATCTGCGGTTGGCGGTCCTCGACAGCCGGCTGCTGGCCACCGTAGGTCTGAGGTGACTGTGAAGCTGGACCGGCCTGCGCCTGGGCTATCTGAGCGGGTGTGGGGGGTAGCGGCGGGCCTGTAAGCGGCGTGCCTCTTCCGCTCGAGTGAGCTGAGGGCTTCGGCGGCGGAGGTGGCGGTGTGGAGGCATCGAAGTGAAATTGGGCCTGCGACTGATGCGGGGAATGGTACGACATGAGCGTGAGCGGTGAGGGCGCGGCGCGACTCGAGAGAAATGAGGAGGGATATTGGGAGCGCTGGTGGACTGCTACTTCAGGATGTCTCCATGTTGTCCCCGCGGTATGACGCGCGCCTCCATCTGAGCTGGGCCAGGCAGGAACAACAGTTTCGCCGCATCCGACCGCCAAGCCGCCGCCGTCGATCTGATGGACCCTGGCCTAGCCGGCGCGCAAGTCGACAGGAGCACGTCACGGCTAGGTACCGTCGTCGCTCAATAATATCGCACCTGCCTGCGAGGCTCAATGCAGAAGATACAGCGTTGCTATATTTGTGCGCCTCCTTATGCGCCGAAGGGTCTGGCCGGCAGAGACAGCGACAGGACAGGAGGCCTGCGCTGTGGCCTCCCCTGACGAGGCATGATCCGCGGGCTAACGTGGCTGGCGAGCTTGGAAATTACACGCCCATTAGCCGCGCCGATGCATCGAAAGACATGAAACAATTCGCCAGCTGCGGGCCGGGCCAAATGAATTGTGCACAGCAGCGGCCTAGGCGCCGGCGCTTCTGGGCCTCTCAAGCAGCGGCAAGTGTGTTGGCTGCGAGACGCGGCGGACGTGGGTCGCGCGCGCCTGGACGGGAGCGCTACCTGAATGGCGCGATTGACGACGCGGGCAGGATCGCAGTGTGGGCCGCGATCGCGCTGCAGCACTTGGTGGTGATGCACCTCATTGCCCAGCGCGGCTCTGGTGCGCTTGGGCGACGCGTAGGGAAATGAACGCACAGCCAAGAAAGGGGATCTCTGGAGGCTTGGCCCGGCGCAGGAACAGCGGCCGGCCTCTGCTTTGCGCGGCCTGGCGTCCTTTAGGGAAGCCCCGTTGCCTGCGAAGCGCCGTTCTCCGCAGTCCCAGGCAGCCCAGTGCCCCAAACTAGCAGAGAGCTGCGGACTGCGCCAATCAGCGCCCTGCCCTGGCCACAGCACGCGGCTTGGCAGCTCCCAGACCACCTCCGATAGCACTGCGGAGTGCGCGCGCATCTTCCTCAAGCCTATCCCCTTCCCCTTCCGCAAGAGCGCCTCGGGACGCCAGAGTCTGGAAGGAAGAGATTCTCGTGTCCCCGACCGATTCGTGCAGCGGCCCTTCACTATCTCCATCTTTGCCCAATTGGAATTATGCACGCCGACACCCAGACTCCACCGTTCCGCCGCCGGGGCACCAATTCGTCTGAGACGCCCTTGTCGCCTGATATAGAAGCCCCTCAACTTAGGACCGCTTCGCTCGTCGGCATCACCACGCCCTCTTCTGCGACGTTTCGCGCTCAGACGCCTGCGAGCCCGACCGTTACATCACCTCCCGTCCGTCGCAAGCCGCTTCCCGCTAACGCCTCGCCCGTCGCCACGCGATTCTCCTCCCAAAGCTATACCACGGGCCCCAGGATCGTCGAGAGAGGTCACACCCAGCGCGCCTTCTCTACTGACACCACTCCTCACCCCTTCGCTCGCTCCCAGGCAGTCTTCACGCCGCCCCTGACTGCAACAAAGGAAGAATTCCACCCCAATACACAAGAAAAGTACGTCAATGTATCATGGAGGAGAATCATCGCCGTTTCGGGGCGCCACGTCAAACCGTAACTGTCTGACTGACCCGCATACAGCTCTGCCCCCGCCAGCGACCCGCTCGACGACTACATCGCAGAGGACCGAGATCGCGCCAGGCGAGCATCATCGCAATACGGAGACCTGCTGCCCGTGGAAAGTAATTCCCGGCCGGGTTATGATCGCGCGGCCAGCAGCTACCACACGGCTCAAGTTTCAACATCTGAATGGGATCCTGAAACAGTCCCGAACCACGCACACGGCCACGAACGGACCCCGACCATGTCCTCATATGATTCACAAAGAACCCCAAACTTGACACTTCAGATCCACGGAGAGGATGGCGTCACAGGCGACTTCCTCGACTATGACCAGCTCACGGACGACGAGGACCGCTCGCCAAAACCTGAGATGGCCACCGGCAATAAGTTCACCTCGTTCTTTGGATGGAAGTCTGGATCACAAAACGTAGCGAACGGCTCGCCTACCACCAACTTCTCTGGCGATTCCCCAGCCGCCAATCCCCAGAAGAAGACGCCAAAGGCGCTGGACATCCCTGCTGCCAACTCCCAGCAGTCGTACTTCACCGTACCCGGCACTCCCCTCTACTCGTCCTCTCATAGCGTCAATGCACACGTCGAGGAGCTCGAGCGCGAGCTGCGTGAAATCAGTGCGGAATTGGCCGGCTCGATCAAGAGAGAGTTGGAACTCGAAGATGAACTTGAAACCTACAAGGCGGAAAACCCCACCGGGACTACAGAGAACCGGAGAACGAGCGACTACTACTCGGACTCGGGTGCTAGCTCTGCAAAATTCCCTATCGGCGACACCGAGGCGAGACTGGAGACGTTGGAAAAGCTGCGCCGGAAAGCAGAGCAAGACAGAGCGCAAGCCAAGAATGAGACTGCACAGCGACTTCAGGATGAGTTGCGGAGACGCGCTGACCTTGAAGCCCAAGTCCAGTCTCTGGAGGAGCAGCTCCAAGGGAATGAGAAGCTGGACGACATCAAACGCCGACTTGCTGACGAGAAGCAAGCCAAGGAAAATCTGGAAGATCTGTTGGCAGCCCTACGCCAAGCCCACGACAAGGACCGGGGCGAAAGGGACAATCTGCGCGATGAAATCATTCCGCAGCTCACTGCTCGCCTGAGTGGTCTCGAAACCGGGGCAGGAGAGGTCGAAAAGCTGAGATATGAAAACACTCGCCTGCAGCAGGAACTCGAGTCCTTCCAAATGGAAATCCTTCCGGACCTCCGCACTCGCTTGGAGCAATTCAAGGATATGCAACAAGAAAACGCCCGTCTGCAATATGAGCTCGACAATGTCCGCAATGAAACGAACGATGCCCAAGCAGACCGCATCGAGAAACTCCAGGACGAGATCACGCGCCTAAAGCGTCAACTCAGTACCGTTCAGAATGAAGCAAATATTGCTGAAGTTGCTCAACTCCAAGCCTCGCAACTTCAGTCTCTTGGCGAGGAAAATTCTCGCCTCCAACAGGAGGTCCAAACCCTTCGCAACGAAAACCAGAGCTTGATCAACGCTCGCCGCATGCGACTTGAACTAGCACAATCATCGGACCGTTTCAACTCGATTTCTGAGGAAGGAGAGGAAGGCGCACCGTCTGCCTCACCGAAGATTGGTCTCTCGCGCTCTAACTCCCTTGCTCGCAACTCCGTTCAACTTCTTAAGCGTGGCTCTCGTAGTGGCACGCTGAGCGGCCTCTCCCGGTCGAACTCGGTCAAAGAGAAGGGCGAAGCCCCGCGCGATTTTGGAGAGAAGATGAAGGACGTTGAAGAACAGCGGGACGCCCTGCACCGTGCTCTTAAGCAGCTCCTAGCTCGCTATGAGCAGCAGCAGAAGGATCACGCAAAGAAGATCAAGCTACTTGAAATGGAGAGAGACCGCGCGCTCAACGTGTCTCCCAGACGCACGGCATTCCACAATGAGGTCACCAACCTTCGTGCCGAAATCAACCTTCTGCGCAAGCGTGCAGATGATGCTCTTGATCAGAAGTGGCAAGTGGAGAAGAACCTTGGTGGTCTCCGCATGGACCTTGCGCGTGCCGAACTGGAAACTAGCTCGCTTCGCGATCTAATGGGCGAGAAGGACATGTTCGCACAAGAGCGGAGACCGTCTGCAGGTAGCGTCTACAGTGATGACTCTCAGGCACCAGTCACTTTGGAGCGGGCCTACAAGGAGCTTCAGACCCTCCATGCACTCTCGCTCGCGCGCGTGAAAGGACTGGAGGAAGGAGAAGACGCCGCAGAAGCCGAGCGTGTCCTGACTCTGCTCAAGCAAAGCATTTCGGACGCGAAGGCGGAGCGTGATAACGCACTCAAGGAGGCCGAGACGTACCGTCAACAGGCTCGTGCGCTTCAGGAGTCGGAGGTTGCGCACTTGGACAAGGAGCACTCTCTTGCGTCTGAGCTCTTCGGAGCAGCCAAGAGAATGGACGAACTCGCCGCCCAAACACAGGCACAGCTCCAGCAAAACGATGCTCTCAAACAACGTCTTGCTGAGGCTATCGGACGAGGTGAAAGCGAGCAGCGTCTCGCCGCGAAGCGCATTACCGAGATGCAAAGCAAGCTACGCGCGGCTGAGGAAAGCGTCTCGGTGGCGCAGAGCCAATCGGATGAGGCGCTCAACCCCCACGAGGATGAGCTGCGTGCTATCAACGACAGTCAAGTAGCACAGTTGAAGCGCATGCAGAACGCCCGGGGTCTGCTTGATCCAACGAAACTTACCCCAGCACACAGTCCCCTGCCGAAGCCCCTTAGCCCTATATTTGTGCAGAGAAGTCCCAGGCTGGACATCACTTCGAGTGGCTTAGGCATCTCGATCCAGCAGGCAACGAAGACAGAGGATTTGGAGCACAAGGTGCACAACCTGGAGAAGGCCCTGTCCGACGCGGACAGAGAGATGGAGGAGGTGGTCGGCCGCATGAACATGGCACAGATCGAAGTCGCAGAGCTGCAGACCGAGAAGTGAGTATACCCGATGATTCAACGCCTGTGAGATATGTTTCTAATACTTCGGGTAGGGACGAGGCTATGCGCGAGACAAGAAGGCTGCAGGCCGAGATCACTGCCCAACGCGAGTTGGTCAAGGAGCTCATGAGCCAGCAGTCGGCATAAGCCTTGCTTTGTGCCACACGCGATGTTTATCGCTCTCTCTCCGACGGGAGGCCTGCTATTCCCGTGTTCCGCATTGGGAGCAGCTGAGCAGGGCTCTCCTTACTTCATTGCATTGATTGGCGTTCTTGGATAAATCTTGTCCCACCAGCGCACAAAAAAACAAAATGGTTGGTTGGATTGGGAGCATTTCAGGCGTTGTTGTTTGTTGACGGTTGGTCTTTGCATCTTCTTGTTTACTTCTGCATGCTCGCCGCTTGTGTCGCTACCTTAGAGCTCAAGGTTACCGGCCTTTTGTGCGATAGTTCCATATATTCTCTCTCAGCGTTCTCAAGCAGATGGCCACTGCTTGCTGCAACAGCCTGCATTTTTTTTTCATCATCTCTTATTCTATTATTTGGTAATCATATAGACTGGTGGTTTGGCAGGAAATTTTGGGTTTGCATTGTTGGAGAGGGTCAGCGGACATCATCGCCAGCGGCTTGGTGGGTTATTTGGAAGCGTTCTGGTGGTATGTGAAGAGGTGTAATCTGGAAGCCGATGGCGATCGGAATCTAAAGAGGGTCGTGTTTACGATAGAGGTCCTTGCAGAGAGGCGAGTAATCTATCTTTTGGTTCGCCAGCTATGTGGTGAGCATGACAGCCGTGTGACGAGCCGGGCAGACGCATGGTGGCTTGCGGATGTTTGTCCCCTGCTTACGCCGTCCAATATTTTGGCCTATTTGCGTGCCTGCATTCTCTATAGGCTGCTTTGGGGGCACTCGATTGGTTGAACAAATTTATCGGTACACGCTGTCGGGTGGTTCCCAGCGCTCCCGGGTCTCTGGATTGGGAAAACAGGAGAACAGATTTGGAGGCGGTGGAATCCTGCAGCACTCTAGCATGCATAGGGGCTCCTGTCCACCGCCAATTGGCTGGACAGACACGCAAGGCCGACGGTGCGCCGACGCAGAGGGGTCGACTTTGTGATATGTTGGTCTGCGTGCACCGTGAAACGTCGGCAAACCTGGTGAAACGGCAGCTCTGGGGCGCCGGCCGGGCGCCGCAGTCGGGCAGCGACGGCGATGCGGGCGGCGGGGTGGGCAGCGGCGACGGTCGACGGCGAGCCGGATTGAGGGCCTCTCAGCTCGTGGTAGACAGCTGCAGGCAACACGTGCTACTGGTGGCAGGGCTGGCGTGCGGCGCCTTCCCAGGCGTGGCCAACCTGAAACCAGACTGGCAGGCAGTTTTGGCCCAAGGGGCGGCGTGTCCCGGTACGGAGTATTGTGTTATCGATTAAATCACCCTCAACCCGCGGTCCCCCCCCCAAAGCCCAAGCAAGACATCCGGCCCAATTCCAATTGCTCCAGATTGCTGCTGCGTAGCTTGCGAGGACCCCATTCTCAAACCGCCCCGCCAGCTAGTCGCGTGCGCTCGGCCTGTCGCCCGCCGACCGCCTCCCGCCTCCGCGCTTCTCCCCCGTGCCCGCCGCAACCTCCTCTCTCTCAGGCCCAGCTCTCCGTTCGCGCTGCTCCTTGACACGCATATTTTGACCCACGTCCTCACAGCTGGCCCGCATTGCCGCCTGCCGAAGCGAATTCCTGCGTCCTGACAACTCGCGGCGCGATCGCCGCCGTCACGCTTTCTTCACACAGGTAGGGGTCCTGCTGGCTGCGCTGTCTCCTCCCCTCGTCACGCCTGAAGCTTACGACCACCAGGATTGTCCGGGATTTCCACCGTACCCGAAACGCCTCTCCTTGCGCCTACAATGCAGAATAATCAGCAGAACCGCCTCCACCTAAACTTCGGTTTCAATAACGACCGGAACTTTGCCGCGGAGCAGGGCCGTGCATATCCCACCACGCCCTCCACTTTCCCCCAGCCTGTCTACCCGAACCAGAACGGCCAGCAGGAGGTCTGGGGCACCCAGCAAGCGAACAACGCCTACGGAGGCGCCGGCTACTTCATGAACGCTCAAGGCTACTCGCCGCAGTACCAGGGCATGCAGCCCCCGCAGGCTGCCTACCGCGCCCCCCAGGGCTACAACGACGGCACCAATGGCCTTGTCCACCAGTTCTCCAACCAGAACTTGGGCACCCCTCGCTCCGGCAGCCCGTACGGTCGCCAGCCGTCGCCCAATCCCCAGCGCCCGCGCACTGCTGGCTCCTCGGGCCAGCAGCAGTATGGCAACTACCTGAGCGCCCACATGCCCGGTCAGCACCAGCCCTCGCTCAATGACGACGAGCCGCCGCCAAAGAACCCCGACAAGTACACCGACAACATCGTCAAGCGCGCCCGTCTGTCTACCGGCTTGGTGAGCGATTTCTTCCGCCAGAGCGTGCAGCGAGCTCGTGACAGGAACGCCAGGTAAGCGTCCGGCGGACCCATTTCGCACAGAACAAAGCCATTGACGCACAGCAGAGCACTCGAGCTTGAACAAATCCTCTCGAACCCGAACATCTCAGAAGCGAAGAAGCAGGCAAAGATCCAGGATGTCCAACAAGCAGAGATGAGGTTCCTTCGCTTCTTGCGGACGCGCGAGAGACCGGAGAACTTTGTCACCGTCAAGATCATCGGAAAGGGTGCGTTCGGTGAGGTCAAGCTGGTGCAGAGGAAGAACGACGGTAAGGTGTACGCCTTGAAGTCCCTCATCAAGGCAGAGATGGTATGTATCGATATTGGCACGCCGACGTATCTCGGTACTGATAGCCAGTACAGTTCAAGAAGGACCAACTTGCTCACGTCCGCTCTGAGCGTGATATTCTCGCCGAGTCGGACAGCCCTTGGGTCGTCAAGCTCCACACCACTTTCCAGGACAACACCTTCCTGTACATGCTCATGGAGTTCTTGCCCGGCGGTGACTTGATGACTATGCTCATCAAGTATGAGATTTTCACCGAAGATATCACTCGCTTTTACATGGCTGAGCTTACTCTGGCCATTGAGGCTGTCCACAAGCTTGGCTTCATACATCGGTGCGAAATGCGCGGCCCCCAGAACGTGGTGGAGGTTTATTGACCCATCGTAGTGATATCAAACCGGACAACATTCTCCTGGATCGCGGCGGCCACATCAAGCTTACCGATTTTGGTCTGTCTACTGGTTTCCACAAGGAGCATGAGGCATCATACTATCAGAAGCTCCTCTCGGGCAACACGCAAAAATCCTCGAACCGCGACAACCGTAACTCCGTTGCCATCGACCAGATCCAGCTCACGGTCAGCAATCGTACACAGATCAACAGTTGGCGCAAGTCCCGTCGTCAATTGGCCTACTCGACCGTCGGTACGCCCGATTACATTGCTCCAGAGATTTTTAGCGGAAAGGGTTACGACTATGGCTGCGACTGGTGGTCCGTCGGTACCATCATGTTCGAGTGTCTTATTGGCTGGCCGCCGTTCTGCGCGGAGGAGCCCCATGACACGTACCGCAAGATTGTTGACTGGCCTCGCAACCTGCACTTCCCGCCAGACCAGCAACTTGGCGCCGAAGCGGAGGACTTCATCAGGAGGTGAGCCCATTTTCTTTTTTGCCACCCCCTCAAACCCATGAAACCCAGCCCCACTATTCCCATACAGTCGATCGTGCTGACTCTGGGCAGACTCATCTGCAATGCCGAGGACCGTCTGGGCCGCATCGGCGGCGGACACGAGATCAAGCAGCACCCCTTCTTCCGCGGGGTGCAGTGGGATGGTCTCCGCAAGATCAGGGCGCCGTTCGAGCCCAAGCTGCAATCCAACGTCGATACGCAGTACTTCCCGATTGACGAGATTGACCAGCACGACAACTCGGCGGCACTCCGGGCGCAGACCGCGCACCAGACCGAGGACATGGCGGCCGAGATGAGCTTGCCGTTTATCGGTTACACGTACAAGCGTTTCGATGCTTTCCGCGGCTCGTAGAGAGACGAGATATGTGGGAAAAGTAAAAGACAGAGCGAGCATGAAGGAGCATGTATTACGGTTTTTTTTTCTCTGGTACGCACGGGATGGGGTCACAGCAGAACAACTCTTTTATTCTCTTCCAAGTTTTCCCCCTTCCTCTACTCAACGCCAAATTTCTATATACTTGTGTCGTTTTCGCCGAGTCACCTGTCAAGTCAGCCAGTTTAGCCAACACTTGGACGGAAACGCAGAGGAGGAAGAGCATGGTCTTCGATCTACCCACTGACTGTCCCCTTTCATCGTACGATACGTACATAGCTGGTGCTGTCGTTATTGCCATGGGGAGCACTTGCACACGAGTCGATATGAGCGGAGTGGTAAGTTTAGTGAGTGAGAGATGCTCTTGCTGTTGATCGATCGATGTGCATATGCATACAAGAGTTTGGTGGCTTCTCCGTCATCCCCTCCCATCGCCACCCCATTGTTTTCACGGAAATGGTCGTCATTCAATGACGTAAAGCCTGTAAAGCGACGACGCTTTTTCTTGGCTTCATTTCCTTTCTTTTGCGCGCACCAGGGCTTAAATGTTACACGGTTTCTGTTGTTTCTTCTAATATTGATACGAGTTGCACTAAGCAGGTATATGTATTCGAAGTAGAAAGAGAAAGAAAAGGCCATGAGGCAACGAACTGGAAGTCTGAAGCTTGGAGTTTATCTGTTGGTTCATATGTGGTCTTTTCTTTGTCCTCTTCCCCCCTCTTCCGGCACAATTGAGCTGTGCTCGTGCTCGGCCAACATGAAGATATGAATGCTGAACCAGAGGACGAAATATGAAAAATGGCAATCACCGGTTCAACCTTGGAATAATTTGAATTACTTCGACGAGATGTGTGCGTCTATACTAGGGACGTTTCTTTTCCCTGCGAATAAAGAAGGGGAATCAACTCAAATGAAGCGATGTTATCTTCCCAAAACGCCTTGTTTCTCCTCCAACGCTAATGCTCCCTTTCTTTTCCCTTGGAATCTCTAGAAATCATAGCTACCAGGACAGAGCTTATTCGTCCCATGGTCACTGGAGGCAGGGACCACGTGAGCAATGGAGACTCCTCTTCCTGACACATTGCATTGATCTCGAAGGTGCAGAGGTCCTAGACCTCTCGAGTTTGCTCCTTGGGATGTCTAGAGCCAATTGTGTCGAGTAGTCGCTTCACGTGTCGATGGCAACGCATCGATGATAGTTTGGATTCCAAGAGTCTTTGTCGTAATAAAAAGGTGAAGGGGAGGCCTAGCGCGCCTCAAATTGGACCATCCTAATATGCGGCACCCGGGTTAGCAGCTACTCGAGATGATATGGCGGTGGGGCGATTTAAACTTACCTGTTCGTCCGCTCCTTGTAGAGCACGCGGTGGCCGCACTCGCGGCACATGATCTGGTCGCCGCGGCGCAGGATAACCTTGGCATCGCAGTCGCCGCATAGGTAGGCAACTGGCTTGGTGGTGTCCTCGAAGGCAACACCGCTGCTGGCGCCAGCGCCACCGCCGGAGCCGCTGGGAGGGGGCTGGTAGGCCTGCGACATTGTTCGTGGTCGTGTGGGAAGTCGGCAGTGCTAGGAGGCGTCGAAGGTTTCGAGCGTCGCGGTCTCGTTGTGGCGCGGGGGGTGGTAAGTTTGAAGAGACGCTGCGGGAAGGTCGACGGCCGACTGGTTACTTGCGATGGCCAAAGAAAAAGAAGCGCCTTTCCTGTCAAGGCAAGCGGTGAAGCCCTTGTGCCGTGGAAAAACGCTTACAAACGCAGGCTAATCGATAGGCCGACGTCGGAGGGCTTCGTCCTATCTTCCGCCACCGCATTCCGCGGGCCAAGCGCGATGACATAGCAAAGTGTGTATGCGTTTTCTGCTGTGCCTTTCTCCGGGACGTGCTACTTCTTTCCTTTTCCCTTCTCGTTTCGGCAGCTTTTTTTTTTTTGGGCTTCAAAACTCAATGTCGCGGGACCTGGCTACTTAATATTCGTGGTTCTCGAGCGCGCGCATTGCCCCTCTTATCCATTCACCCTTCTGTCGTTCCCACTCGTTGCGTGAACGCTTCGCCGAAAATGAGCGCGATTCTCTCTGCTGACGACCTGAACGACTTCATATCTCCCGGCGTTGCCTGCATAAAACCTATCGAGACCATACCAGCCGAGTCCAAAGATGGCGCTTCCGTAAGCGATCCACCAGCTCAAGATGACCGACTCTAACCCCCGGTTTAGAATCCCTATGAAGTTACGACTGAAGACAAAGTCGCCGCCGCGAACCCTCAGCCCGCGCAGATCTCGCTGACGGACTGCCTCGCCTGCTCGGGTTGCGTCACCTCCGCCGAGGCCGTCCTCGTGTCTCTGCAGTCGCACACCGAAGTTCTGAACACCCTAGATGCACACCCGGAATTGGCGCTGCCGTCACCGGTAAGAGGAGGTGGTGTGGTGAACGGCTGGATCAACGGCGAAGGCAAGATATTCGTCGCCAGCGTCAGCCCGCAGTCACGGGCGACCCTGGCGGCGACGTTCGGTGTCAGCGAGCGCGAGGCCGGGCACATGGTCGAGCGGCTGCTGAGCGGACCGGAGGGTATGCGCAGTGGCGGCGCGCACGGCAGCGGCTTCGCCTGGGTCATCGACACCAATACTGTGCGGGAGGCCGCGCTGGTGCTTGCCGCCGACGAGGTCGCGTCGGCGCTGTCCTCGACGGCAGCGCCCCCAGAGCCTGGAGCGGAGGGCGCTGCGTCAACGGTGCCGAAGAAGCCGATTCTGACGTCGGCGTGCCCCGGCTGGATCTGTTACGCCGAGAAGACGCACCCTTACGTTCTGCCGCACCTGTCGCGAATGAAGTCGCCGCAGGCGCTGACCGGAACGCTGGTCAAGTCTGTGCTATATCGAAAGTTCGGAATCCCGCCGGAGAAGGTGTGGCACCTGGCCGTTATGCCGTGCTTCGACAAGAAACTCGAGGCCAGCCGCTCCGAGCTGACCTCGGCTGCCTGGTTGCCCTCTTCCTCCAACCCTGTGCGTGATGTCGACTGCGTCATCACCGCTCGCGAGCTCCTCTCGCTCGCCCAGAGCCGCGGAGTCAACTTCGCCTCCCTCCCACGCAAACCATTGCCTCGCTCTCAGCGCCAGCGCTTTCCCGACCCGGAACTCGACGCTTTCCTCTTCCCTCCGCCGAAAGCCGGCACTTCTCAGAAGAACGCCGACCCCTTCGCCGTCGGCACCAGCGGCGGCTATCTCTACCACATTATGCAGACTTTCGCAGCCCGCCATCAGCCTGCCGGATCGACATCGCTGCACATTGAGCGCGGCCGCAACGCCGACGTCGTCGAGTACGTGCTCAAGGACGCGACGACGGGACAGGTCATTCTCAAGACGGCGCGGTTCTACGGGTTTAGGAATATTCAGAACCTGGTCAGAAGGCTAAAGCCGGCGAGGGCGAGCAGGATGCCGGGTGCAAGGATGGGCGTGGCGAGAAGGCCTGGCGGTGCAAAGGCGGGAGCAGGAGCAGGCGCGGGTGCCGAGAGTGAGTATGCGTATGTCGAGGTCATGGCATGTCCTGGTGGCTGCACCAATGGCGGAGGCCAGATTAAGGTGGCCGAGGCGGCAGAGCTGAGGGGGGATGAGGAGATGCTGGTCGAGGGTGGGGAGGTCCAGCAGCAGCAGAAGAAGCCGGGCCCGCAGGAGCAGAAGGACTGGTTGAGGAGGGTCGATGAAGCGTATTTTTCTGCGTCGTCATCCGAAGGCGAAGAGGAGGATGAGGAGATGGATGCCGTGGAACGAATGATGGAGCTGGACGTCAACGGCGATTATCACGATGGTGACGCTATGGACGTGGACTCTGTGCCAAAGACGAATGGGTATACGAGCAACGGAGAGGAGGATGTCATCAACGGTATTTCGAGGAGAAAGATTCATGCTTTCCTACGCCATTGGAGCAATGTCACCGGCGTCGACGTGGCCGACCTCACGCAGACCAGCTACCGGAAGGTCGAAAGCGACGTGGGCAAGGCGAAGAAAGCGAGTGACGTGGAAAGAGTGGCCGGTTTGGCGAGCAGTATCGGTGGCGGCTGGTAGACTGGTTTTGATCATGAGGTATCTTCTGTGGTGGGTTTTCTGCATTTGGTTTGTATAGAGGCGTTATGTGGTTTTCATGAAGGTTCTGGGAAGGACGGAAGGGGTCATTGCGCAATAGACGGATGTAAACGAGGTTCTTCAGGTTTCGGTATACCCTTGTGGATGGACGTGTTCAGTCAAGGAAAAATAAGTCAAATGAACGGTTATGACGTAGCTTCTTCTGTGGTTTACGTATGCATTGCTGTGGATGAATTACTTTATCGAACGGATCACTGACTCGAGCTTTCCACGTTCCGCTGCGCTCTCATGCGAGCCTGTCGCCTTTCCCCGTTCTCATTTCATCATTCTGAGGTGTCGTACAACATTAGGAGACTTTATGTGTAACTAATAAAACTGTAGCGCCGCTGTTTTACAGAATTCTGGCCCCGGTTGTAGACATCATCCGCCTAGTGACACTAAGAACAAGAAACAGAAGCGCACAGTCGAAGTCTGGAGTTAGCTGTAAAGTGACGTCACTTCTGGATCACATCAACCTTGCTCTTATGGGATGCATTCGTGAGGGAAAGCACAGTCTGACAAGACGACGGACGCTGATATGGGAGAAGACTCGTGCCGTGCGGCTATCGCGCATGAGACAGGGTGATAACGGTATGTGTGGCAACCACAAGAGGGACTTAGTAAGACTTCTCCAGATCATATCAAACCAATATAGCATTAACGTAACTCATTAAGCCTCCTCGCCCCGCCTCTTCCCTACCACGCAACAACTATTCTGGTGTTAGTTTTACTGACAAGAGTGTGCGCTCAGTATGCTCCTTCTCTCGCCGCATATGCTTCACCCTCGACAACCTCAACCTTTCCGTACCCCGTCTTCACCGGCGTGCCGTGCACCAACTCCAAACTCTCCACCTCCACGCCAGCATCTTCCTGACTATAGACGCTCACGGCAACGAAGTTGCTGCCCCTGTAATCCCAAATACCCTCGGGCACAGGAAAAACATCTTGCGGGCCGATGTTGTGGATGTACTTGCCAAACTGCCAGCCGTTGACGAAGAGCTGGACGCGGTACGCCTCAGCCTGGCCGCTGGCGGCGGTGCCGTTGGCGGTGCCGTTGCCGAACACGAAGGAGATGGGCACGTCCCAGCCCTGCGGAACGTCCAGCTCGAGGCTCGTCGCGTACCACTTCACGCCGGCGCCCTTGACGCCATCGGCGACTGGGCCTGCGCTGTCCTCCCACTCATCCGTGGGCGCGCCGGGGAGGTGGTAGCCCTTACGCTCGGCGAACAGGCCGCCCTCGTTGAGCGGGCCGCGCGAGTGGTCGAGATACTCCTCACCGCCGAGGTTGCCCGTCAGCTTCCACGCGACGTCGCTCTTCTCGTGGCCCTTGAGCTCGAAGTCGAGGATTCCACGCGGAAACTTGGCCTCCTCAGCGCCGACGATCCAGTTCTCGCTGATACCCGTGGTGTCGAGGACGACGGTGATAACGGCGTCCGAGTCGGCCGCGGGCACGGCATCCGCCGGGATGGACAGGGTGAGGTTGCCGTTGGACGCGTAGTCGGCGCCCGCCCACGAGCCAAGGTGCACCGAGTTGAGGAAGACGCTGAAGCCTGAAGCGAAGCCGCCCTGGGCGGAAATGTAGAGCGATGATTCATCGCCGGTGGCGGTGAAGTGGCCGCGGAAAAGGAGGGTGCCGTAGTGGTAGCCGTAATCGCCGCCATACAGCGAGGTCGGCGTCGTCAGGGGACGCAGCGTGTTGAGCGTGTAGGGCTGGTCAGCAGCTGGCCAGGCGCTGTCGTCGTAGTCGGCGGCGATCTCGGGCAGCGTGTCGAGAGACTTCCAAGAGAGAGTGTTGAGGTCAGGGAGATTGATGGTGGGCGGCGTGTAGGTCAACGCGGCCGAGACTGCGCCGGTCGTGGACGACTGGTCGAATCCGAGCTCCTCACCGTTGAAGGTCAGCTTGGTCAGGCCACTTGGTGCACCACCAATGACTTCGAGCGTGGCGGTCGCATTGAGGTCACCGACAACGGACAAGGTGGTGCCGTCGATCGAGGCGTTTCGGATGAGATATCCGGCTTGCAGGACGATGTCGTCGTGAGTCCAGTAGTTATAGGCCGAGTTGCGGTCGAGGATGTAGACGTAGAGGCTCTCGCCAACCTTGGCGATCTTACGCGTCGGCGTCACAGACCAGTGGATGATGGTGGCGCCGTCCTTGGCCGTGATGGTTACGCCCGAGCCTTCGATGAGAGTGGCGTTCTTGCCGCTGGAAAAGGCGAGCTCGTGTGCCTCGTTGGGGCCGCCATAGACGACGAGAACGGTCTTGTCGGCGTACTTTTGCCATGTGAAGATCTCAGCCGTCGAGTAGAGGAGGTTCTCTCCGCCGAGGTTGTAGTCGGTGACGTGGACCTTGGAGTCGCGGCCATTCAGGGTCAAAGTGCCGTTCAGCTGCGGGAGGGTAAGGTCGCCCTTGCTGGTTGGGACGGTAATGGTGTAAGGGGTGGACTCCAACGAGTTGTAGGCAGCATGCCTGACAACGAAGAAGTTGGTGACATTGCCCAGCAGCGGAGTCACAGCGATCTCGGGAGTGCTGGCGTAAGAGCCGTTGGAGAGCTCACCAGGCTCGGCAGTCAGGTAGGCGGGGGAGACCTTCAGGAAGTTGCCCTGAAGCTTGAGCTCGCTGTACTTCTCACGGTTGATCTCACGCGTCTCCCTGATGACGGATCCGTAGTCGTAAGAGGTGTAGCCGCCAGGGTGGCCGAGGTTGCCCCAGTTGGTGCCGCCAAAGATCTATGAGGCGTCAATATCGAAACCAGCCAGCAGGAAGACGGCAGGACGTACCATGTAAAAGTTCAGAATGGTAGCGCCAAAGCTCTGGAGATTCTTGTAGAAGACGCGCTCAAACTCGTGGTTGAGCAAGACGGCACACTGGTCAAAACCAAGGCCGCCCCAGGGGTCGAAGGCACCGGCTTGGAACTGGACGTCTTGTGAGCAGGGGTACCAACCAAGAGTGGCGCGGGTCATACCTCGATGACTGAGTAAGGAGTGCTGGGGCTCTGCTCCTCATGCAGATCCCTCCAGTTTGTGGGCAGCTTGCCATCGGGCCAAGTGTATGGGTTGGCGCAGTCAAAGCCAAGCGGGTAGCCATCGTGACCGTAGATATCGACCTGCGGGGTCCAGTTGGAGCCAGGAGCAAAGTATCCCTGAGGCGAAGCGTCGTTGTTGATGTAGGGGACGACAATGCCAGTGTTGCGGAACTGCTCCTCGACAATGGCCCAGTAGCGTTCGTTGGGGAACTCAATGCCATCGACAGCGCCCGTGTACTCGTTCTCCGGCTGGAAGAGGATGACAGGGCCGCCGTTGGTGATTTGGGCCTTGGCGATGATCTCACCAATGTTCTTGACGTAGCTGGCGGGTCGGTTAGCTTTGCACCGAGAGCTCTAGGCAGAGTAACCTACTTATCGGTAGCATTGATGAAGGCCTCGTCGTCGGTTCTCAGCGTGCCATTGACGCGCTGGAGCCAGCCAGGGAAACCACCACCGGAAACCTCGGCATTGATGTAGGGACCGGGACGCTGGGTCTGTCAGTGCGTGCTGGTCGAGAGCGGCTGCATGGGGACTCACAGCGAGCAGGTAGATGCCGGCCTCCTTGGCGGCGTCGAAGAAAGGCTCCCAGGCGAAGACGCCCTCGGCGCTGAACTCGCCGGGAGTGCCTTCCAGCAGAGCCCAGTCGACGTAGAACGACACGCCGTTGAAGCCCAGGGCCTTGATCTTGTGAAAGACGTCGAGCCAGAGCGAAGGAACGGGAAGTCTGAGGTAGCGTACGTTAACACCCGTGCTGACATGGCTTGGACAGGTGCATACCGGAACGGGTGGTATTCGCCGCTGAGGAAAATGATGCGCTCGCCGTTGACGAAGATAGAGTGCTCGTCCCAAGTGACCTAGTTACTCGACATCAGCAGGCTTCGTCTACGCAACGGCCACGAGACGTACGATGTCCTGCAGAGCTTCGCGCTTGTACGGCCTGATCAGGTCATTGGGCTTGCCGGCAGAGATGGCGGCGCCCAGGGCCTGAGACGCCAGGCTCGCCGCCAGTAAACCGGTGGAGAGCTTCATGGTAGCTACGGCGGTGTCCTCTCGCTGCGTCAGAGCGTGAGACAGCAAAATTGGAATCTGGGGAGCCTTTTAAATGCCGCCATGGCTCCTCCGCCCACATTGGGACCAAGACGGCTCCCCGGTGGGATGGGGTAGGACGTGCACATCATCACATCACAACACAGCAGTCAGGTCCGGCGCCATCAAGCGAAGAAATAACGAAAGGGCCTCGCGAGAAACGGGGCCGAGGCGAAACAATTGGCCAATGGGGAGGGGTGGACATCGGCGGAGATCAGGTACCCTGGGGGTGCGGCGAGAAATCTTCCGTGTCAATGCGACGCTGTTGCGGGCGAGGATGCGGGGCAGGCAGTTCGACGTTACATGGAAGGCGCGCGGAGGTGGCTTAAGCCGCAGCGCAAGCCAAGCGCGGGCGAGGCAGCCCGAGCTGGAAGCTTGCCAGAGCTTACCCCGGCCGCGCCGATCGCTGCCCGCTCTGGTACGGAGCTACCCTAGACCCCCGCAAGCATTCAACTACCCTGGGCCCATCTCGTGTTCGTCACCATCTCTGCCAGGAATCCACCGCTTCTCCAAACCAGGCCACCGGAGCCGACTTCGCCTCACATCTCCCACGTGACCTTCCACAATGCCCGCTGTGTAGCATCTGCTTGCGTCCTGGTTCCTGGGCACATGCTTCCAGACCCAGGCTTCAAAGCGACGGACCAACCGTTGGCCTCCGGTGCCTGTCAAGCCCTGCCATTTTGTCCCGCGCGAGAACCGTTGCGCTAATTAGCCGATCTCTTTCAAGCCCAGAACGCCTCCGCATATGCCATTCCCCTCCCGAATGCCGTGAAAAAAAGCCCACTTATTTTATCCCGACCAACGCCGCGCCCGTCCCAAGGGAAAATGATATCACACCACAACTTTACGAGGGAATCGGCGTCGCTCCGCCGCCGGGGGTGCCCGGCGTGGCCGCCCCTCCGGGCGTGGCCTCGCCCGCAACCCTCTTTCTCTTCTTCTTCTTCCGGGGAATCAGCGCCGGCACCCGGGTGATGGAGCTCGAAACGGATAGCTGGTTGGTGCACGTGGGGCACGTTTGATCGGCCGGCGGCTCGCAGAAGACTAAAACGTTAGCCCGGCTGCATAGTCGACTGCCATCTCGACGACTTACTGCTCAGGCACACGGAGCAGACGTAGCCGACGTCGACGACCCGTCTGTGGCAGAAGCAGGCTGCCCGGAAATCCACTTCGCCAGCGCTTGGCAGCACCAGGTGCTTCCGCGCCGTCTCGTCGGGCAGAAAGGCCATCATGAGGTACTGCAACAGCCCCTCGGGCGCTGAAGGCTGCAGATAGATGCCGCCAGTGGCATCGCACGCCTGCTGCAAGAAGATGGTATCACCGGCCAGCTTCAGAATGTCTATGGGGATGCGCTGGCGCTGGGCAGCGAAGATGGCGTTCATTACGGGTATGTACTGCGAGGCCAAGTCGCCCGACACGCTGAGCACCATGATGCGCGACGTCAGCGTGGAGCGAGCGGTGGGTGCGTCGGCAGCTGCGGCGAGGTCGGCCGCGTTGCCGCCGCCCACCTGCGGCGCCGACTTGATGTTGGCCTTCGCAATGTAGGCAAGTGCCGTGGTGAGAGCGCCGGCGACCAGCGTCGTGGTGCTGGCTTTCAGGTCGGCCTCGCTGGTCTGCGACATCAGCGCCCGCAGATTGGCCAGCAGCTCCGTCTCGACGTTGCGAAAGGGGCGGTATTTGTTTGCATCATCCATGCTCGGCGTGTCTGCTATGTCCACATCGCCGTCGACCTTTCCATTACTTCCATTTGGGGCGCTGCGGGCTGCGGCTTTTGGCGGGTGTGGGGTGGGATACAGCCATGTTGCGTGTTGCGTGTGGCTTGCAAGCACGGCAACCTGGTTGGCGGAGTTGATGGCAAGGTGTGCGTTTATGAAGACGAGCAGATTCGCGATGGCCTTGGACAGCGGCAGGGTTGACGAAAGGTAGGCCCAGGCATGTGGGTTGGTGTCAATGATGATGGTCAGCAGAGATGGAGGCGGGCCTGCAGATGGATGAGCAATCTGGATCCACGAGGGCAGGCGGGTGCTCGGTACCCTCAAAGCCTTTGTAGCTGCGTTCCGTCGCGTCGACGGCTTCCATGACGCGGGGATGGTGATGCAAGCTTGGACGAGTAAGGGCGGAGCCTCAATCGTGATGGCGGCAGAGTTCTGCCGGCCTTTGGCCGCGCCCGCTGAGTGGATGGAAGTCGGCCCGGGGCCGCTGCTTCCCCAGACGTCTCCGTTTGCGGAGGCTTACATCATCACCGCATCTTCTCCCCATTTGCTCTCTATTTTGCCCCTCGTACATGTCCCTCACCATGTGAGTCAAAGCTGTCTGTCGTGGCACCGCCAGCTCAGCTGCATTGCTTGTTGTAGCTTGTAGGGGCCCGCCGCTACTTCATGCGGGCCGAGTCAACCCACCCTGCCTCTTCCTCTTTTCGAGTTTTCCCCCAGGAAATTGAGCCCTTTCTTTTGTGTATGCTCTACTCGAAGCCATGTCATTGCAGTCTGCCCACCATGGCGGCTCATCGACTTGTGTCATCGAACTTCAAGACACAGCTCTTACCAAGCCACCGGCTGCAAAGCGTCAAGGACCTCAAAGCATCAAGAGCCTGTCGCTGTCCCAAGGCCCCGATGAGGATCCGATCGAGACCTTGCCTTCGCCCACAACCACCACGGAGAAGCTGCAGAGATGGAACAACCCCCGGGTCAACATGTGGCGTACCTTCGCCGCTTTCTGGAGCTTTTTCATCATGGGAGCCAATGACGCTGCATATGGAGCCCTACTTCCATATGTAAAGCCCGCCTTCCTCGATGCAGTCTCGCCACTAACTCTTCTGCAGCTCGAGAAATACTATGGCCTCTCGTACACGGTCGTGTCTCTCGTTTTTCTCTCCCCGCTGATCGGTTACTGCGCCTCTGCTCTGCTCAACAACACCATTCACCTCAAATTCGGCCAGCGCGGCATAGCATTTCTCGGCCCCCTTTGCCACATCATTGCCTACGTCGTCATATGCGTGCATCCACCCTATCCTGTTCTGGTCGTCGTCTTCGCGCTTGCTGGCTTCGGCAACGGCCTCGAGGATGCTGGCTGGAACGCATGGATGGGGGTAATGGCCAACGCCAACGAGATTCTCGGCTTCCTGCACGGCCTCTACAGCGTCGGTGCCACTGTTAGCCCTCTCATCGCTACTAGTATGATCACAAAGGCGAACTTACAGTGGTTCGAGTTCTACTATGTCATGGTATGTCTCTTCTCTACTTCACACGCTACAGTAATGGCTCTGCTCCTTGAAACACCGGAATAGCCTCCTATCTCCTGCTCTGTTATCCGTCCCTAACCCCTCTCTCAAAACTCCCTGCAGGTCGGCTGTTCTGTCCTCGAACTCGCCTTCTGTCTGGCGACCTTCTGGCGTGCCACGGCCGCCGTCTTCCGCTCGCAAAACCCAAGGACGTCGTCTTCGCACGAAAACCGCATGCGCGAAGCCCTCACCCGCCTGCCCGCCGCCCGCGTAACCTGGCTCTGCGCGCTCTTCCTGCTCGTTTACGTGGGCGTCGAGGTGGCGCTCGGCGGCTGGATCGTGACCTTCATGCTGCGCGTCCGCGGCGGCGCCGCCTTCGCGTCCGGCATGACGGCCACCGGCTTCTGGCTCGGCATGGCCGTCGGCCGCGTCGCCCTCGGCTTCGTCACGCCGCGCATCGGCGAGAAGCTGGCCATCGCCATCTACCTGCCCATCTGCGCCGCCCTCGAGCTTCTGTTCTGGCTCGTGCCGAGCTTCCTCTTGTCCGCCATCGCCGTCGCCTTCCAGGGCTTTTTCCTAGGCCCCATGTTTCCGGGCGCCGTCGTTGCGGCCACCAAGTTGCTCCCGAGGCATTTGCATGTCAGTGCTATTGGATTTGCCGCCGCCATTGGTGGTAGCGGAGCCGCCGTCTTTCCGTTCGCAGTCGGCGCCATTGCGCAGAAAAAAGGGGTGCAGGTGTTGCAGCCCTTTGTGCTTGCATTGATAGTTGGATGTTGGATATTTTGGATGGGGCTGCCAAGGATGAGTAGGAAGAGGGAGTAGGTGAAGACGCCTTGGACGATCACATACGGCGACCGCCTCCTCGCCTCGTTCGAACAGACTGGCTGGGCGAGCAGGTCTATGAGTCCTGACGTGCAGAGTTGCACGTGTCATTAGTTTCATGCCCCGGTGGATAGTTTATGTGCGTCATCTTAATGAAGCAGTCAATATATACGAAAATATGTTGCCTCTTAACTAGAAAGTACCCGAGTCCAGTAAGAAACCACTTCACCGCCGTGACGCTTCTGACCAACCGCAAGCTCACCATGCTTCCTTGACCAAGTCCGCCGCCCTCTCCGCCAGCGCATACACACTACTCTGGCAGTTTCCACTAACGTGATTCGGAAACACGCTCGCATCGATGACCCTCAGGTTCCCCACTCCTTTCACGCGCAGCTTGCTATCCACGGTATCGCCCATGGCGCAGCCGCCCGCAACGTGGTACTCGCCGATGCTCCAGGCGCGCACGGCGCGCGCGGCCGCAGCCGTCTGCTGCAGGTCGACGTCGGGCGTGGGGCTGGTGCGCGCACCCAACAGCGGCGCCAAGGCGGGCGAGTTGGCAATGCGGTCGGCGAGCTTCATGCCTGACGCGAGGACGGCGACGTCGGCGGGGTGGCTGAGGTAAGAGGGGTCGATGTTTGGTGGGGCGGTGGGGTCTGTGGTGTCTTCGTGTCAGTGGTTGGGGGAGATGAGATTTTTTTGAGAGGGGGTGGATGATATTCTTACCGGCACTCGTGATGTGCACAGAGCCTCGAGACACGGGGTACTGTAAGGCGCAACCCCAGACGATTTGAGGCTTCTCCGGGTTCCCGGGCAACCACATCTTGGACTGGTCCATTATGGACTCGTCGGACAAGTTGGCCTTGGCCGGAATGAGGATGTACTGAATATTGGCCGATCTGTCGTCTTTGAGATGGTCGACAATAAGGTCGAGTTGACGTTGTTGGAAGGCTAACAGGGGTCAGAGATCTTGTAAGTGCCTTATGGAATCTGAGACGTACGTGACGATGTCTTCTGCGTCTCGCGGATGCTAGCGATCGTCTCGTTGAGTTCTTCTTCGGTCGCCAGTTGCTTGTAGCTGCATCCAGCCCGTGTCAGCTCTCGCCATTTCCCCAGAACACAAGCCTTACCTGACAAATCCCTGCCCGCTCGCAGTGGCTGTCAACGGACCAAGCGAATGCTCCATCAAGGCCTTTTGTGCCTCAGCCATTGCATCCGGATGCCACAGGCTATCCCCTGAGATAATTCCCGGCGCAAGCTCATACCCAACGCCCGCAACGACATGGTCTTGGAAATTCTCGCCCACACTCGGCAGATCGACCTTGACTTCGACGCCTGCCTTCCTGAGCACCTCCGGTTTTCCAATGCCCGACAGCTCCAACACCTGCGGAGACTGGATCGCGCCGGCGCACAGCAGAACCTCTCTCCGAGCCCTCACCTCGTGCCTCTCCCCCCCGTGCGTAAATGCCACCCCCACCGCGTTCCTATTATCAGCGTCGAGGATAATGGAGGATGCAGGCGCCTCGCAGAGGACCTTGAGGTTCGGTCGGGAGGCGTTGGCTTCAAAGTAGCCGCGCGCCGCGTAGCTGCGCTTCCCGGCGAGCGGTCCTGTTCGGTATACACTGCCCAGGCCATTGTAGAAGCCGTAGTGGTCACCGCCCCATGCGTCGACGGGTTTTTTAGTGATGCCAGCCGCTTGGTCTGCACCGAGGATGAAAGCGTCCTCGATGTCGAGCCGTGTGTCGTTGAACGAGGTATGGATGGGGCCAGAGGTGCCTGTAGAAGCGTGAGTTTCGGCGCGTTAGTGCGGTGAACTGCGGATCTACAAACCGTGATTGACGTCAACAGTGGACATGGCCACGCGGTTGGTTATGCTGTCCGGAATCGGCTCCAGCGTCTGATGCTTGGTGATGTATTGGCGCATGTTCGCGAAGCCCCAGCCTGGGTCGTCGGCTAAGACCGCCCAGTCATCGTAGTCGCGCTCCGAGTCGCGAACGTACCTGTGGTGCGAGGTTTCTCAGTCGCAAGCAAACATGCCTTCTTACCGCCAAGGGTACCCACATCATGTAATTGATGCCACTAGACCCCCCGAGCACCTTTCCGCGAGCTATATTGTGCACTAGGCCACCAGTACCCTCCTATTCTCACACAAGTCAGCCAGCCAAGAACAGACAGGGGTTAGGAGCAAACTCGCCTGCGGCGTAGTCTTCCAGTTCCAGTCATATTCAGGGTTCCCCAGCATTTGCATGAATAGCCCAGGAGTGTCGACAAGGGGATCGTTGAGTTTGTTCTTTCCGGCTTCTAACACGCCAACACTGACATCCGGATTCTCCGTCAGCCGCGCAGCAAGCACGAGGCCTGCTGTGCCGCCGCCGATAATGACGTAGTCGTAATCCTGCTCAAGAAACGTCGACGCCGACGGGACGAGAGCAGGAAGGGTATGAGAGGCACCGTCAATGCCGTTGGTACCATTTGTTGCGTCACCCATTGTGATGCTTGGCTGATTGATAGGATTTGGCGGCCAGAGTGCGGAGGAAAAGACGAGCAAGCTGTTCCTCTACCTTCAGGTTGTGCCCTGCGCTTTTATGCTGAGCATATACGTGGACTGGCTGCTTATGGCTGTGTCTTAGCCCCCCATCACCTCCCAGTGTGCATCTTTATGTCCCATTTAGGGAAAATCGCCTAGTGCTGACGGACTCTGGGCAAGCTACCCCGCAGTTGCGTCCTAATGATCATCTTGGGTTCGCTTCTGGTCAGCAGCGATAGAAATAGACAGTGGGTTCTGGCCAAAACAAACATGGCATGTAGCCAATACTGCTCAGGATGCACTCACTCTTTCGCTGATGTCTGCCAGTAAGCCGGATGCGCTGCTCCGGCGGTGAACTGGTTTTAATCGCGACGATTGGCGTTGCATCGCCCGTTGAAGATGCCGAGGCCCTTTGGAAGCCATCTCGAATTCGCCGGCCGTCTCTGCTATCAAGAGGTTCATGTTATACCAGTCGGCAAACTTCTTGCTAATTTAGTCCTTCGGTCCCGCGCTTACCTACCCGGCGATTTTAGCCGAGCCGCGGCATGTTAACTCTATTAGAGACGACGCCTGGACTCCGTTAGATTCGGACATGACCACGTTTACCGGACAACAAACTGACGAGGCGGATATGGAGGACCGGCGAATGTGACTCGCAGAAGCAGGCGTGGTGATGAGTAATAAACAAATGGATCGAAGCATCCAAAAAGAGAGTCGTGTTTCCGCTGAAAAGACGTGTAATGAGTCCGCTGTTGTATGAAACCTATCCCACCATATATCTATATCTCTTTTGATCCACCTCTTCCTCATGCCCCCCTCCCCACCTCAACCGGCGCTGCTTCGTTCCTCCTCTGCAGCACTGCCACGCCCTCCACGTGCCCCGTCTGCGGGAAGAAGTCGAAGCCCACCAAGCTTTCGATCTCATACACGCCCTTACCGGGTCCAAAACCACCATCCACGCCTTCCATACCATTGACAAGAATGCCTACGTCTCTCGCCTGGGTGTGCACGTTGCAACTCACGTAGACGACGCGGGCAGGGCTGTATCTCAGCAGCTGACGGAGGAACAGATCGTCGCAGCCCTTACGCGGAGGATCGATGACAACGACAGTCTCGTCGGCAGGGGTCTCGATGGATGCGAATAGGTTGGCGGCGTCGGCGGCGATGAAGGCGGCATGGTCCTCGGCGAGGTTGTTGAGACGCGCGTTCGTCGACGCAAACTCGATCGATGAGGACGAGATGTCGATGCCGAGCGACTTCTTGAACATTTGCGAGAGAGTAATGGTGAAGAGCCCAGAGCCGGAGTAAGCGTCGATGAGGTGCTTGATCTTGCGGTTAGGGTCCGCAGGGTCGGTTCCCCGGGGAAGGATACGGTCGCGGATGTACTGGGTAAATTTGGGGAGGATAGAGTTGTTGTTCTGGAAGAAGGCGCCGGCCGGGTTCTCGAACTTGAAGTCATCGATATACTCTGTCGTGCGGCCCTTCTGGTCCGTGACACAGGTTTTCTCGTGGAAATGTGCGCCGCGGTCCTCCAGGATGGCATCGTCGCGTGGCAGTGGCGCCGGGTCTTTGGGGAGGCGTTTGGTGCTCTCGCGGAGGAGGATTGTGGCGCCTTTGCTGTACTTGTCCAACTCGGCCGCCACACGCTTTCTCTCGCTCTGCATTCCCATGCGGACAGCATCGGTACCAATGGGGCAGTCCTCAATGTCAAGAGTCTGGCGGGTCCCTTTCTTCATGAAACCAATGGGCGGAACTTGCTCAAACTTTCTCCGGATGCCATGGCGGCCATCACTCCTCTTCTTGCCCGGCGGGCCATCAAAGTGCGGGGTTAGCTTGGTGCGGTAGCCAAACTGCAGGGGGGAGCCAATTGTGTCGGCAACCGCTGGCACAAGCTCTGGTGCCAAGTCGGAGAAGTTCTTGTAGGCTTTTTCGACAATAGTCTTCTTATGTGCCAGCTGCGCCTCATACGGCAGCATTTGGAATTGGCAGCCGGAGCACGAGGAAAAGTACTTGCAGTTTACAAGTGAGTCATTTCTTAGAGATCCTGGGCTGAGGACCTGGATGAAGTCTGTCAAGGTGTAGCCCTCCTTTGTGAAGTGCTTCACGACCTTGGCCTTGACCTTATCGCCAGGAGTAGTAAAGGGAACGACGAACACTTGCTTCGAGTTCGGAGCCAGTGCAAGCCCGTCACCAGTCGAAGAGATTTCCTGCACCGTGAGTTCGACCTCGGTGAAAGGATCCGGGAGTGAGGCAGGGCTTGATTCTCCATTCGCCTCAGCGTTGGGTTCGGACGGGGTGTCGATGATTGAATGTTTTCTCAGCAGCGCCTCAACGTCTTTCAGCAGAACCTCCTCATGGGTGCCCTCGGTCTTCAGTACTGACTGCTTCTGGCCCTTCTCTTTCTTCTGCTTCTTGAAACGGTAGTTGCGGGCACCCTCAAAAGCCCTTTTGCGGCCGTTGCTCTCGACGGGGGCGACGTTGTCGGCGGGAGAAGCCATGGTGTACTGGCGGCGGCGTGGAAAAGCGCAGCTGGCTCTTACCAAAGTCTGCAGGGCAGTGCGTCCGGTGAAGGCGTTCATCCACGTGCTGGCGCTCGGGGACCGGCAGGGAAAAAAAGTGCAGACGAAGTTCAGTCAGAGGAAAACAGCGGGCTGCGATTGGATGTGCTGACGCGGGCGGATTTGCGGCCCCAAAAAAGCTTAATTTTTCGACCACCGAAAAAGAAGCGCTGATACGCGTGAGCTCTTTCGCCGAAGTAGCGCACCTACACCACCGCTCCCGGTTGTCAACACCATCGTCTACCGTGCGTCCCCCGCCCCCAACGGCCCCAGGCCCGCCTCAATCGCCTCCGATTCGGGCATTGACCACCGGCTCCCGCCATGAGCATCGCCGTCCGCCCTGCAAGATGTCTCTTCGCACGAGCATCCGCGGCCGCCAGGTCCGCAACAACGCCCACCGCCGCCGCCTCCGCAGATAGCACCACCCTCCTCCGCCGCCAATTCCATGCGTCGCCTGCGCACAGCAAGCGGCGAAGGCCGCACTACCCGTCCATCAAAGTCGAAGACATGAAGCGCTTGCAGGAAGTCGCGGGGTCCGAATTCCCGACGTTTAGCGAGAAGGACAAGGAAGTGCTGGCGGCCAAGTACACTCCTGAGCAGCTGGCCGCCATTGAGGCAGGCGAGCAGGCACTGGATCCGCGCGATCTGTTCGTGCAGGGCTGGAAGAGTCCCAACAACAACCGCGATTGGGACCCGATGGCGCTCAAGTACCAGATCGACGACCTGCGCCGACTGCAGCCCGTGCTGGACAAGCCGCAGAAGGCCGAGCTCGACCCCTACGCCGATTACAGCATCCGTCCGCGTACTGAAGACGAGATGTCTGAGCTGCTGGCCATGTTCTACGTCCAGGAGGCCGAGCGCGTCGAGGCGCTTGGCATTCAGCCCGGCACGCGCGCCGAGAAGGAGGAAGAGGAGAAGAATCGCGTGCGGTATCTGCAGTTCCTGGACAATCCGCGTACCTTCATGCACGCCAACAGCGAGGAGGGCTACCGTGCGCTCGAGGACGACAGCTACACCGTGCTGGCGCCCGAGCTGCCCAAGATCGATGAGCTAGCGCCGAGGGCGGGTTCTGGCGGCGGCAGCAGCGAAGGCGATGAGGAGGCAAACATGGCCCGCCTGACAAAGCAGACAGGCATGAGCAAGGGCGAGATTCGCCGTTTGCGCCTCAAGACTCTTGTCGTCCGCCGTGTCGTCAACCAGACCCGCCTCGGCAAGGTATCGTCCATGTACTACTTGACCATCGCCGGCGACGGTAACGGAATGCTCGGCATTGGCGAGGGAAAGAGTACCGAACCCGAAGATGGCCGCCGCCAATCTGTCATGAACGCTATCCGCAACATGAAGCCCGTCGTGCGCTACGAGGGCCGCACCATCTACGGCGAAGTTGAGGGCAAGGTCGGCGCCGTCGAGCTGAAGCTCAGTGCTAGGCCGCCAGGTAGGAATCAACACCTCCTCTCTCGTTTCCCAAATTTCAGTACTGACTTCGTGTGATTTGCCAGGCTTCGGTCTCCGTTGCCAGCACCTGATCTTCGAAATGGCCCGCGCGGCCGGCATCCACGACTTGGCCGCCCGCGTCACCCGTTCCCGCAACAAGATGAACACGATCAAAGCTACTTGGGAAGCCTTGCTCGGCCAAAAGCTGCCTGAGGACATCGCTCGCGCTCGTGGCAGGAAGTTGGTCGATGTGCGGAAGGTGTACTACGGCGGAAACGTCCATTGAAATCGTTCATCTGTCCATCCTTTTCTTCCGGACTAAAATTAGCTCAGAAAAATCAGGGAGCGGGCAGCTCGGGCGAAAGCGAATGGGCGGAGCGGACGGTTAGTATGGGCAAGGAATTATGGCGGATGTGCACCTTCGCAACTCCTATTCCTTGGTGGAGTACAGCCATTGGATGTATGAACGGCTGGGGCAAAAGGTAGAGATATCATCTGCATCTGGGTCGCAACTACGGCCGGGAAAGAGGAGGGTTGAATATGTTGATGTGTATTTTCTGTACCACTACAGGAGCGGATGCCTATCGTCCCGTGACGAGTATCCACAAGGATATATGTGCGAGACTTGTCAAGATAGAATTGCAAGGTTTTGACAAACGATTAATTGCTCAGAGCCATAGCAGAAAGTTGTCTTATGGTAACTGTAACTCGTTGCACATGTGCATACCTTGACTTTGCTGTGATAGCATCCGCCCGACCGTCCCTTTTGGACACTTCCACTGACAAGATGCGAAGTATCTAGGGAGAACGCCCAGCAACACGAAACTCCACCCCATAGTAGCATAGTCCAATAGTTTCACTGCCATTTATGTCTTCGGGCAGCTGGGGCGCTGCTGATAGGGAACAGCAATGATGCACAGTCATAACCAGCCACCGACACAGGAATCAGAAAACGGATTGCACTGACCAGATAGGCATATAGGATAGAACAGCTGCAATAGGTGTGCAATTGGTCACTAGAATAAAGGAAGTGAGCAAACGCCTTTCGCTATGTAAGGTCTACTGAGGTCATAAGCCAACCACTGTGCAGCCAGGTTGTGGTGTCGTGATTTGTGGAAAAGCAAACGTATCTAGGGACCACTTCTCAAGAGAGAAACGCCAGTCAAAAAAGACCCGTAAGAGATAAGGGCCGTAACTACCGTTTACGCTTATAACGCAGGCAGCGACCACCTTGAGCTGTGATACCAGGCCCCACACTACGAGACATGGTACACGTCGGCCTATCTTCATCGGAGTGCATGGATGCCAACGCCTGGTGCCTATATCAGTCCCTGAGATCATCTATGGAAACTCACGAGCGGCCTTGACTTACAAAGGAGTCGGTATTGTGAGCAAAGTAGAAGTAAACACCGTCGCGGGTCTTCTTGACGCTCATCGCCCCGATAGCACCGGCGGAGTGACTATTCTTGACGCTTGGGTGGCCTAGAATATCCAAGGTCAAAGGACAGAATTCTAAGGGGAAAAGTGCCCTTACCCATAAACTCCTTCTCAACCATGCCTTTAACAGCATCTTCCTCAGGTACGGGCTGCAGTTTGTTCTCCTTGTTTTTCTTCAGGCTGTGATAAAGTCTCTCAGCCCCGACAGTTGCGGCCATTGTGGTAGCCATGTGCTCGCCGGTACCGCTGGTAACAGTGGCCACTGAGACTTTGTCCCTATCGTCGGGATCGCACGGTACCACAGCTGCCCCGACGCCAACGAGTGCCGCAGGACCGACCCGTCCTTGGTATTTCATGCCAATACCGCCAGAAGAGGCTCCGCACGCAATGTTGCCATAACAGTCAACCGCAATGGCACCAACAGTATCGGTTATAAGATCGAGACGAGGCTCTTGGTGGGAGGTCTGATCTTGCCTCTGCTGAGCTGAATTATCCTGGCTGGAGACTCGCCGAGGTTCTGGTGGAGGCGGCAAAGGAGCATGATCAACGACGTGGCGAAGTTCAGTGGAGGTACGCTGAAGAGTACGCCTGCCCTCTTTGATGGGCGTCTCTGGAAGAGGTTGCTCGAAAGCTTCCTGAGGAGGAGGGGTCGGAGTAAGAGACGGAAGTTGAAGTGTTGCACAAGATGAATCCGACTCTTCCCCCGATCCATCGTTCCACGCTCGAGACCGTCGCTCGCGGGATTCTCCTACATGGTAGATCTGGTTGCCTGCTTGTTCGGAGGCGTCGCTCATACTGATATCAGGCGTGGAACTCCTATCAACTTGATCGTTACCTGAAAGAGACGCCATCGTGGGCACAGTTTGAGTGCTATTGATCAAGGGGTTTTGTGTTGCCTCTCTGAACGCGCCTTGTTCTGGGCCGCTTTCATTGAGAGCAGCTGAGGACGGTTCTGATGTGGAGATGCAGCTCCCAGAAGACCCTGACGTCATGTTCGAGTTTGGCGAAGAGGAAGTGGATTTAGTAGATGTGGTGCTCTTAGCCGAAGCAGGCATGCCACGAAGCATGGCTTGGGTGTGCTGTGAACGCAGCCGCTTGCGCTCTCTTTCCTCTTCTAGCGGATCCAACATCTCAGGGACGTATTCAGGCTGAGTTATAGGCGGACCCACGATGCGAGACGTCTTCCGTTCCGCATGTGCCAAATCAGACCTCCATTTGACCCAACGTTCTCGGGCAGCTGGGGAGACCATTGCATCATAAGGAAGAACTGGCATGCCTTGGCTAAATGCGAAGTCGGTTGCACCTTGAGCAACGAGAAGATTCGGAGGAACGCGCTTCAGGAGCAATGGCTTGGTTGTGCGGTCAAGTATCATACGCGCCAGAGATATGGGATTCTTGATTTCTGTCACAACGTTAGAATGTTTTCACGAGGAGAGCGACTCTGAACTCACGAGCAACCGCGCCGACAGCACCACTGCGTCCGAGATGATCCACGACTATAGCGTCGCACTCAACTATGCCGTCCATAGAGAGGTTGCTCCCATAGCCGGCGTTCGTGATTTCGCGGTCCTCGAGTATTTTTATCGCAATCTCTACCGCATCTATCGCGGTTCCTCCATTGCGAAGGATTGCCATGGCGGCCTTCGCAGCACTGTGGGTTTTGGTTTAGTAAAGGATGGCTCAGAAACTGGTAGCAGAGTGCCCTTTGAAAGTATTCGACTCACTCATTGCAGGCTTGCAGGTGCAAACCTTCGTTCTGTATGCTATGGTAGCCTGCTCCAGCATGCACAAAGATTGCGCATATGTCACCGCCTTTGCGGCCTCTTCCCCCATAGTACGACATGGCTCCGTCAGAGGCTGGTCTCAATTGCTCCACGGAAGGTGTAGCAGGCTTGATCTCTTTCCAGAACAAGAGGCGGCGTCCAAAGCGGAGCAGCCTCAAGTCGCGTTCCGATGGCCGGTTCAGCTTGTCAACCTCTTTCAGCCGGTACTTCAGCTGGTCCGAAGAGCCATACAAGAGAGAAGGTTGTCTTCGCTGTTGTGGCAATGCAGCCACGAATTGAGGACTGGGCGTTTAGCAGGGCGATGGCACGTGCGGCGACCGTGTTGCGTGAGGCGACACGTGGGCAGCGCAGTGGCGCGACGGCACCGGAGCGATTATGTCTCGCGGGCTTGCTGGTAGCTATAAGGATGGAAGACGAGGATGACCAAGAAAAAGAATGGCGACCTCGATTGGGTTGTCACGCTCTTCCGCACGCGGGTCGCGTCGGTAAAAGAACGAGCGCAGAGGGCTTGTGGCGGGTAGGGAGAAGAAGAGCGAAGGGGTGACGTTGAGGAAATGGAGCAGAGTCAGCGGGCGAGAGTAGAGGATGCTGTTGCGGGTGGCACACGAGGTTGACGCCTTCCATAGTGAAGCCGGCAAGAGCGCGTGGATACTAGAGCCTGCATGCCCTAACCGCCTTCATGGCTCCGTCAGAGCTGTGACTGCCAGAAACTGCGCCACGGCTATCTGCTGTTAAACAGACTGCACGCGTCGACAGTACATGCAGTCTACCGTGATCTCCGCCCCTTGGGCGTGGAGATGAACGCACGAGGCACCCTTCTGAGCGGATGAACCGTAATTCCAAGCGTCGGCAGAGCTGCGGCAGCAGCGTCTGCGGAGCGAAGGTATGCTCCGCCTTGAAGAGAGCAGATGAGGATGCAGCGGTGCGGACGCGACATGGTCTGGCGCGCTGCACTGGAGAGGGCGGGAGCTTGGCGCGGGCGGAGCGATGATGCAGCCCCAGCGGGGCGCGGAGAGCCCCCATTGGGTTTCGAGCGCCCGCCCTCCTCCAACGACCTGCATCACCCCCGAGCCCTACCAGGCAGCCCTCCACCACATCCAGCGCCGGGACACCTTCTCCTGCCTGCAACTTCTCCCTGTTTCGCCTCCCAATCCGAGCTGTAGCCAGCAGCCCCGCTCTTCGCCATGGCTACCCAAACTCCCGCCGTTGTCATGGACAAGTGAGCTAGCTCCCCGACACCGCCGAGATCCCCTCCGCTGGCCTGAGACCCCCGCAACTGACAATTGAACCACCCACAGCGGTACGGGTTACTCGAAGCTAGGTACGTGATCAATCTTCGCCGCCCATCACCCATCCCCTTGCTGACTCTACGCGCCTAGGTTTCGCTGGCAACGACTCCCCCTCGTTCGTCTTCCCCACTGCCATCGCAACCAAGTCCGCCGCAGGAGGTGCTGGTGGCTCTGGATCCGGCCGCCCAGCTGTTGCGAACAAACCCTCGTTCCTTACCGGTGGCGCCGGCCCTGGCGGACACCTGTCGGCGAAGCGCGGCACCGAGGACCTGGACTTCTTCATCGGAGATGAGGCCCTGGCCGCCTCTGCTGGCCCCGGTACGCTACAACAAAACGGCTATTCGCTGAGCAACGGAGCGCTTTGGTTAACCTGAGCAGGCTATGGCATCCACTACCCCATCCGCCACGGTCAGATTGAGAACTGGGTGGGTACCAACACGCGCTTCTGGCTAGCTATGCGGGTGCTAACTGTTGCTCAGGACCACATGGAGCGTTTCTGGTCCAATTCGATATTCAAGTACCTTCGCGTCGAGCCTGAGGATCACTACTTCCTCCTGACCGAGCCTCCGCTGAACCCTCCGGAGAACCGCGAGATGACGGCCGAGATCATGTTCGAGTCGTTCAACTGCGCCGGTTTGTACATTGCCGTGCAGGCAGTCCTTGCGCTGGCCGCCTCCTGGACTTCGTCCAAGGTTACGGACCGCTCGCTTACGGGTACGGTCATCGACTCCGGTGAGGGTGTCACGCACGTCATCCCCGTCGCCGAAGGATACGTCATTGGATCCAGCATCAAGAGTGTTCCCATCGCTGGAAGAGATATTACATACTTCGTCCAGCAGCTGCTGCGTGACAGAGGCGAGCCTGACAGCAGCCTGAAGACGGCGGAAAGGATCAAGGAGGAGTTCTGCTACGTCTCCCCCGATATTGTCAAGGAGTTCTCTAGGTACGACAGGGAACCCGATCGGTTTGGCAAGCACGAGGTCAAGTACCCCAACGGCAAGAGCGTGACGGTCGATGTCGGCTACGAGCGCTTCCTCGCCCCCGAGATCTTCTTCAACCCCGAGATCTACTCCAGCGACTTCCTGACGCCGCTGCCCAACATTGTCGACACCGTCATTCAGACCAGCCCCATCGACGTCAGGCGTGGTCTCTACAAGAACATTGTCCTGTCTGGAGGTTCTACGCTGTACAAAGACTTTGGTCGTCGTCTGCAGCGTGACATCAGGCACTTGGTTGACGCACGTATCAAGGCGTCGGAGGCGCGCAGCGGTGGTGCCAAGAGTGGTGGCTTGGACGTCCAGGTCATCACGCACAAGAGGCAGCGCCATGGTCCCTGGTTCGGCGGTAGTCTGTTGGGTCAGACGCCCGAGTTCAGGAGCTACTGCCACACGAAGGCCGAGTACGATGAGATTGGACCCAGCATTGTCCGCCGCTTCGCTCTGCTCGGCGGCCCCGGCAGCACGTAAAGGAGCCGGTGGAACTGTTTGGGTGCCTTTGCAGCGGAATAGACTGCAAAGGCGATGTGGATGTCGATACACCAAGAACCGTTCAGGACGGAAAAATGGGTGCATTTCAAATGTGCGTGGAGTTGGAAGAAGCGGCCTAGGAAGATAGCAAATCATAATCAAGCTGATTAACGACCGAAGTGGGAGGAATGCTGTTCGTGCAGGATGTAGCACAGGCCATGAATAAAGTTGCGGTCGATGTGAATGCCTACAAGCGGAGAGTCCATGGATGCCCACTTCGAAGCACCGGCAGAAAGGTGCGTGCGAGGGAAGGAAGCACAAACGGTGGGGAGCGTGACTGGGTATGACGGGGAACATGATTAACGACGTCCTCTCTGGCTCAATTTCCCCCGGCGCCAATCAGTGCGGGCGCGTCGCGACATCCTGAGACTGCGCGACCAGCACCAAATCGAATGCGACGAGGATTTGCTGCGTTGGAATGAATACAAGAGCGAGCACTGCGCATCAAAGCCCCTGATAGCCGGGCAAAGAGGCACACCGACGGTTCTCAGCTTGACGAGGCACGGCGGCGCGCAATTGGCTGGTGGGGCGGCGTCGGAGAGCCTCCGGCGGAGATCAAAGCTCCTCCCTCGTCACCTCTTGACTTCAAGCTACCTAGTCTTAGGGCCCGGCGAGGCTTGACACCCTTGAACATGGTCAGACCGCTGGATCTCTGTATGTCGATGGGCCCTGCATCTTCTTCCACTTCCTCTGCGGCTCTGAGTCCGCGAGTCGCTCTCGAGCGATTGTCCGGTTCAGCCTACTGACGCGCTCACCAGCAAGCGACGCGCCCGTTGCCCCGGGCCATCCAGCTCCAGCGCCCTCAACCACCAGCCCTACCGCCGGCCGCGCTCCCAAGCGCCCTGCTCAAGCCATAGGTGCGCCCGTGAAGCGCCTGAAGTCGCAGCCTCTCGGCCCGCAAGCCCTCAATGGCCCGCACCCCGCACAGCCTGCCCAAGCCGGCAGCCTGCCATTGCAGCAGCCCGTCTCTACCGACCAGAGCAATGCCTTCGCCGTGAACTACACCCCAACGGCCACCACGGGCCCCGAGAGCTTCGTGGCGCCCTTTGGCGCTGGCTGGAACCAGATGCCGGGCAGCTACTACGACAACGGCTTCGCCGTGCCCTTGGCCCAACAGCCCTTTGCGCCCTCCTACGACACGCAGTTTGTCACACAGCAGTCACCCATTTACAGCGAGCCATACTCGCCAGCGTCAGAAGTGAACCCAGAGCTGGTGAAAACTTTGCCCGCGCTGGACAACCTGTCGGGCCGAGTACTGGCCACCCTCGGCCAGCATTCCTTTCAGGACACGCTGAACGTCATCAACAAGATTGACACACCGGCCGGCCAGGAGTATGCTTCACTCAAGGAGCTTTTCGAGCAAAGCTTCAAACAATACAGCCAAGGCAACTCGTTCATAGACGCGAAAGCCCTGCATCTGGATGGCCAACAGCACCTTCCCACCGTGCGCAAGGCCAACTTGGCAGCCTTTGTCAGCAGTATATTCGGCGGACAGGAGGTCAGTCTCAATGAGCTGAATGAACACTTCCTGGACATCTTCATTCCCCTTGGCGGCAGGTTTTTGAATTGGCACGGTGGTTTGTACGTGGAGCTCAAGACGCAGGCTTACATCAAAGAGTTGATGAAAGGTGAGAAACGCGATGAGGTCATGGGCCGATTGTTTCCCGAGAATCTCGCCGAGAAGATGCTCGCCCGGCACCCTGACATCAAGCAGCTCTTGCCCCCGGAGTTGGAGTTCGTGAAGTTTGCTCTTCAGCGACGACAGTCGCTCCTCGCCGAGGGCGACACGGTCGAGGCGCGGGTCCTACTTCCGAGGAAGCACGCATGGAACGATCTCCTCAAGGAAGTTAACAGCTGCATTCAGAAGCACATGGACGGTGCCTCCGCCACTAGTCGCCAGAGTTCTCACTCGTCAATGTACAGCAATGCCGGCCCTCAGGGTATAAGTCCGGGTGGCTATTACTCTCAGCAGATGCAGGATGCGGTCGGCGGTAACTATGATGAGACAATCACCAGAGCGGCGCTGATGGCCCATGCCGCGCTCCACGGCCAACAATCTACCAGTAGTTCAGATGCGCAGCCGAATGTATCTTTCTACCAAGCATACCCTCAAGTCGCCCAGCAACACCAGCCATCATATCCCACAAGCAAGGCACCGAACCCGCCGAGTCCGATCGCTGTTCAAAGCGCGCCGACGCAGGTCCTGTACGATCGGGCGCGTTCGGCGTCGACTGTCCGCGCACCGCCCAACTCGCGGAAGCCAGGAGCGGCGAATCAGCGGCGACCTTGGAGTATCGAGGAAGAGCGGGCGCTCATGGATGGTCTTGACCGCGTCAAAGGTCCTCACTGGAGCCAGATCCTCGCTCTCTACGGCCCTGGAGGAACTATATCGGAGATCCTCAAAGATCGCAATCAGGTGCAGCTGAAAGACAAAGCAAGGAATTTGAAGCTCTTCTTTTTGAAGAGCGGAGTCGAAGTGCCTGTGTATTTGCAAGGCGTTACAGGTGACTTGAAGACAAGGGCTCCTGCCCAAGCAGCGAAGCAAGAGGCCCAGGCGAAGCAGCGAAGGGAGGAGCAAGAGAACAAAATGAGAGAACAGCGTGCGCAGATGGATGCAGCGACTGTGTTGGCAGCTGGCAGATGGCCTGGTGCCGGAGATGGCTTCTCCCAGATGGGCTACCCTGGCCCACAAAGTCATCCGGCGATCGACCCTTCGCTCCGGACGACTGACGGACCCAGTAACGTCTAGGAGCCGAGAGGATGGTGAAGACGGCGTTGGGTTTTAGTGTCAGCGAGTGCAATGGTTTCCTTACTTTTCCCTTGTGTAGAGCGGCTCCGAAATGAGGACGATGGCATTGTCGCGGTGGGCTTTAATGGTACGTACGTTCATTTGACGATTGGAGGGAAAGTCTACGGATTTCCATTTTCACTGGTAGGGTATGGGCACGAACTAAGACAATGATCCGGTCGGGCAGCTTGCGAGACAACGACAGTATGATACCCGAAATATGAATAGATTAGGTAGCGATCTCGTACTGTAGTAATGGCTAGCTGCGCACTGGGGAAGGGAGGAAGATGCCAAAGCTCTTTGAGCTTAGCATCCATTAGTTTGCGGATGGATTATTACTCCTTTGTTTCGATACACGCGACCCGTCTGGAATTGTGAAGGCACTTGTGGGAGCATTCCCGTGCTGTGATTGGACGGGTGCCCCTAGGCAATCAACGTCAGCGGGAGCGGGTGTCTCCGCACGGGCTTGGCTTGACGATTAGATACTGCAGGACATTCGCGACACACCATTCCTGCAGCACCACGGTGACACCCTCGCCAGCACCCCCACGCACGTCAGGTGCCCTCGCCGTAACCCACGCCCCTTCCGAATCCCAACGAATCACGCGCCCGTGCGACAATGTCTTCCGACCATCCAGCTGCCGCCGCGCAACCTGGCGAATCAAGCACCCTGGCCAACACCAACCCCGAGGTCAAGCAGGAGGAGCTGGACGCCTCCATCAGCACCGAAATCGCTTCGACCGACCCCAACCAACCTGATGCTATGAACCTCGACGGCACCACCGACATGGACGGCCAAAACAACAACAGCAACAACGCATCCGCGCCCGGCGCGTCGGGCAGTGCTGGTCTTGCGCCCGGCCAGGATCCCAACGTGATCGCGGGCGCGCCGCCTGCGAGCGAGCTGCGCATCCCGACCAAGAAGGATGCCAGCCTGCGCGAGTTCCTAAGCAAGATGGATGACTATGCGCCTATCGTAAGTGCATCCTCCCCCATCGCCCCCACAGGAACCCACCTCCCCTTTTATCAGGCTCGGGGGAAAATACCTAGAAGTGCAATGATGTTACGTCTTTTTGCTCCGCGATAGCATCTGCAACAGATTCCGCAACACGGTAATAACACCGCCACTGCTAACGCGACGCTCTCTTCCGTTCCGCCTTCGCCGCAGATTCCCGACGCAGTCACGAACTACTATCTCACACTGGCGGGTCTCCCCCCGCCACCGCAGACGCCGCCGCACCTGGCGCGCCTGCTCGCACTGGCGACGCAGAAGTTCATCGCCGACATTGCCGCCGACGCGTACCAGTACTCGCGCATTCGCTCCTCCAACACCACCTCAAACAATCCGATGGGCGGTCTCGGCGGCGCCGCGGGCTTCGGCATGATGGGCGCCGCTGGCGGTGCTGGTGGTGGCGCTGGCACGGCTGCCGGCGCGGCGGCTGCCGGCGGTGCTGGTAGCAAAGAAGGAGGCCAGAAAGGCGTGAATCTGGGGGTGCAGAGGCCTGGTTATGGTGGCGGTGGCCAGGGTGGAAGTCAGGGACGGACGGTGCTGACAATGGAGGACTTGGGCATGGCGGTGGGCGAGTATGGGGTTAACGTGAAAAGGGGCGAGTTTTACAGGTGAAAGAGTATCCTGTGCTCTTCGAGATGCAAGTGTTTTCTTTCTGGATCGAAGGTTTCGGGAACGGATGATTCATAATGGGTTATGGGGCACATGGCATGGTTGACGGAGTTTTATGGCGCTCAGAGAAGGGAAGCATGACATCGAAATTGATGACATCATGGCGGTCATCATCATTATTCCAGGCAAACAAGAGCGCCTGGAGTTATGCCACTTCGTAAGAGAGAATCCTTCACTGGTTTGATGGTATTCGTCAATGGTACAGGCAAGATAATAGGTGTACTTGTGCGCGAGTCTGCATGCATTGAATGATAAAACGCCACCCAGATGTTGAAGGGAGCCGGAAGGTATGTGCGTAACGCCCTAAGGGGAATCTCGAAAGCCTTTTTCTTTTTTCTTATTTGTTCTTGGTCTGCTTGTATGAGAACTTCTTCCTCGTCCTGTGCAAGATTCAACTGTCAGCATTCGTCTATCCTCAGTCTCGCCCGTCATAACAATCCAATAGTCCAATAGATGAGCTCGCATAACTTTGCTCCATCAACAGTTCCCGAAAGGAAGGAAGTCACCCATGCCACGAACGGCTTCCAAAAAGAAAGGATTACTCACGATGCAAACTCGCCGAGCTTGTAGCCGACCATGTCTTCAGTGATGGTGACATCGGTGTAAGTCTTGCCGTTGTGGATCATGAACTTGAGGCCGACGAAGTTGGGTAGGATGACGGCGGAGCGCGCCTGCGTCTTGATTGGAGGCGCGCGCTCGCCGGGCTTGACGCGGACGATAGGGAGCCTGTATTGTTACCTCCGTGGTCAGGCATTACAGTCTCGGCGTGCGAATGAGGCGGTAATAGTGACGATTGGAAGGAGGAAAGCAGCTGGCAATCGGGGTTCGGTGGTTGATTATGTTTGGCAAACTTACGGGACGATGTGAGGGCCTGGGAAGCAAAAACGAAGACGTTAGACATGGTCATCGAGAGGGGCGAACGAGGCGGCACATACCCTTCCAGACTGAGCGCGCGCATAGCGCTCGTGTTGGCAGCATGATCGTCTTTTGTGAGTGATTGCGGAGGTGGATGCGGCGGCGTGTTAGCTTGGGGAAATGTTCGACGCCTGCGCGGCTCTCGAGAGCCAAGCCCGCGGCTCGGCGGCGGTGCACGACCTATGTCATGCCCGCCCGCGACGCCGATCACCGAGCTACACCAGGCAGCAAACGCGTCTTCCGTGAGAGTCAGCGCGTCGTCTGCGACAGAACAGGGTTGACCCGCGCGCAAATTCTGCCAGCTGCGAGCCGCATCGACAACGCATTTCTCTCATGGTTTTCTTTCCTCTTTCTTGCGGAAACTTCTGCCTACAACACTGCATAGACCGGCACCTGCACCAGCTTCACCACGCTTCTCATTTCTACAACGCGTGAGGCGCCGCAACAATGCCTGCTTCAGGGCGAGGTTCGTGCTTGACCCTACTGCTTCTTTTTGCTTTTCTCCACCGCAAAATCCCATGTCTTCCCTCGGACTCCTTCTCGGCAAGAACAAGCTAGACTACAAAAAGTCCGACAAGAGAACGAGGCTCACTGACGTACCGCCTGCAGGCCTCAACAACCCCAATGACCCAGATACGATCCGCATCCTGATCGCGACGGACAGCCATGTCGGGTACAACGAGTGCGACGCCATTCGCGGCGACGACAGCTGGAAGACGTTCCACGAAGTTATGATGCTGGCCAAGCAGCATGACGTCGACATGGTCCTGCATGGTGGCGACCTTTTCCATGACAACAAGCCGAGCCGGAAGAGCATGTATCATGTCATGCGCAGCCTGCGGATGAGCTGCTTCGGGGACAAGCCGTGCCAGCTCGAGATGCTGAGCGATGCAAGTGAGAACTTTCAAGGGTGAGTAAGATTTGGAGATCTATTAGGAGGTGCCAGAGCATAACAGCAGTACAGAGCATTCAATCACGTCAATTACGAGGATCCGGACATCAATGTCGCAATTCCTGTCTTCTCGATCCACGGAAACCACGATGATCCGTCGGGAGTACGTATACGCTGGTTTATTGTAACTTTCGCTTCCGCTAACGCATTGCTAGGAAGGCCATTACTCGGCCATGGATCTGCTCCAAGTTTCCGGTCTGGTCAATTATTACGGACGCACGCCAGAGTCCGATAATATCCAGATCAAGCCCGTTCTACTCCAGAAAGGCCACACGAAACTCGCCCTTTACGGCATGAGCAACGTTCGTGATGAGCGCCTATTTCGAACTTTCAGAGATGGCAACGTTAAATTCTTTCGACCTTCGGTGCAACAAGACGACTGGTTCAACCTCATGAGCGTTCACCAAAACCACCACGCGTATACTGAGACCGGCTACCTCCCGGAAAGCTTTCTTCCCGACTTTCTAGACCTTGTCGTGTGGGGCCACGAACACGAGTGCAAAATCGAACCAACCAAGAACATGGACACTGGCTTCCACGTCATGCAGCCCGGTTCCTCAGTTGCGACTTCACTGATGCCAGGAGAAGCGGTAGCTAAGCACATCGCAATCCTGAGCATCAACACCAAGGAAAATAAGAAGTTTGAAGTTGTACCAATCAGGTTAAAGACGGTACGGCCTTTCGTCATGAAGGAGATCGTTCTGTCGGAAGAGAGAGCATTGAAGGACGTTGCGAGAAAGGATAACAACCGTACTCTGATCACTCGTCACCTGATGGGTATTGTCGAGAACCTCATCAAACAGGCAAATAGGGAGTGGCTGGCTGCGCAAGATCCATCCGAGGACGAAGAACTGTTGGAAGCTCCTCTCCCGCTAGTCCGCCTTCGGGTAGAGTATACTGCACCTGAAGGGGGCAACTTCGACTGCGAGAATCCTCAGCGCTTCTCGAACCGTTTCCTCGACCGGGTTGCCAACGTCAACGATGTTGTACAGTTCTACCGCAAGAAGGTTCCAAGGAGAAATCAAAAGAAAGCTGAACTGAGTATGCCAGAGGAATCGGTTCTCGCTCAAATCACCATCGATAATGTCAAGATCGAGAAGCTTGTGCGTGAATTCCTCTCGGCTCAGTCATTGACTATACTGCCGGCGAACACTTTTGGCGATGCCGTCAGCCAGTTTGTCGACAAGGACGACAACAAAGCAATGGAGATTTTCGTCAATGAAGCTCTTGCAGATCAGATGTCACATCTGCTTGGGACTGACGAGATGGACGAAGATGATATTGCAACCGCGATGGATGAGTATCGTTCCAAGCTTGAAGAGATGTTCGCTGCAGGCCAAAAGAAGACAAGGACAAGTCGGAAGCTAAAGCCCAAACCCGCCAACTGGGACAGCGATCTTGATGGCGACTGGGCCGACCAGCCAGGAGCTATCGACCATGGTGATGAAATGGATGACGACGATGACTCGAGGACGAGCTCGGTCCCACCCAAGACCACAGCCACGCGTGGTAGGGGACGTGGCCGTGGTGGTCGTACAACAACTACCGCTTCTCGTGCAACGACAAAGAAGGCACCTGCAAAGTCTACAACCGGAAGTAGCTGCAGTAAGAAGCGTGTTCAGGAGGAAGCGGAAGAAGAAGAGGACGACGACGTCATTATGATTGATGATGACGACGATGAAGAGGATGAAGAATCGGACGCAGAGGATTTGTTCACGAAGCCAGCGCCGCCCAAGAAGACAACCGCCCGGCAGAAGGCGGCAGCCAACAAGCCCACAGCCACATCGTCGCGCTCTCAGCCGTCCGCCAGCCCTGCGGCCAAAAAGATGCCACCGGCGAAGCCAGCTTCGCGGCAGACCAAGCTGAACTTCTCCCAGACTGCCGACAGCTTGCCAAGCCAGACTGGAAGGGGTACGAGTACCCGGAAGAAGCCGCCGAGTGACGATGAGATCTCTGACGACGACGATGCATTCGAGCCTCCGACGACCATGACGAGATCCGCGAGGAAGCGATGAAGTGGCGGGTGAGAGGTACAAGTGCAAGCAAGCTCAAAGCAGGTATTAACAGATGGGCTGGACATGATGGCGTTACTACGGGATATGGCGTTAACAGGAGGGAGGCTCTAACCCCAGCATTTTCCTCAGGTGAGACTGCATAGCTTAAAAGTAGATATGAGTGCAAGGACCAGGTGGCAAGATTGCAGGGTTCGGTGGTTCTCAAAATGGCAATAACAACAGATCTGATCTCGCAGCCCCGGATCGTGCCGCGATCGGCTCGTTCCTTTGGGAGGCCAAGAACAGGCAAGGGCAGCCAAAAGTTGAAAGGCGAGTTCTGAGCTGGCTTCTTAGGTAGGTGCCCAAGTTGCAGAGTTGCAGCGCTGAAAGCGAATGCGAGAAGCTCCGCCTGCCCACTATGAGCCTACACGTCTCAATGAACCCGACTTTGTGCGTGCTCGGCAGCCAATATGATCCATTCTTGCATAGACTGGCAAATTCGATCCAATCATAGTGTGTGCCGCACGCTGCAATCTGTCCGCCAGCTTTTTGTCGCCGTTTCTGATGCTGTTTCGCGGGTCGCTACTTCCGCGTCTCGACTTCCCACCTGGGAAACACTGACGCAACCCTCGCAGTAACAATGCCGCGCGGCGAAATCTTCTTTGGCAATGTCTCTTTCCTTCTCCTCTCTGTCAAAGACGGCTGTGCTTACGACTTCCCCCCATTCCTATGCGCAGCCGCGAAACAACCAGAAGGCGCATCTCGGTCATCCGTGACACACCCTTCCTCACGGCTCAAACCCATCCACAACTTTCTCCATCCATCACTCTCTTGCTTCGCGCGCCAACACGGCTTGCTGTCTGTCTCTCATTCCACTATCGGCACGCTTGCTGCACGCTTGGATACCGCAGCTCTCTTGTTTGTACCACGCGATCCACTTGCTACCGTTGATTGATACGCTCCACACCCTCGGATCCCGGACCCTGTGTGTGTGTGTGTGTGTGTGTGTGTGTGTGTGTGTGTGTGTGTGTGTGTGTGTGTGTGGTCTCTTCTTGTTCAAGATCCGGACGTATGCTGACTCTCTGCAGCGTCGGAAGCCAGTGACTACGCTGCTTGGTCGACTCAGCTCTTTCCGCCCGCGTCTCCCGTTACCCTTCGTCTTGAGTGCGGCCGACGTCATCCAGACCATTGCTGAGCGGACAGCAGCGGTGGCATGTCAGTCAGATCCAAGGTCGCGGAGCTGCTAGCTCTGCGGGACTCTGTGTCAGAGTCGGCTGTGTCGATTGACAAGTTCACGGATGAGGAGGCTGTCAGAGGTAAGTCACGTCTCTGCACCTGGGAACGGGCCATATCCTACCTATTACCTTATTCATCATGGTGCTTCTTTCACCCGAAGATCATCAACCAAGCCACAATTTCTCTATCACTGCTGCCATTGCCTCCACCCCAAGGTCCAGCCCTGTACAAGCCCCTCCTAAGTCGTCCTCTGGACGTCCTTTCTAAAGCATGCAACTCTCGTCCATGACGCCGCGTCAGGCGGCACGCCACGCCCGCTATGATGAGAAGTTCGGCTTTGGGCCCGATGACTCGCCCACCCGCATGTCTCGAAGCGCAAGTGACAGCGGACAGCTAATGTGTACATCTTCAGAGCATGTCTTGCGTCCTGCCGCTTCGAATTCGAGCATGGGCCTTCGAGGTTCTTCGTCAGTCCCAGCTTTTCGCGGCCGTCTGGATGGCGGCAGATCTTCTTCAACGACGGCAAACTCCCTTCTGACCGCTCCGAATGCCGGAAACGTAAACGCTGGTGGCCCAACTCACATCAACGGACTCAAGAAGCCCTCACCCACCCCATCTCTCAAACGTGACAAGGTTCAGAAGCTCATCAAGGAACACGGGTCGCCTCCTGGACTCCGCGTCACTGCCGGTGGTCGCATTGTGCCACACGATATGCCTGGCTTGGGAAGCCCGCAATATCCTATCGGCAACGGCTCTAAGATGGGCGAATGGAGTTTCGCCAGTGTTCGTGGCAACCCAATGCAACGCGCCACCTCGCAACCGCCGTATTTGCGCCGGGCCTCGGACGCTGTTCCTCCACCCGCTTTCGAACCGATGAGCCGCTCGAACAGCTCCAACACTGCCGTTAATACGACTATTCCGGCTTACACCCACGGATACAATCCCAACTTCGTTCCTTTCTTCTTCCCGGGCCCCCAATTCGCGTTTGCTCAGGCTCCAGCAAGGTCTTTCACTGTACCTACGCCGGCTTCGAACAACGCCAGCAGCAACACCGCGAGAGCAGATATTGCTGAGCTGAGGAAAATGCTTGACAAGATCCATATTGAGCAGAGGGATCTGGAAAGAGAGATGGTGATTCGCGAGAGCAACCTGACCTCTGAGGAGCGCCAGAACATGGTCGAACAGAAGGTGCAGATGATCAACGAATCTGACCGGATTCGAAAGGATATCAAGCGCTTGGAATCCGGAGACTCCTCAGGTTCCGGTTCTTTCGAGCATCAGAAAGCCTCACTTCCGCAGCATCCAAGTCTTGTCGCCACTCAAGTCGGACCGCAGCCCGCTTTGAATCCTTACATGTTCTCTAATGCGCCTGCCGGCTTTATGCCCTTCGCTCCTGGTAACCAGTTTCCAGCTCCCTACATGTTTCCCAACATGGTGCCTCTCCAGGGCTTTACTTCCCTGGATGGCGCATCAGCCACTCCGAATGACGAGGCTGCCGCTCCTGCTGCGGACAACGTCGATAAGGTGCCCAAGGAGGACAGGGACAAGCAAGAGAAGGAGACGAAGTCAGCAGCTCACGCTCCCCGCCGTTCGCATGCATTGGAGATCAAGGATCCAAACAAGACATCTAGGCAGCAGATCACGGGCAAAAGGTCTGCACTGGATCCCACGAGCCCTGCATACACTCCCCAGAAAAAGACGAAGTCAGAAGCGAGCCAGGAAGATTCGTCGCTTGTGTTCGTACCACCGTCACCTTCCCCAATAGCTTCTCCGCACCGCGACGCGACTTTCGCGGCTCACTTCCCCTGGCTCTGCTCGAACACCAAAGATGACAAGAAGAACGACAGCACTACCAAGATCAGCCCGGATCATTCGGTCAAATCTTCTGAACATCGTCCAAGTGCGTCCAGCATCAACACGGCCGACTTTTTCCCCAACAATCCCCACGAGCATTCCTCAACCAGCTACAATGTCAGAAAAGGCATACAGACTCGGCAGGTTACGCCCGACAGGGCGCAGCTTGCTTGGACCAATGTGTTCACAAGCCCTGACGAGGGCCACAATCTCCTCCGAGCTCCTCAAGTCTCGCCCATTGATGGCGCGTCGGCGAGGAACGACTCGGCTCTCGGCATGAGCCAATCTGAAGGCTACTCTACCCGGAATGCGCAACTTCGTGTCCCACAGAACACTTCCAGGCAGGATAGCGATGAGAGGGTTTCTTCTTATGCTGGCCGTGCATGGTCGAGGGCTGAATCGAACCGGATTCCTGCTCCTCCCCCCTCGTCCATGGGACAACTGGACTTTAGGAACAAGTCTGTTACTTTCTTGCTCGGGTTCTCGGCTGGTCTATCTGGGCAGCCTATTCAGGGGACTGAGGACGTCGACTACATGCAAGGCTGGGCACAGGGATTGCTTTCAGCGAAGCAGTCGAACTCTCGTCAGCCAAGTGAAAGCAGCGCCTCCCCAGTATCGGAAGAACAGAGCCAACCCCGACAGCGGCTATACAGCGAGCAGCGTCAGAGCAGCTTCTTACACCCCGAGTCCATCACCTGCCGTCGCGAAGACAGTATAGCGCCTTCAATGGGCTACATCCAGCTATCCGCCACGCCGATGCACAAGGCCTCTAACGCAACCCTGAAGGCTGCAACATCGGCTCCAGACACTCGGCCCGTTGCTGCTCGCTTTGAGTCCTCGGAGACCAACAAGAGCATTTCGTCCAGCATGGGCATCGGACCTACAAGTGTCGCAACCCCTTACAGAACCGTCAGCGCCGAGACGGACAAGACCATCACTGAGAAGATCGATGTCATGATGAGAACGCAGCAGACACCTATGCTTCACCGCTCGGGAAATGAGAGGGATGAGATGAGGGCCGGTGATCGTTCCAATCAGTCTCCTTCCAAGCTCGCTAGGGTCTTTTCCGGTCAGTCCGTGCCAGGCCAGGGTCAGCAGAAGCTCAACCGTAGCTTCAACCTGAACTGTCTTGGTGACCAGCGCGAACAGGCACGGCACAGCCGCACCTCTTACGACGGTGCCGGGGACGACGAGGACGAAGCTGGAAACCCTCAGACATCCGAGACGACGAACGCGCGTGTTTCTCCTTCCAAAGCTTCAGCGTTCACAGACTCTCCTTCAATGTCAACCGGCTCCCCGAAGAAACTGTCAAAGACAGCGGTCAAGAACAAGTTCGAGGAAGTCACCGGCAATGCCACGGGCGCCGGAAAGGGCAAGAAAGGGAGGAAGAGCAAGAAGACCGGGAACGATGAGGTGGACGACCCGGCAAAGATGTCACGGGAAGAGAAGAAGAACTGGAAGGAGATGTGGAAGAAACGGTTTGAGGACATCAGGAACGAGGAACAACGGGAGGTCGACCGCTACCGGGCGCAGAACCCGCTTCCACCGTGAGCAACCCTCGATATCACAACGATCAGCATCTGGCTCGAATGGCATGTCGACAAGAGCCTATCACTCCAGAAAGCATTTCTCATCCACGAAATTCATAGCCGCACATTCATCGGCTGCGAGCATGGCTCGGACCATGTCGTGACGGATTGCTTTCCCGATTTATTACCTTTCTCGGCTCCCCATACCTCCTTGATCAGCTCAGGGTTTCTTTTGACTGTTTTTGCCTCTTCACTCGTGCTTAGTCACTCGATCAAAACGCACTAATGGGGCGCGTGCTGCCTTTGGTGGTGGATGCTAGCACCCGCCTGCTCCAATTTGCTGCTGCAGAACCAAGGGCGTCAAATTCACCGCTTTGCATGTCGGCGTGCTAAGCACAACCGAGTGCACTCTGTTGTCGCTGTTGCAATTGCGATGTGAAGTAGCGGCTTTGCCTTTATCGAAGGGCCTGCAGAAGGTGCAGGATGCATACTTTTTTTTTTTTTTTCCTTTTTACTCTGACTTCAAAGTTTTATTGAGGGTACCCCTCGAGCATGGTTCTTGTTGCCTTTAAGATCCGCAGCTTTTCTATCGGCGATTCGGTACTTCTTTTCCTTCCATATGGGTAGAGAAATCAGGTTATTAGACCCCACGAAAGTTTTGCGGAAGCAATGGTTGCAAGCATATAGGGATAGCATAAATATTAAGCGAATGCAATGACTTTTTTATACAGTAACATAATGTTGTGCAACCATGGAGAAGCCGCGTGGGTGAGCATTATTATTTTTCATGCTTGACCACTTCGGCGGTGAGGCTTTCGTTTTGGCTACGTCATTCCGCAGCTTTCCGTAGAATGGTGAGTGACGGGGGTGGATGTTTGTCCCGGCACCGGTCTATGCTCGGCTCGGGCGAAAAGGCGACAAGCCAATGGGATTTGATATTAATGTGTAGAAGAAAGTGCATGCGTTATAGCTTACATTTGCATAGGGTTGATGATGGAGACCATGGGGAGCCGAAGCGGGAAGCGGGCCAGGGGTATAAGGTCGGTTCATTTAGTGTTGCAAAACAATAGTACGACTTGTAAAGCATCGTGTATGGATTCCAGCATGCGATAGCACACGGTTCGAAGGAAAACTTGACAGCCCGATCATGCTGGCACTATACCGTGTAAGCGAACCGAACGTGGTGAACATATCATTTCGCTTCGGGGGCTTCTCTGGATGGCCTGTGCCTTCAGGATCCTTTCCCGGCGGCGGTGGCACTCTCGTGTTGTTGCTATATATTGGTACACGGTAGTATAGGGCACGAAGAGTGGCTGATGCAGTGGGGTCACGTAGTCTAATGCTTGCAGTCCGGCCAATCGCGCATCAAAGGAGGAATATATTACCCGGAGCGTTGCTCAGAATCTGCTGTCCTTCGGGGAAGCCGCCGTCTGTACGGGCACGTGTTCCATACAGGCACGCAGTACTTCCCTGACATGTAAGGGAAAGGAGGGGGGCGAGAATGAACGAGAGAGGGGAAATGCAGCAGCTTGACTTCTCTGTCTCTGTGGGTGTGGATGTTGAGAATAGTGATGGCTGGCTGGCTGGTTGGCTAACTAGCTACCTACTACTTTGCTAGCGGCTCGGCGTGTCCAAGATATGCATGCGCAAGGGGGAAGCCAGAAAAAAAAATCAAAAGCCACACAGCCACAAGCTGGGCGGGCATGGGGGAAGGGTGAGCAGCAGAAAGTAGGTACCTAGTGGTGTTCAATACCGGACATCCGCGTGTACCGCACGTACGGGCGCTGTGGCTGGCCTTTGCGCAGAATTGTCTGGTGATGGTACTCTGTTACACGTGCGCACGGGGTCGGGGTGCAAGAGTCATCCGACGCGGAAGGCGGCGTCGCGGAACGGCCTGATCGGATTTGGCTTCTGGAGGGAGAGAGGGCTCAGGGACGGTTATTAGATGTGTGCAGTTGAGTGTCACCCCGGTCTGGGAGCAGGGGTTTCGTGCAGTTGAACTGCATGCCCCCGCCCGGTTGCGTCCGCCTTCCCCGGAGGCGGCGGCAGCGCGGATTATTTTTTTTTTTTTGATTTCAAAGCTACCGCGGCGGGTGCCATTGATAGGTCGGCAACAGCGAATGCGGGTTGACGCTCGTGCCTTGGCAGGGCGGCGCAGCGGACATGTCTTGGCCGGACGGGGAGTGTCCCGGCGCAAGTTTCGTGCCTTGCGGCGTGGTGGAGTGTTTCTGAAGTTAATCAATAGGGCGCGGGCTCCTTCTGGTCGGCCGGGACACGGGAGTGACGCGTCGTCGCGTCGTGCCCGGCGGCTGCTTGGTAATGCCGGCTTTGCGGTGCTCAGGAGAGAGATAGGCTGTGCGGATGGCGTGCGCGGCTTGACTGCCCTTCCCCCTTCGGCGCGAAGCGAGGCGAGGCGCAGCCGCACCAGAGGGCTCCTCCGCAACGGGAGCACTATTGCTGCGCTCGCGCGCGCGACGGCCTGTGCAATGTTGTCGCGCATCAGTATCTCGCAGGGCCGGGGGCCCGGGGTGGCCTCAGCCCGTCGTTGCCCCCGGCCCTGATTACGGGAGATGCTACGCTGCCCTCGGCGCGCCCCGTCCGCAGCGCAGCGCAGCGCAGCAGCACGCTGATGGCAGCCGCTGCTATGACGATGGGCGCAGGTCAGACTCGGCGCTTGTTTGTCAGACGGCGCGATGACGACGTGGTTGAGTTGGCGTGTTGCGGCGAAACGGGGTCCGTTCGGCGCGAGGCTGAGCAGGCAGGAGTACGATGGCCAGTCCAGCCGAGTGCCAAGCTCGCCCTCTCATCCCCACCTCGCTGGCCGATCAAGTACCTGCCGACCGCATTCCACCGTTGCTCGCCGCGACCTCCACCACCGCTCGCACGCCAGCAATCTCGCGCGGCGCGCCGTTGCCTCTCCAGCGCCCCGGCCACCGCCCCAAACACACCACTGCGCCGATCCTGAGCCCGCGCCCCCCGCGAGACATGGCTCAGTGAGCTGGCTCGCTCCGCCGGCCCATTGACTGACTCCTTCTCCAATCCTAACCACCACCCGCGCATTGCTCCCCTCTCCCACTCAGCCTGCCCCGGCCCCCGCGCCGCTGCCCCAGCCATGACGCAGCTCTTCAGCTCGTCCGGCCACTCGACCGTCCCCCAAGACTCGAAGCGCGCCTTCACCGGCATGCCCATCTCCACCAACAAGCAGGTCAATGGCTCCAACAGCCAGGTCTCGCAGAAGATCAAGAACTTCTTCCGCATCAACACCGGCGGCAGCAAGGACAGTCTCGACGGCGCCAAGCACAGCGGCGATGGAGGCTCGACCAAGGAGCGCGACGGCAAATCAACCTTCCGCCAGTCGCGCTTCATCCCGCACCTGAACCGCAACCGCAGCACCACCGTCGCCAGCGAAGGCAACCCTCTCGACGAGGGCATGTCCCCCACCGCCCAGGCGAACCCCTACTTCCAGCACCAGGGTCCGCCCGCGCTCCGCCACCACAACGAGGGCAGCGTGCCCCCCTCGCCGCCCGACACTCCTCCCATGCCCACCACCAAGGTCGAGGACGTCGACGGCCCCAGCGACAAGGCCACCACCGCCGGCAAGGAAGAGCTCGCCCGCAAGCTGCGCCGCGTCGCCTCCGCCCCGAACGCCCAGGGCCTCTTCACCAACGGCTCCCACGGCGACCGCCCCCAGACCGCCGAGCTGGGCAAGGAGCCGTTGGTCCAGCACGGCAACACGTCGACCCTGAGCATGGTCGAGACGCCCGACAGCAGCCACCTCGCCATCCCAGCTGGCGATGGCGCCGCCGGCAGCCTGCCCTCCCCCGGCCAGATCCGCAACAACTTGGCCTTCAGGAGAACGTACAGCTCCAATTCGATCAAGGTGCGAAACGTCGAGGTCGGCCCCGGCAGCTTCGACAAGATCAAGTTGATCGGCAAGGGTGATGTCGGAAAGGTCTATCTGGTTCGCGAGAAGAAGTCGGGCAGGCTGTACGCCATGAAGGGTATGTGCGCGCGTTCCGCCGCTCGAGCGCCGTTGCTGACGTGATGCAGTCTTGAGCAAGAAGGAGATGATCAAGCGGAATAAGATCAAGCGCGCTCTGGCCGAGCAGGAGATCCTGGCTACCAGCAACCACCCGTTCATTGTCACGCTCTACCACTCCTTCCAGTCCGAGGACCATCTCTACCTCTGCATGGAATACTGCAGCGGTGGCGAGTTCTTCCGAGGTACGTCGACCGGGCACGCCGTCTGCGCAGCTTACTGACTGGCTCACAGCACTTCAAACCCGTCCCAACAAGTGTGTCGACGAGGATGCTGCGAGGTTCTATGCCGCCGAGGTTACTGCCGCGCTGGAGTACTTGCATCTCATGGGCTTCATCTACCGCGATTTGAAGCCAGAGAGTGAGTGAACCCGCCCTCTTACTAATCGCTTGTTCTGACGTTGGCAGACATTCTGTTGCACCAGTCAGGACACATCATGTTGTCAGACTTTGATCTTTCCAAGCAGTCGGACCCCGGCGGAAGGCCGACCATGATCCTTGGCAACAACAAGGGCTCGTCATCCGGTTCGCTACCTGCCATTGACACCAAATCCTGCATTGCCAACTTCCGGACAAACTCGTTCGTTGGCACCGAGGAGTACATCGCCCCAGAGGTCATCAAGGGCTGCGGTCATACCAGTGCAGTTGACTGGTGGACGCTGGGGATCCTGGTCTACGAGATGCTTTACGGCACGACGCCTTTCAAGGGCAAGAACCGGAATGCAACCTTCGCTAACATTCTGCGTGATGATGTGCCGTTCCCCGAGGGCAACGGCGCACCGCAAATCTCAAAGTAAGCTTGCGTGCTTTCCCCTGTGGGGTCTGTCATACTGATCGACATTACAGCCTCTGCAAATCGCTCATCCGCAAACTGCTCATCAAGGACGAAATGCGCCGTCTCGGCTCGCGCGCTGGCGCGTCGGACGTCAAGGCGCACCCCTTCTTCAGGACAACGCAGTGGGCCCTGCTGAGGCACATGAAGCCTCCGATGATCCCCAACCAGGGCCGTGGAATCGACACGATCAACTTCCGGAACGTCAAGGAGAGCCAGAGTGTAGACATCGGCGCGGCCAAGGTCAAGGGCGTGCCGCTGGATTCTGGTCTGGCAACGCCTGGATCGGAGAAGGCGGTCGATCCATTCGAGGAGTTCAACAGCGTCACATTACATCATGAGGGTGACGAATACAGCGGCGGTCACGACATGAGCCCGGCAGCGACGCAAGAATCGAGATAGTGATTGTGGGTCAAGGGGTTTCCGAGGCTGAAAATGTGGGGCGAGGAAACGGGAATGGCATGGATTGATGGGATGATTGGGATTCTTTCTCTGCACGCTTCCTCTTTCTCTTCTCATCCGTCTTGGAGCCGGATTAGACGATGATGTGGTTTTTTTATGTCCGTTTTCACTTTTCCTCTCACTCTCTCTTACGCCTGTTTCTGCGCGCGAGTATCACGTTCGCACGCGCTCTTTCTCTCTCTCATCTTCATCTACATCATCGGGGGCTAGGGAGTTCGGCAGCAAAGTTTTATTTTGGGGGGAAACTAAGCTTGTGTTTTTCGTGTTTTATTGTTCAAGCATTCAGCCGCAGACGGAAATGTCTGTACAGAGTTTCAAGTGGAGGAGGGAGGAGGGGCGGAAAGAAGGGATCTCTAGAAAGTACGTCACTCTACTTGCGATGGATCATCCGTAGTAGGCCTTTTGAAGTTTCATTTGAGACGTATGGAAGTGGGTGAATGAAGGAACTGGGTTTTTGATTGTTTTGATTGTTCCTTTGATCAAGAAGAATGAGGCGGGGCGGAAGCGGCAACAGCAGCAGTGAAGAAGCTCAAGTCAGAAGCGTTGCATGCATGCATGTGGAGCAAGAAAGAAGAGGTGCAATGCAGAAAAGGGCATATTCTTCTAGGCAAAAGAAAAAGTGGATGTTACACAATCTTTTTTCGTTCCCTACGTCTTAGCGGGGCATGTGATGTGGTTGAGCATAACTGAGATAAATCGACGGGCAAGCGAGAAGTTTATCATCCTTGTAGAAGGCAAGATTAGCTTGTCGAAATGATCATTTTCCTTTTCTACGTAGCCTACGCTACCTGGTCTTTTCTCTATGATGATTGACTAGGGCATTGAATGCAACTTTCAACAGGCGAGTTTCATTGTCGCTCATCTAGGCAAGTGGTACGAAGGAACTGAGTTCTTCCTGCGCGTGCATGTGGGTGGCGCTAATTCCCCAACTCTCTGTGGGTCACTTATCCCAGTAGGGAAGGTAGGGCCAGGCAACGCAGGGCTGAAAATGGCGGGGTAGGAGGGCGGTGCTTGGTGTGGTTTTGCTATCGTTATCGAGCCGCAACGTCACTACGCACCACCACTACCAGCTTGCTCCGGCCCTCAGACGATTGAAGAGTGTGCCGGTTGAAGTGTGTAAGTAAAACGAGCAATGCCTGGTCGGGAGTCTGAATGTATCTTTCTGTCATCTGTAGCGATGACGCCGTTAGTTTCAAGACCAATTTTCCTCCAGTTACCCCTCCGTGTGTAGTTGTTTCGCTCGTTCATTGCGAGGTGTAGCCGGCCATAGCGTGCTGCTTAAACTTCTTGTTCGCGCGATCGGGCGCCCTATTCTCGAACTGCGAGCCATGTAGCTCAAACACCAGATTTCTTAGTTTCTCAGCAGCATCATCCCGGGATGCAAGTGGCATCTCTAAGCGGAAAATCGTGTGCTCTTTCGGAATTACTGCTTCAAGTAAGCTCTCGCCTTAACTCAGTAAAGCTGCTCTCACCCGCGTAAAAGCAAAGAAGACTTACTCTTCACCTTATCCCCCCTCGGTATTATCTCAAACGTAAACTTCGTGTCCTTAACCACAATGCCTCTTAATCCTACTCTTCCCACACATCGACATCTTACCACCTCTACCTCGGCCCCATGGAAATCCGCACTCGCCAACTTCGGCCCCACGGCGGCGGGCGTAACGTAGTCGCCTCCATCCTCCTCCAGCCCTAACACCTCCCGTACATAGCCGATCTACATCCGATGTAGCCCCTCGAAAACCTCGTACCGCCGCTGTATCTTTGGTATCTCGTACAGCCCTAGCGCGCGCTTCTGCCGTGCGGGTAAAGGCGCGGGCTTACTAGTAGATGACTTATAGCGGCGCTGCGCGGCGAGGCGCTGGTGCGCGGCTTGTCCCTGGCCGCGCGCGTTGGTGGGATCGGGCGAAGTAGGGCGGAGGAGGAGCGGTTTCCTTTGCACGCGGTCGGTGTAGACTCGGAGAGTGGTGGGCACGCGAGAGAAGTGCGTACGAGGGATTGTCCTTAGTAGTAGTGGTTGGCGCTGCTGCGGCGGTGGTGGTGTCCGGCGGCGTGGTCATGGCGCGTTCGTTAGTTGATGGTGGAGGTGCAGCGAAGCTGTAGATAGGGCGGATGCGCGATGTGATGGAGCGCGCGAAGGCGGGCAGGCGTGGGAAGGTGTAGATCCAGTGTTCCAGATATTTGAGTTGCAACAGCTTGGTCCCCGCGCCGGAGTGAAATAAGCTCGACCTTCGGTAGCCCAATTCGACGTCATTCGCTTAACGACGACACGCGCGTCTTCCATTTGACCCGCCAGCCGTGCTACGACACTTTCGTGCCAAAAGCAATTGGCGCAGTCGCGCTCTTGCTCTTTTGCCGTAACACGCGCTTCCGTGCCCAACGACGGCGATAGCACCGTCCTATTTCGGCTTACTTCGACTTCCCACCCTTGCCTCCGCGCTCATAACCCAGCACGCAATCGTCACCGGTCCGGAAATCTTCCATCCATCCAGTCTCCACGGCATACGGGCACCGACGGACAGACAAGCGGGAGAAGGGACACACGAACGCGACGCGAAGAGAGGCCACGATAGCAACAGTTGTGCGCGCAAGGCAGACTGGGCTGATCTCCTACTGTGCGCCACGGGCTTGGCTGGAGAAGGACTGGAGTGCACTTTGTCGAGCAACGGAGAGAAAATTGGATACAAGGAAGCAAAGAGCTGGAAACAATGGCTACGCCCGATTTTTCGGCCAGCACTACCTCGCAAGGTGGCAGCACGTCGCCCGGACCGGAGACGCTGACGCCGTTGGAGCAGGAGGTTTTGGATGAGTACGCGAGGTTGGCGGGAAACCTGGGTGATGTGCGTCCCTTTAATTTCTACCTTAATTTTGCCATCTTTCTTTGTGCACTTCCACCTCGCCTACCCGCTTCGTTCAACTGCTTATTCACTTCCTTTTCCACTGCCCTGTTTGTCACTAACCAGTGAGACTGCACAGCTCGCAAACCTCCTTAACACCCTCTCGGCCACGCCCTCGGCTGAGATACTCGATGCGCTGCGCGGCCTCGAGCGTAAGACAAGCTTGGTCTTTACGTTGCTTAAGGCTAGCGTGTACAGCATCGTGCTGCAGCAGCAGATTATCGGAGAAGAGGGAGACGGGGCTGGCGATGATACGCGGGCTGGTAGAGTGGAGGGCAGGGGAGAGGATGAAGATGGCTTGTGAGGGGCATTTGCGCTGGTTTGGCAATCGGTTTGGGTGGTGAAAGCATTGGCGTTGATATGATACCCTGGATGCTGGGATTTACTGTCGTGCAAACAGGTGTGCGGGGACTGTAAGACATGACCATACGTACCGTGAGCCTGTGGGGATGGGTAATGGAGAGGAGGCTAACAGAGTCGACTCGTAAGAGTGACAGCCGTTTTCATGCAAGGCATTGCACTCAACTATCGTGGAAGCTTGAAGTCTACATTTATGATTAGCTTTTTGTTGCGGTGCTCAAAGACCAAGCCCATAGCCGTTCATACGACATCACCCTCGACTTTTCAAGACGATTCGACGGCAAAAGAACATAAGAAATGACCTACAAGATGTGAAGCCGGATGAGACATGACTCATCGACATCCATCCCTGAATCAACATCCTCGAGATGCATGTGGATACGCTTTGCGATCTTCTCCATCTCACGAACCATGATATTCTCTTCTGGTTTACTCATAATTACCATATAAATGTCAGCCCCCTTACAATCCTCTCTAACCTACACCCTTTCTTCACACACTCTTTTCTCTCGTGTTCCAGCTTTCCACCCACCAAAAAGATCACGACCACTGTCCCTCTCAACAAGCCCCAAACAATCCAACGCCTACTCCGTCCAAAACCCGTTCCAGCGCTTCCACAACCTCCCCACTATCATCACACCCGGATGTCGCCCGTCCTGCCACTCCCACCGCCTTCACCACAAGCGGATACAACCTCTGCAGGTGCCTCCTCTCCTCCGCGCCCTCGACACCGTCATTTGCAGGAATGGCGTCAGGCTCGCACTCGAGCTGCTGTAGCTCACGTAGTGCAAACAACAGCTCCTCGCGCTGGCTCTGCGGTTGCGGCATGCGGCCTCGCAATGGCTGGTCGGCGATGTACGATTTGATGGGTAGCGCGGCGCGTAGGATGAGGAAGGGGGCCGCGGCGCGGGCCAGGGCGATACGCTCGCTGCGCTCTTCCTCAGAGCACGCCGCTGGGCTGCGGTGGACCAGAGAGAGGAGCTCACGCAGGCAGAAGTAGGACATTCGTGCGCGAGGCGTGGGCGGCGGGTCGCGAGTACGGCCGTGGCGGATGGTGTAGAGAGAGGTGAGGGGTGGCGAGGAGGAGAAGTCGGTTGGTATCTCCTCAACGGATGGAGGATGGATTAGGGAGTTGTGGAAGAGGGTCGAAGTGTAGGCGCGGCGGGTGGAGTCGGGTATGTAAGAAGCGCCGAGGCCGGGTGTGATGATATCACGAAGGGATGTCAGCGATTTGATGTCGAAGGATTCGTCCTCCAGGATGACAGTGGGAGAAGGTGCTGCAGAGGGGTCTGCCTGAGCGATACCGTTTGCGATGGCAGCAATCTCCTGCCAGATGGGAATCATCTGTCCATGGTTGATAGACAAATTCTGTGCGTTGGCAAGGATTGGACCCAGGATATTCAGCGATGTCGTTGTAGCTTTCTGCCACATGCTTGGAGCTTTGCCTTGGATCTTCCACTCGTATTTGAGGCGGATTGGAACTACAAGACTTTGTAGAGAAGCAAGCAGGGCGCCGTGGGCATAAAGCTCAGTAGAGTTGATGTGGTCCGTTACGAGTTGTTGCATAAGATCCATTGACGCCTTGCTGATGGCAACGAAAGTGTTGCCATCCCGTGTCCCAATTGGCGGAGGTCTCCCAAAAGGCAGAGCAGCAAAGTCGGCCAGAAGCTTCACAATGATTGTCGGAGCCCCCTCAAAGTTTGTTTTGATGATTTTGATGCCCTGGAGAACCTCTTTCTGCAACGGAGTCAAGAGATCCCTATCTGACGTGTAGGCCGTGCTCTCTTCGGTGACAATACAGCTCTGGAGGTTTGAGGCAACCTTAGAAAGGACACCAGAGTCCATCTCCTCGCCGATGAGGCGGTAAAACTCTCGGAAGCAGCGCACATAGGCTAGGTAAGCTTCATGATTGCCAGCCTTTGAAGGGTACTCTTCGTGACTACTGGGCGACGCTTCAAGCCAGATTCCGGACGCCTTCTGGATCGCGCCTTCGTCAATGGCTTTGACGGACTCGAGCTTTCCCAGGAGGCCTGAAATAGCATCGTACGTGACTGCGTTGACAGCTTGTGACCCACAAGCCAGATACTGTCGAAAGTAATCCAACAAGGATTCCCAAAGTGATGAGAACCGAGGCGCGCCAAGGATGCTCTCCGGATAGGCGCTGAACAGCTTGACAAGACCGTTGAGGATAATGTGACTGGTTTCAACCCATGCGTGTGCCTCCTCGGGATCTGCGCTGGTCGAGCGGAAGGCCTGGTGTTGCTTGATATCGAAGGCTAAGAGGCGGAACATAATCACCCGCAGGCAAAGATTCCAGGATGCAGGTGATAGTTGGTCTCCATAGTTGTCGAAAATTCGGAGAAGGGTATGCAGGGTTCCATTTCTGACTTCGGCTCTGCGGTCATGTGCAATGGTGGCAATGCGCTCGAGCAGATGCAGCCACATTGCCGGAATGGACTGCGTTTTTACGCCTTCTTGGATCCGTTCTTCCGGGTTGGCGACATCGATGGATTTGGTTGCAAGCTCTTCCATCGCCGCCGTGTCTGTACGGCCATGGAGATAATCCGAAACGTTCCAGAAATAAGTTATTGTCTAGTGGAAAAGTCAGCGCACTCTCGTTGGATTTGGATGGGGTGATATTACAGTCAAGGAAATGTTCAGGTCCTCGCCTTGGTCGCAGAAGAAGTAAAGCAGGTCCAAGAGCAAGAAAATGGCATCGTCGGGAATTGATGTCAGGAAGTCGGAGCAGACGAGCTGCACAGAGCTAAAGGCGAGTCTTCCCAGATTCGTTGCAATCATCTCAGATGACCTTGGGACGCTGGTAGCTTCTGCACTATCTCCGTGCTGTATCTTGGTACCAAAGCCGATGAACACGCTCCGTGTAAGCAAGAAAACAAGATTCCAGCCGACTTGAAGAGAGTCACCGCACTGTTCCAGGATGCTCTTGAGGGCGTCGAGAACGACAACATGGACCTCGATGTCGGTCTCATCAAGCTCATCTTCAGGGTCGTTGGCACCCTCGTAAAGAGAGTCGATCACAAGCTGGAGCGCCGAAAGAACCCTAGCGTGAATCTCGTTCTTGAGCGGCTGATCTTCCGCCTGTGTCTCCTTGGCAACATCCTGAACCAGACCGCTGAGCACATCTGCTGCGAGAAGACGTACAGAGCTCGTGATATTGGGATTGCTCGCAACAGACACAAGCGCCTTGATCAGCAACGACCAGCCACTGACGACTGGGTCGAAGCTGATGAGCCGGTTAGCATTGAGTGTGCCGAGGTCACCAAGTTTTCTTAATGAGAAGACGTAATCTTGAACGTGCAGCTCGGTCTTGATGTTGAGTCCAAAGTTGCTCGGCTTGCGCTCCTGGGGGTTCGGCGTTGGGGGCACTTGGCTGGCGCTCGCACGACTGGGCTTGCCTTCGAGCAGTGTGCAGAGAGATGTCAGTACTTGAACAAAGGATTCGTTGGGGAAATCCACGGTGCTCTCAAACAGCCGTGAGGCTGCAGCCTGAACAGCTCCGACTTCTGGGCCCATTATTTGGGCAATGGCGCCCCCATCGTAGCGGTTTCCTCTGCGATCCCGGCCACTACTCGTGGAGTTGGCTGCCGCCATGATCATATCGGCCTGCTGCAGAGTCTCGAAAACGATTGACCACGCTGACTCCAAGGTTGGCCCAAGCGCGATGGCCAAGTTCAAAAGTGCTCTTAGACATAGAAGATTCCGCGTGCTGAGAGTCGGTGGTCCCGACTCGATTGACGTTCGCCTGTTCTTATCAGATCCCTGGCTGACAAGACTATCGACGCTCAGCAACCCTCCTTTGTTGTTGTACATTGTTGGCGTTTCGGCGCCTGAAGCCTTGGGGTTCGAGACGGTCGCAGTGAAGACGGTCGGTGGCACAGCCGCTTTCCCGAGGGTTGTGAGGAATGCATCTCGAGGGGTGGAGAGACGCAGCAGGCCGGCAATCTGGGTGAACTTTTGAATTGAACGAACCAGATCGTGGTAGTATTCGTTATCCAGAGCAGCGTTGAGGAAAGTCGAGCAAGTAGCAAGAACGGCTGGCCAACAGTCGTTTATGGCCTCTGCAGTCATCTTGATAGCTCCCTCGGCAGGGTTGTTCTTCAAATCCAATGGATTGACGGGAACTGTCCGTCGCCTGAACGACTGTGATCTAGCCATCCTGCTTTTGGGCTTCTCCTCGATAGGCGTACTAGGAGGTTCCTGATTCGAGGCTACATCGCCCTTTGCTTTCTTCTTGCGGCCTTCCTTGTGCACAGTCAAGGGAAGAATGAACTTGGCGAGACTTTCAGAGAAGTTGTTGATGCAGCTCAAGACCAAGCTGTATATGTAGGTCTCAGGCAAAGCAGGGGGTTCCTGTTTGTCCAGATGATCCATGCATGGGATCCGCATGGTGCTCCACTGGGTGCTGATACCGGGAACGCTCGACGTGCTTGGTGCTCCGCCAATGATGCCAACCGCCCCAGCTTCGAGGGCGACCTGGGCGTCAGGCAAGACGTCCTCTTCAGGAGGTGCATTTACCGGAGCGGTGGAATGCTGACCGAGACCGATGACGGTGGGCTTCTCGGTTGAGAGGCGGACGAAGACGGCGAGGTTGTCTCGAATTATCGACTTCTTGCCTTCGTGGGCATCGTACTGAGCATAGATCTGGATGATGAGATTGGGGTCTGAGTAGACATTCCGGAAGACCTCCATGCACATGGCACGCTTCCATGGAGCTGCGGCGTCCGGATCAAGCATATGATTCAGGAGCCCCAAAGCCATTTCGCATTCTGAAGGCACTATGGTCAAGTGTTGTCTGAGGATCAGGTTGAAGACTCGCATAATCCGAAGAGTAATTGAAAAGCTGAGCCGCTCGGAAAGACTCTTGATGATGAGCGGCATGATGTGTGTACGGAGAATGAAAGCTTGTTCGGCATGAGACAAGAAAAGGCTACCATGATTGCCCAAGATTGCTTCAATCAGCTCGAGTCCGGAAGCTTGCGAGATTGTCGAGAAGCGAATTGACTGCGGCTTGCCTCCTTCAGTCAAGAGACAGATGTCGCGGAAGACCTAGGTGCGGTTCAGTAAACGAGCGGCTCGGCTGCAGGATGGTTGCGCACCTTGTATGCATCGTTGGCCGAGGGCCGGACGGAGATGTTGCCATCGTCGCCGGGAACCTCGGTCACGGTTGGGATTTGCAGTTGTTTCTCTGGTGCAGTTCCGTCAGCGATCGCTTCGGCTGGAGCGGCAACGTGGCATACCGTCTTCAACGACGACTTTCTCGAAGGTCGAAATGACCAGCTGTTGCAAGGTAGCAGCGGCAGTGGCGCTTGCAACGGGATTTTTGGCAGTCTGCAACGTCGAGCACACTTGCAGCACACTCGACAAAAGCTCACCGCGGACATCGTCGGCATAGTTCTGGATGAGCGAGGGCAGTGCTTGCAGAATCTTGAGCTGGATGTCCAGACCTGGAAGCAGCATTAGTAGGCGGGCTTGGCAGCGGACATCAAGAATAATTACTCAATTGGCTGGAGTCGCGGAAGCCGTCGAGCACCTCTCTCAGCCTGCTGCGAGGCACGGCACGCATGACAATGAGGCGCTGCAGACACACGACGGCGGAGGAGACGAATTTGGCATTTTGGGTCTGGCAGGCCTTCACGAAAGGGTCGATGAAGGCGGTGCGGCGGGTCAGGTCTCTTCCAGCATCAGTCAGGCAGGCGCAGATACACGCAATGGACAGGACCAACCGGCGGCTAGCTGGGCCTCGGAGGTGGAGGGCAGGGACCGCAGCTCCTGCAAAGACTTGTCTGCCGCCTGCGCAGAGAAGCTCGAGTCAGCCGGGGATGCAGGCAGGTCAAGGCTGCAGGGAGCAAACGGACATTGCGCAGGTCGGGGTTTTTCCTTTTGGACTCGTTGACGAGATTGGCCAACTCGCCGGACAGGATCTGGGCGGTCATGGCCTCGTTTGGCAGACTGGCGGCATTGGGATGTCGTGAGGTGTGCTTGCGTGGCTTCAGTTGTGCTGCGACACGTGAAGCGCCTGGCTCGGAATCGCGCCAAGCCAGACGCCCCTGCACACTGCCGCCGCCCGCCCGCTCCAGGTGGGCTGTGGCTCGCTCTCCCAACCGCACCATCACCGCCCGTCCACCAGCCCTGCCCCACGCGACTTCTGCCCACCGCGCAAGTCTCGTCCCCGCTTCTCTCCCAACCCCACGCTGCCTGCACTCGTACCGCTCGCGACCGCTCTGCAAGCTCTCGTCTTACCCCGCCGCACACCATGGGCGCCAAAGTGCCGCGCAACTTCCGCCTGCTGGAAGAGCTGGAGAAGGGCGAGAAGGGCCTCGGTGCCGAGGCCTGCTCCTACGGCCTGGAGAACGGTGACGACCTGCTCATGTCCAACTGGAACGGCACCATTCTCGGCCCTCCCCACGTGCGTACTGCCTCCGCAGCTGCATTCCCCGAGCTAATTGATGCAGAGCGTGCACGAGAACCGCATATACAGCGTCAAGATCCACTGCGGCGAGCAGTACCCCGACGTCCCGCCCGAGGTGACATTCGTGTCCAAGATCAACGTGCCCTGCGTGAGCCAGAGCAACGGCAAGGTATGCTACACTCTACGCCGCGGAGGAGCAGCCGGGCTAAACCGAATGATGACAACAGGTCGACCCCTCCAAGCTCCCCTGCCTGATGCAGTGGAAGAGGGACTTTACCATGGAGACGATTCTCATCGAGCTGAGGAGGTATGAAACGTCTCCCAGGCCCTCTGCCACACGCGTGCTAACACCAACCCGCCAGGTACATGGCTCTGCCGCAGCACAAGAAGCTGCCCCAGCCCCCGGAGGGCTCCACTTACAGCTAGACGCTATCACGTATCTTGTTGGAACGAGTTGCAAACCGGCGCGTTTTACACTTGGGAATGATGGTATTGCTCTCGGATGATCTTTCACGAACGAACCCCCTGCATGGGCGTGGAGTTTTGGGGCTTGGTGGACAATGAGCAACTAGCTGAGGCGAAATTCAATTACTTCTCCAGTTTATTGCCTGGCCCTTGACTTGGCCATTGACCGCCACTCGCCTCTTCATAGAAGATGACCGCCAGCGCGACTGTATTCGTCCTACACGTTGATTCTGCGATGTTCACCAGTTGCGACACGGTCCCTGCCTGCAGGGTTCTGGAAATTTGTCACTGCGATGGGGGCCGCAACACCTATGACCTCATAGACACGTGATCGCGCGATCCCGGCGGACCAACTTGGAAAATCTCCGACCTCTGCCGAGTATCAAAGACACGCATGGCCGGACCAACACATGCATGCCGGCCTTTGTGGTTCCCGCGCGCTCAGGAGCACATCGCGTAGCTGGTATGCCTGTCCATCATGAGCAATGCTCCTGTTCTAACGCGAGCAAAAAACAGCGATCGCTCTCTACCGTGCTCTCTTAACACAATGCTCCCCGGCTGCGTTCCCGCTGGCTGACGACCAGCGGATCGTCTTGCGCAACATCATCCGCAACAAATTCCGACGCAACCGCCATGTCCACTCAACGCGGCTGCTCAAGCTGAGCTTCACGGCTGGCTATGAGCTGCTCGACATGCTGGGTCGAGCCTCCTCCTCCGCCACAGCCACATTTTCCGATGATGCAAAAGAGTCAGCAACACAGCTCGTGGCCAACCTCCTCGCATCCGCACCTCCGCACCTCACCCGCTCGCCCACCGATCCCAATGCCCAACCGCGCGGACCCAAACGCCTCGATCCTTCGCCCGAAGCCTGCCCGCCGCCGTCCGCCCGCACCCTCGCCGTCCGTCCTCTCCCCGCCACAGCCCTTGGCGGCACGGGCGTGCGGCGCGTGCCACGGCTGGTCTCGGCGAACACGTTCCCCATGCTGCGCCTGCAGAAGCCGCAGCCGCGCAGCCTGTCGCGCGTGCTGACCGACAAGATCAAGCAGCGCCAGCGCCGCCTGGACGTGCGCTCCGAGGCCGCCGACTACTGGTCCGTACTCGGCCAGGGCGAGGACGAGTGGGACCGCCTGCTGTGGGAGCGCGAGGGCGTGTCGCCTGCTGATGGAGACGATACCATCATCGATGAGTGGCCCGAGGCCGAAGGGTCGTGGACCGATGAGCCGCAGAGGGTTGTGAGGATCATATCGGCCCAACTCGGCGTACAGAGGACGAGGACGGAGTGGACGGTGAAGAAGATGCAGAACATTGTGGACCAAGAAGCCGAGTTGGCGAAGGTGGAGAGGGAGGCGAGGAAGGCGAGGAGGGAGGTGGCAAGGATGGGGAAAAAGAGGATGAAAGACATGGAGGCGATTTTGGGGACCGACAGCACAGATTGGGGAGGGGGCAAGCCGCTTTGAAGCCGTTCGAATACAAGAGTAAACATTCTACGAACGGGATTGTGGGTGTTCCATGTCTAAGGTCCAAGATGTTTTACCTAGGTGCTGAGGTATCATCATTCATTGACTTTCACTATTTGACCACCGCCTGACTGCAGTGGACTACTTGCTCGCCTTCTTGATGCACTTTGGCATGCCGTCGGGGTGCTCGTGGTATTGGCAAGGGTCGGCGATCCAAGGACATCCCTTGCCCAGAGGTCTTCTCGGTCCCACCTCTACCTGCCTCTTTGAGAGCTCAATGAAGAACTCGATCGGTCCGTCGATCATGTCCTTGGTATTTTCGGTCGGAACGAACCACTCCAAGCTGGCTGCCCACACCCAGAAGTCTACGTACAAGCGACGAAGACAGGACGAGGAAGGGAGATGGGCGTAGATGTCCTTGGCGAGACTGGTGGGATACTTGTTGATAGTAGACACGACTTTGATCAGGAAATCAATGACTGAGTTCTTGAAAGAAGCATCCAGGATCTTGTCTCCAAACTTGTATGCGTGAAAGGTCCTGGAGAAGATGAAGAGCTCATCTTCCGACGGAATCTCAACCGTGCCAAGGTAGAGCCATGTTAAGTAGATCTCGAAGATCTCTGGATCATCCTCAGGTAGTTCGATCCAGCCTTCCTTTGACTCCTTCCAAGGTCCATTGCACGTTTTACGAAAGAACGGAGATGAAGCGCTTAGGATGTCTTGATGGACCTGGAAAGGCTCCAGGCGCTTTCCGACCTGAATGCGAATGATCCTGCTGAGGAGCCTATTGGTTTACGTTAGCCTCTGTAAAGGGTGACCGTCTCGAGTGGGGAACCCCCTCACCCAAATGCCCGCTGTGACTTCTTGCTGATTTGGCTTTCGGATAGCTTTTCAGGCGGCCTCTTAGACGTAAGATCCGTCGACTTGGTCGGACTTTTGCTAGTCAGTGTCAGTATCACCTCAAAGAGCCAGAGAATACAACATACGAGTCCTTAGCCATCTTGAAAAGCTGGCGCACGGTGACAGCCCAACTGTGGTGATGACGGCGTTGTGAAGTTGAAGGTAACCAACGGAAAGAAGATCTTCAAAAGCGCGTGGATCGTTTGACCATCAAGCCGCAGCACCTTCCCATATGGGCGTCGATGACGTGACCGCACATGAAAAATCGCATGTGACTTTTGAGTGAGGAAATAACGAGTAGGTGAGTGTCAAGACAGCTTCGTGAATATTTATATCTCATAAACATGGCCCCAGTCGCCGAGCTTGAATTTCGACCATTTGGCTACTGTATCAATCTACACATGGAAATTGCTGATCATGCTTACAAGGATAACCGTATTACCAGGTCCTCACCGTTCTACTGCCAGTACAAGCGCTTAATGAAATCTGGAGGAGTCGGGCTGCTAACCGCCACAAGAACAATCATGTGTGTCCCGGGTCCGGCTTCACCACGGCGCCCGAATTCTCGGTCTGGTGCACGCTCGACCACGCAGGATGTTCTCCTCCAGTCTCCTGCTTCTCCTCCTCGTAGTACTGTGTCCGATCCGCGACCCAAGGCACCCTCAGCCTCGCGTCGTATATCTTCTTTCCCAGCTGCGTCTTCTTCTTAAGCACATCCAACCAAAACTCGCCCGGGGCGCTGATCGGGTCGTCCCTTTGTTCCAGATCCTCGAACCAGCTCTCGTCCGAATTCCAGCACCACATGTCGACGTACAGCTTTCCGAACATGTTGCCCGGCGGGAGCCTCTCGTAGATCCACTTCGCAAGGTGAGTGGGGCATTCCGTCGCCTTCATCAGCATGTCCACAAACGCATCCACCACGGCATTCTTAAACGTCACATCTCGCAGCCGCGCACCCAGGCAGTACAAGTGAAACAGGTGCTCGGCGCCCGGCTGGTCGGTTGTACCGTCGGCTCGCTTGACGACTTCGTGGGCGCGCAAGTCGTGCAGGACGGCAAGACTGTGGTTGCTGTAGATCCATTCTGCATAGACCTCGAAGAGCGCGGCGTCTTCCTCGGGGAGGGTGAGAACGGACTCGAAGCGGTAGTCACGGAAGAGGGCCGAGGTTGAGGTGATCAGGTTCTTGTGGAGTATGAACGGCTCGGCACTTGTACTGACGTAGATGCTCATGGTGGAGCTGCGAAAGCTGTGGCGAAATTTGCCATGTCAGTCATAGGAGAGGAAAGAGGAAGTGGGAAGAGCGGCAGACTTGAGGCTGGAGCGGGTAAGCCTCCGCGATGAAGTCATTTCGGGCGCTGATGAGTTCATGGTAGCTTTTTGGCGGCGAGGCGAACGGAACTTCTCCATGCAAGTGCAGGACAACTCGGGTGTTGAGAAGGAGGTCGTAGGTAGGCGCGCTGCGCAGGGTCCTCTGCTGCACGACTAAGGAAGTCGCGGCGCGCTGCATCAACGTGCGGGCAGTTACCACGAGATGTCCACATTTGGCCTCGAGACTGAGCAAGAACAAGTCTATCTAAAAGCGTAACCTTCGGCCCAAATACACAGTGATTCTCAGCAATGTTTTGCATTTGCGCCGGGCAGGCACGCGAAATCAAATGCGGATGCCGTTGTGTAAATCTTGCGCTTGTTTTCACCCCAGAGGCCTGCGTTTCCCATGCATTGACAGCTGCGCGGACTACAAGACGCAAAGTTACCTTGTTGCTAGGAACAGGCTCGCTGAAGCGAAAGACCAGCAAACGCTCCACTCTCTATGAATTCTACCATCACCGTCTACAGTACAGGAAAAACACACATGGTACCATCCGCATGATCGTGGTACTGACAACGGTCCTTGACCCACGGCCAGTCTCCCGGCTCTTCCACTGCGGGGCCCTCCTTAAGCATGATGATCTTCACCAACACATCTCTGAAGAACTCCCTCGGCGCATCATCCATATCAGGCCCCCTGTCGTTTCCCACGAACCAGCTCCTCTCATACGCATACGCGTAGAAGTCAACCAAAAGTCGGCGCAGCGGCGACTCCTCGGTCGTGTTCTCGTAAATGAAAGAAGCTAGCGCACATGGGTAGTGGTTCGTCTCACGCACACGCTCGATGATGGCGTCGATTGCGGCGTTCTTGAAGGTCGAATCCAACAGCTTGTCTCCGAGAAACCAGGCGCACGCGAGCACCGTGAGGGTCGTGTGTTCGGGGTAATCTTCTTCCTCGGCATTTGTGCTCAAGTTGACGAGTTCGCCCGTGTAGAGCCACTTCACGTATAGCTCGAAGATCTCCGGGTAATCTTCAGGCAGTTTAACAACGCTTTCCTGGCTTTCTTTCCAGAACCCACTGCATGCGGCATTGAAGAAAGGGGAGAAGGTGCAGATGAGGTTGCAGTGGATGAAGAACGAACGGGAATTCTCTCTCTGGCCGACTATGACAACGATGGTGTTTCCGGTGATTCTGGTGCTGTCAGCATAATGCGAACAAACAAGCTGAAGAAGTTCATACAAAACGGCGCGCTGGATGAGCGCCTTAAGCTTGTCGTCATGAATGGTACTCTTCATGTTTGTTACGTTGGTCGCTGTCGGAGACGGGCTACAAGGACTGTAACATGTCAGTGCGAGTCGATGCCAGAAGCAGTTGGCCTACACGTGTTTCATGTTCTGGAGAATGTATCGCAATGGAGATTGAAGTAGCGGAAATGTTAAAAGTTGTGTATTGTCGCTTTGCGCAAATTGAAGCTGGTTTGCTACCGTGCTGCGTTGTTTGCTGCACTGTGACGCGCTGATAACGCTTGTTATAGCTCACCTGCGCAAAGGAGTATCCAGGGAGAGCTTGAGCCCTTGTAAATACTCTAGAATCTACGTATACACGCGTTTGCGCACCTTCGGCCTTGCTGCTTTCGAAAAATCCTCCCGCAAGGTCATTCAAACAAGGGGATAAAGAGAATCATTGTATAATCCGGTCCAGAGGCTATTCCATTGTCTTGTTTACATGAGCAGGATACCATGCGCCAAGAATCCCCAAAAATGCATCAAGTGGTCGGCTCCAAGTAAACATTCCTCCTACCACTTACCCTGCTCGTTTGGGCGAAACAAAACAAACAGTCCTACAATTCTCTCCACTCTTGAAAACAAGAGATTTTTCTGGCCCTCATCCATACATCGTCTATTAAGCGGAGCTTCTACAGAAGTTAGCGCTAGAAAAGAGGCCGATTAATGTTGCGCGACTCGTAGATATCCGATGCGGAAATGTCCCGTACGTTCGTTCGTTCGTTTCCTGCGTTTGTCTCGTACCTTAAAAGTCATAGATGTGGATTACCAATAAGCAGGATACGTAGCATGAAGAGGTTGGTTTAATTAGAAAGGGATGTAGTTGCTCCTTATCGTGAACGTGCGTCCTGCTCCTGGATGCCCCTTGCTTGATACGAAATCTTTCGCCAATGTACATGAAACTCCAACTAACAACAAATTTGGATTAACTGATGAGCCATCCGTGTGAGGAATAAACCATTTGAGGCCTCATGAACGTACGTGTGTTTTTTAAAGACGCCGCAGTCGAAGTTGTGAACCAACACTCATGGCTCAGCCCGTCCTTCCGGACTGTACTTCTGGCCTCCCTGGCGACAATTGCACGGGAATGCTCCCGCAAACAGGACGATTGCGAGCCGCTCGGGGTATACATTGGGAGCATCTTCTGGCAGAAACGTTGTGCCCTTGCTTCCTCACTGGGGCCCTTGGCTTGCGGCGAGAAAACAAGTGAAATACGAGTACCCCACAAGCAAATTCATGGTCACATTAAACTCTGACAAGGATGATGGTGACCTCATTACCTATTCTACCAATGTCAGTTCGCAGTTTAAATCAGCTTGTCTAGTATACTAGCAAATTGAATAATTAAGACAGTCAACTTGCTAGTTGGGCGAAATCGTAGCTGGAGCACTTGCATCCGCAAACGAGGCAGACCGAGCAGCATCGGGCGTTCTTCGCATATGGCTAGTTGTTCTTGCTGGTTCGTTAACTTTTTCATATCGTGTTGTTTGTATTGTTGCGCTAATGCGTTGGAGTGGGAGGCACAAACGGCGAGGTAGCCATTTCTCTCCAGGGCGACGCCACGGGTACGCCCTGGCACCTCAAATAAACTCTGAGGAGTTGACAATGAGGCATGATGCAGGCGACTTGGATTTTGCGACATGCAACAGTAAGATGTGGAAGTTTCCCTTGGTCGTCATGGTGTCAATCCTTAGGTCAGCGAGTACCTCGCCCCGGTACTCGACCGCCAAATGCTCGAGGGCCAGATCCAGGGTACGCCTGCTTGCCCGCCCGCATACCTGCACTCAGCCCGTATCCGTTAGTACCAGCTCCAGGGAACGCATTCAGGTTCAAGTTTCCGAGAGGCTGTCGAGTCATCGGTGTGCCGTGTACGCTTCCATGGCCCACTGGATGGTAGACCTGGCCATTCACGTCTCCAAGACGAGTGCGATGCTGGGGTATGCCACTGATTGGACTATTGTCTGCGGAATTGTCAGAAGGAGGCAGGTGCAAGATAATGTTACCACGTACGAGGACTAAATAGACGGCCACTGGGTCCTTGGCCACCGACCATGGTCTCATTGCTCCGGTTTCGGCTGCCGAGCCGCACGGCATTCCGATCATGTGGTAGCTTCGGATGTCCTCCTCCCGGGCCAGCGAATTGGTCCCCGGTAGCTGACTGTAAGGTTGCTTCAGCATCGTCGGATGCGGCAGAAGCAACCTGACCGGCGAGAACCTGTGCCTTGAGTTGTGTATAGACCTTGTGGAGGTGCGCCTGCGTCTTTGCCTTCTCTCTATATGCGTCTGCCATCTTGTGCATTTCGTCATCGAGCCGCCTTTGTTCTTGCTGCGCCACTGCCTGGGTCAGTATGGCCATAACGCTGGGTTGTGAGCAACCGCACCGTGAAGCTTGTCTCGTAAACCGGCGATCTCGACATTGGCGTCGTGGACCACCTTATCCATCTGCGCGTTCAGAATGGTATACTTCTCAGTCAGGCTCTTTGCGAGGTATTCTTGATACATGCTGGTTCCCTGCGTCAGTAAAGTTTCACAGACTTTGGCAGGTCACTGACATTTCCTGAGTCGTCTGGTAGCTGTAAAACGCCAGAGCCCTCCCGGCGCACTCTATGATGATCGTCGGGCTTAAGCCACTGAGAACGCTAGTCTTGTAGTCCTCAGTAGGATCCAGACGGGTTTCAACAGCGTCGTCTGGATTCGTCAAAGGAGTATCGCAGGCAGGGCATGCGCGGACGGCGCTATCCGCTCTGGAAAGGCCAAGCTCGTTTGAGCAGGCGACGCAAAAGACATGGCTACACATGGGTTAGACAAAGAAGTCTCAGTGATGTTGAAAGGCTTACCTGCAGGTGGTGACGACTGCTCTATCAGGGAGCTGCGCACGGCATTTAAGAGAGTTGCAGCGAAGCGTGAAGTCCATTGGAGATGAGAAGCGAAATACAGGCCACAACAGAGTTAGAGAGTGGAGTGTCCGGCGTGGAATAGTCGCAGAGTTCAGAAAGAGAAGGCACGCCAGCCGGAAGCCGTGACGCCGACTTCCCGCCCGACGATATTGCCGGTCCAGCGTCCATTTCTGAAGGTCGCCCTGATTCTCGCCTTCGCGTCCCTACAAGTGAAACCCCCAGACACTCCTCTAAAGTCAGGCGTGAGGTAAAGTGTAGAGAGCGATGAAGTCGGATTTAGGTGTCGTGCCTGACACAGAGCACTAAGCCCCATCCGTGCGCGCCTGTCCTTTGGTGTCAGCCCTACGCCTCCCCCCGTCGGCGCCGTTTCTCCAAATCGCATTTCTCCTCCGACCGCGGCGCCGCGCATCCACCTCCTCCCGGTCCTCTCTCCCAATTCGCCATGGATCCCTCGAACCCATCCTCGGCCGACGCCTCGCGCAGCAACACGCCCAATCCCGCCGCCGCCTCAGCTTTGGACGTCGCGAACTCGCGCTTCACGTCGCAGGCCTCGACCGCAGAGGACCTGCTCAAGTCGCAAACGGTTGGTCTGGTCCACCTTTCCGACTTCCGCAAGCGCCGTGCCGAGGCGCTCGACCTCAAGGATCGCGAGCGACAAGAACAAGCGCTGGGGTCAGGCCGGGGCGGCTCAACATCTGGTGCGAGCACGCCTGCGGATGGGTAAGTTCGATCGCTTTGGGTGCCGTTGGAACGCCGAGCTAATTGTCAAAGTACAGTGCATCGACGCCGCGGCCCGCCAAGAAGAAGAAGAAGAATGTCGCGAAGGGGAAGCTGTCGTTCGGGCTAGACGATGACGACGAGGAAGCTGCTTCGGGCGCGTCGACAGCGGCGGCTGCAACGCCGCGGGATGGCACACCGGATGACAACGGAGCGTCAGAAAAGGACAAGGATGCTGCTGCTGTCCCCAAGAAGAAGCTCGGCGCAAACAGCAATGTTGCTTTCAAACCAAAAGTCATGACGAAGTCTGCCTTGTTGCGGGAAGCACAGCAGAGGGAGCAGCTGCGGAAGGAGTTCTTGATCATGCAAGAGGCGGTCAAGGCGACCGACTTTGTGATCCCGTTCGTCTTCTACGACGGTACCAACATCCCGGGTGGGAGGTGCAAAATCAGGAAGGGCGAACATGTCTGGCTCTTCCTTGACAGAGCGAGGAAGGTGGGTGCTGAGCTCGGCGTTGGCGGCGACAAAAGCAAACGGGAATGGGCTCGCGTCGGTGTCGATGATCTTATGCTAGTCCGCGGAGAGATCATCATCCCGCATGTAAGCGTTGAAGCATCTCGCATGCCCCTGCACGTATACTGACAGCCTCAGCATTACGAGTTCTACTACTTCATGGTCAACAAGACCATTGGCTTTGACGGTCCTATCTTCGGACACTCGGCGCAACCCACATCCGCAACACCTCTCCCATCCAAAGACGAGGACGTTGATCCCGCAGCATTCAACCCCCTCGAAAGACAGGAAAAGAAGAAGGACCAGCGTGTCACCGAAGAGGATGCTGCGCTAGAAGGATACAATGATGACCCTACGCTTACGAAGGTCGTAGATCGACGTTGGTATGAGCGGAATAAGCATATCTTTCCGGCGAGCATATGGGAAGAGTTCGACCCCAACAAGGATTACAGCAAGGGTGTTCGCAAAGATGCCCAAGGGAATTCTTTCTTCTTTAGTTGATCCGTGGAGCACATGGGGCCAAAGGTTTCTTGGCGTAATTAGACTGCATGGTGGGAACACTGAAACTGATTCTTCAGAGGCTTTGAAAAAAAAGAAATTCAGCAAGGGCGATTTTAGCATATTCGCGTGGTCTTGGTGTTACCAGGAAAAGGTGCTGTACTAGAAATTCATAGAGCAATACCGCCGGACGGAAAAGCGCAACTGGAATGAAGAACTTTGCCTTTCTCCTCAACTGGCCTATGACAACAAAAACCACCTTGACAGGAACCTCGAAGTCAACAGGGTACAGCGGGCTTCGTCCGCGCTGGGACGGAAATGAATTCCGCATAGGGCCTTGGCATGACGCAAACCGAGATTTCACCGCCTGGCAGAAATGTTCCGCGGCACCACGTCACCCCCGCGGCCGCCTCCCCACACCATCACAACCATTCGTGGCTCCAAAAGCACTACAGACAATGGCCTCGTCCGCAAACCCGAACACCTCAGCTGCGACGCCCACAGCCGACGAGCTCGCCGCGTTCGCCAGTGATCCCATCTTCAGCCCGGAGGAAGAAGCGGTACGCTGCACTTTCTCTCTTCTCCTTTTCACCACCACAACCTTCACAGACGCTTGCTAAAACAATGACAGTCCCTCCTGGCCTCTGCAAACGAGCAAAAAAGCCACGCGAACTCACTCTTCACCTCGGGTGCCTACAGCGACGCTATTTCCGCATACGGCCGTGCGCTGGCCAGCGTGCCGAACTACTTGGATTATGAGGTCGCAGTTCTTAGGGCGAATGTCGCGGCATGCCACGTAAAACTCGAGGAGTGGAAGGAGGCGGTGGATGCAGCGACAGAATGTTTGGAGAGATTAGAGGGGTTAGGTGGAGATAAGGAAGCGAATGCCGCTGGAAAAGGTGCGAAGGAAGATGCAGTCAAAGGTGGGAATAACGGCCAGGGCCGGGGCAAGACCAAGGCAAATGCGGATGTCAGCGGGGTGGTGGAGGAGCTGTCAGACAGCGACGAGGAGGCGGCACCCTCGTTCGCAGAGAAGAAGGACACCGATGCAGCAGCAAAAGACTCTCAAGAAGCACAGCAGAAAGAAGAGGAAAAGAAAAAAGCAGCTGACGATGCCGCCGCCCTTGACCGGCGTCTGTCCCACCTCAACCGCCTTTCGCACACCACGACCGACGTCCGCAAGCTGCGCACCAAAGCGCTGCTGCGCCGCGCGAAGGCGCGCGCCTCGCTGGGATCCTGGTCCGACTTGCAGGGCGCCGACGACGACTACCGCGCTGCCGCCGCCACGCCTGGCGGCCTTGCCCCTCTCGACAAGAAGGCCGTGGACCAAGCGCTGCGCAAGCTGCCGGCCCGGCTGGATGCAGCAAAGCAGAAGGAGATTGGTGAGATGATGGGGAAGCTTAAGTCCCTGGGCAACGGCCTGTTGAAGCCGTTTGGGCTGAGCACAGATAATTTCAATTTCGTCAAGGACGAGAAGACCGGAGGGTATTCTGTGCAGATGAACTAGCGTGCAGAAAATACGAGACGGAGACGAAGGGAAAGTATTATAAGAATGGAATAGATTATACTTTGCTCAAGCCGCCTAGACGTAGAAGGCATGATCAAAATTCTTGGGGTTCTGTTGGTTCATCCCGTGCATCACATGACAGACCGCTACTGTGGTGAAAACCACCGTCGAAAAATTGTGGGAAAGATCAAACGTCTATGTTTCATCTGAAGTGTAGCTCTCAACTATTTACGAGAAATCAGCCCGCAACAGAGCTCGCTACGCGTTCGATACACGTGTAAAAAAAAAAAGTATCATATATTTGATATGCCACATGCCCAAGTCACGCCATATCTATCGCTGATGCCAGAACGCGTGGTCTACGTCTGCCCTTTAGCTCCCTTTCTCTTCTCTCTATGTCTCCTCACTACCCAGCTTCACTCTAGGCAACTTCGATCCGTCACCGTCTCTCCCTCCTCTTCTACATCTTTATACAACGTCGATTCCAAACCTCTCATACGGAAATCCGACCAAGGACTCCAGGTACACTCCCCAGCCGTCCTCAATCTCGCCCACCCTTCCGCTCCTCTCATCATCCAAACCCTTATGCTCGCCCGTCCGCCCTGCAAGCACCTCCTCCTCCCTGCCCCTATACTCTTCCCTGAGACCCGGGTGGGGGCACCAAACCACCTGCATGCCAGCCCTCCGCCCAGCCTCGACGCCTGGCACGCTATCCTCGAACACCAAGCACTCCTCCGGCCTCACGAGATCCTCGTCCCGCGCGCCCTCGCGCTTTAGCTTCGCGTTGATCGTGTCGAGGGCGAGCAGGTAGATGTCCGGCAGTGGCTTCCCGCGGCCGCGCTCGATGCGCTTGTCGTCGCCGAGCACCCTGTTCTCGTCCGGGAAGACGGCGAACACATCGCCGAGGTGCGCCGTCTTGAGCGCGTAGTTGCCCGCATGGCTGCTGGTTGCCAGCGCGATGTGCACCTTCTTCTTGTCCACCCCAGAACCAGCACCAGCGCTGCCAGTCTTCGTTGCCAATGTATCCAACAGCTCCCTCACACCCGGCAGCGGCTGCGCCTTGGGGAAATGCTCGCGTTGCAGCTTGCTCTGCTTCTCCATAAACTCGTCGTGCGCGATTGGCAGCTTCGCCCACTCGTGGAAGACGCGGGCTGCCTCGGGGCCGGGCCGTCCTTGCATCTGCGCCTTGATGGACCAGGGCAGGTCAGGCTTGCCGAACTCGCGCAGCACCGTGTTGGTGCAGATCGTATAGAGATCCTCGCTGTCGATCAACAGACCGTCCATGTCGAATAGACAGGCGCGAACGGCGGGGAGTTTTCTGCTGGGGTTCCCGCTGGTCAATCATTTTGGTCGCTCGACAATGAACAAGGTGGCCGTGGCGTGAGTCAGAGGAGAGTTCCGGGGTCCAGCTTTGGGTTGATTGCAGAGGCAATCGCCCGAGTATAGCGTACGTACTTGGTTTGATTGGCCATGGCGAGGGAGAATGCAATGTGGAGCGGGACTGTCTGCTTGGACACGAGATTGTTGGAGGAGGGTGATGCGGAGTCAAAGATGGGCCGCGACGTGGGGTGCGATCTGGCGGGGCTGCCCTGACATGACTCAAGCACGAGACACACCCGGCATCCCCTCGGCCACGGATCCCTGCAGCACATCGGTACAGTCGACCAGAGCAGCGTAGACTCTCATTGCCATCTATATTGATCGAAACTGACGATGTCGTATCATACATCTATCCATGATCGCGTGTACCCGTGATACTGCGTAAAACAAGAGAGAGTGAGAGAGTGAGAGCGCAAGCAAGCAAGAACAAAAAGCGAAACCCAATGAGACCGTGAATGAGTCCACCACTCCACGCCACGCACGCCTCGCTGACTGGAAGCAAACAAGCAAAACTGTCGTGCCTGGGGGCCGTGGCGGGTATCCAGGATGATGCCAGAGAGATAGAAGAGAGCCACGCCACGCCACGCCGAAGCCGCAAAGCCATAGCAGCCCATCAACGCTCACTCCTTTTCTAAAGCAGATCCTCCAGTAAAGACGCCGATACTCTCCGTGAAATGCCCGCTGAGAACGACAAGGGAAATAAAGAAAATGCACGAACACAATCAAGAATGGAAATATTAGAGCAACGCTGAAGCGCAGGGACATCACGGCACGAGGCGGCCGGTTCCCTCCACGATGCCGTTGTGGACCAGGATCTTGCTTACGTAGAAGCACTCCCACTCGCGCGGGTCGTTTCCAATGAAGACGGCGTTGCGTCTCTCGGCGAGGTACATCGGAGTGATCTTGACCTCGGCAAACCACTCCTTGGCAAGCGCATCCGACTTGGGGTTGATCGTGGCATTGGTCGTCTGATTGTTGGTCATGTTATCGATCGGAACCACGATGTTGGTAATGGGCTCAGTGGTCGTTTTCGGAGGGACGCCGCGCATTTTCAGCAACATGTGCAGAATGTCGCTGAACCGCTCGCCCTGCTGGCTGTACGATGCCGGTGGTTTGTCGAGGGGCCATCGGTTCGGATGCGGTTGTGAGAAGAGTACATTGGCAGCATCAGTTGCTGCCTGTGCCGTAGACTGCATCGACGGGCTAGTCTCCTGCGGCGGCGGAGCATCCGGCATGGGCACATTGTTGTCCACATTGTTCTGGGCATTCTCCGCTGCGCTCGCCGCGGCATTGGCAGCATTGATGCTCCTCTCAAGCTCCGTCTTCAAATCCGGTGGCGGCACGCTGTAGTTCCGAGCTGGGGCTTGGATCGGATTCTCCCACCTCTTGAACAGCCAACACATGCGCTCAACACAGGCAAGGAGGATCATGGAGACTAGGAAAGTCTCAAAGGGGTTGGCTTGTTGGCGTTGAAGGAGGCGGCGCTCCAAATCGTTCATGACGAACTTGCTGAGATTGGCAGCTCTCTTCTCCATTGCACCGAGTATCTGCGCATCGATAAGCCGATAGGCTTCCGAGTGAGTTGCCAGTTCGATGGGGAAGCGAGACGCTTGAGGAACTGATTCGAGATCCTGCGGAGTCATGATGACAGGGTCCTTGAAGGGAGGTTGAGTGTGATTGAAAAAAAGCTGAAACTTCAGGCTGGGCTCGGCAAGGATCCTGGTGGCAACCCACAGCTCCAGCACCTTTGACAACAAGCTTTCTTTATTTTCAATCCCTTCCTTGTTCTCGACGCTCAGGCGGTGTGCCATCAGGAGAGTGGGTTTCATGAACGGTGACGTCTCTGCCTCGTAGATGGTTGGGCCGATTCTCTTCATGTAGGACTCGAGCTTGCCACCGATGTCCTCAACGTCAGGATCGATGATCTCTATGTCTTGCATGCTTTCCATGGATAGGCCTGAAGCAACCAGTTGCGGATCGATGGGTCCGTTCACTCCACGGAGACCCTTCAGTGTCGTGAAGGTTGTGTACATTGTGGGCTCGATATCCAACAACCGTGCTTCGATCCTTCCAGGGACATGTTCGAAGTGCATGTTCGCCTTGGCAGAGCTAATCGAGTGGAATGCCAAGACAGAGTGAAGTCCTGCCGAATAAAGGTTGAACTCTTCCGCAATGCGCGTGCGGATGCAGGGGTGCTTCCACAGCCGCGCGCTCTCGACGTTCTGACAAGTGCTACAAGGGCTCTCGCCAGAACACTAGGAACAAAATTAATAATCGAGGAGGATGAATGTAAAATGAGAGCGTCATACCGGCTTTTTCAACATGCGGCACCTGATGCACGCACCCCGCTTTCTAACCTCCTGGACCTCTTTGCGTCGGGAGTCTGAAAACCTGCCTCTAACCTTTGGCTTTGCTGGCTTCGGGTTCATGCTGAAGTCGGTAGTGAAATGGGCTTGCTGGCCATTTGGATTGATTGCGATGGGCCTGTGGTAGGTGGAAGAAGCAGCGTTTGGTGAGGGGCTGTGAGGTTCTGGGTGGTCACGGGTGGCGTCTTGAAGTTGTAAAACTGGGTCGATGGAAGCCCAAATGCCAGTACGTCCTGTCTGGGGGTTGTAGGCGGCTTCGCCTGCGCTGCCATGCTGTTCCATGGAGTGGTTCGCATTCGGCATGTTGGCGCGCAGCTCTTCAGCAGCCGACGCAGCCATGACCAAGGGTGAAGGGTGAGGGTGTGTTGTGGCGACTCCAGCGGTGGAAGCAGGCGGGAGGGTGGAGGCGGGCGGCGTGGACGATGCTGCCGGTATGGGTGTGCCCACGGAATGAGGCGAACCGGTGGTGAGGTGGTCGTACTGGTAGATGGATTGCGGCTGTTGTCCGCCAGACGGGTCGGTATTATGTACTGTTGATAGCAAAGTTAGCATTTTCACTTAGCAGTGGTGGGAGCGGCTCAGAGCATTCGCCCAAATAGGCATGCAGCTACAACAGCGAGCTTGGCGAATCGAGAGACGATTGGCCGGGCAGGTGGGAAAGAGTGGGATTAACGCACTTGGTGCATCTACTGCGGTACCATTGGGGTCGGCGGGGGGCTTGGGGTCGTGGTCCTGCACTAGAAAGTCCTCATACACAGGGCCGGGGTTTTGCATAGCATCGTCGCGCATAGAGCCTCGGCGCTCGGGGAGTTGGTCCGGATCGGGCGTGGGAATGCGCTGGCCGGAGAGATCCAGGCGCTGGCGCGACACTTCGGCGAGAGCCTCGAGGCGTGACATGCCCGCCTTGGGCGCGGCGTAGGGTAATGTCATGGGGTTGGTTGCGCCATGCTTCTGGGGAGCAGTCACTTGGTGTGCAGGCCCCTGGGCGGACGAGGACGACTGCGGCGGCGGCAGATCGGGGACGGGAAGGTCATGGAATTGTAGGATGGCGCGCTGGCGATCCTGGGCCGTGAGGGCGGGACACTTCTTCACGAGGTGCGCGGTCAGCGTGTCGATGCGGCCCTTGGGAAACTGCGGTGAGAGTCAGTGTGGGTGTGGAGTAAGCGTAGGTCGCGCGGAGGAAGCGGTGAGAGGCGCTGGAGGTGGGTGCGCGCGTCGGGGCGAGGCACACCAACCTTCTCGCCGCAGGAGCGACAGGTGTGCTGGTAGCGGTTGCTGGCATCCTCGAGCTTGGGTCCGCGCTCGAAGAACTCGAGGATGAGCTGGTTCGGCTTGCGGCCCATGGCAGGCAGAGCAGGCTCGCCGAGAGACGGGCGGCGGAGGGCTGTGGGACGGCCTGGCTTCTGCCGGAGGTTCGATGGCGGTCGGGAAGGCGGAAGGCGACGAAGGGAGAAGCGCCGCCTCCTCTCGCTTTGCTGCCGCTGACTAAGCCCCAGGCACGGCCCGACTGCGACGGCCGTGCGACCCTGACTCGCGGCGCCGCGGCCAGCTCGCCCACCGCCCGCCCGCGCTGGGCGAGGCGGGCGCGAAAGGGGACGACGATGCAACGCTGCGCCAGGCACGCCGACGGCTGCGCCCACGCGCACCGCCTGCGCAAAACGAAGGCGAAGCGGCGCCCGCAGGCTCGACGCCGCCCTCGACTGCTGCCGGCGCACACTATCGCTCGCGAGGCCCGCGCTCCGAACCGCGGCGCCGCGCTTCCGAACCGCCAACGGCGCCCGCGCTCGTGCTCCAGCCCCGGAGCGGCTCCCACCACGGCGCCAGGCACCGCACGTCTCCTGAGAAACACAGTCCAGATGCGTGCTCGGGTTAGGTTGTATGCGTTGTTCGCGATCCAAGTACTAAAAACTACACCAGTCTTCGCACAACCATTCAGAATCCGTCGTCATGCCGTCGTCAAAGCTTCCCGCTTCCGCCATATCCCGCCGCCAGCGCCGCGTTCCGCCGCGCGCCCCGTGTGCATGTGTGTGTACGTGAGTGTGGTGAACCACCAGCCGTTGCGCCTTGAACGCCCCTCCCTGCAAAACCCTCCCAGGGAGCCCGTTGCAGCAATTCCCCAATATCCCCGAGAATGTGATAATCTCTTTACCGTTTCATACACAGCGTCGTCCGCCAATGACCCGCCTGGAATTACGCCTGCCCTTCCCACCTGACCCCACCGCCAGATGATGCCTTTTCCCGCTCCATCCTCTCAATACGCTCCCGCTCTTTTTCCCGCTCCCCGGCCTTCTTTCCCTGTGCTTTCTTCCTCCAGGTCAGCCCCAGCGTCGCCGAGTCCACGACCGCGTTCGTCGTCTCCTCTTCAAACCTCTCGCTCCCCAACGAGATGATCTTGAGAGCGTTGCCGAACCCAACAGCCACGCTCTTCTTGCCAATCCGCACGATCGGCCCCGGCTTTGACACGAACAGCTGCTCTTCCTCGAAGTCCTCCTCCATGTACACATCACTCATCGAGTCCCTGCGTGGACGGGGCAACAGAGGGGTCGTGTGGAGCTCACCGTTTGCCGCAAGCGTCCATGCTTCCCATTCCTCGGTTTCCGACCCTGTACTGCCCGGAGATACCGCCGCCGCTGGCACTCGATGGTACCCGTTGGCCACTGACCCCCCGTTCGGCTGCTGTCTGCCCGTGAGGGAGGAGCCGTCGCGGTGTTTCAACGTCCCGTTTTGGAACGGGTTCGAGGACGCCGCCGTAAGGGGGAAATAGCTCACGTCCGACGACGTCGACCTCGCAGGCGGGGTGTCGCTGGCAGGCCGTTTACGAATCCCGACAACCGAGGGTATGCATGTTGCTTCCCATGAACCCGGTGTCTTGACCGAGTGAAGCGCCTCCGTAGCCCTCTCGAACCCAGAGCAAGTGACATGTTCGTCCTCTCCTAGCGCTGGCGGCCGAAGGCAAATGAGACCGTTTGCTGACTCTTGCCCGGGGGCGTATGTATGCATTATGCACTCCTGCGTCTCGGAATCGGTATATACAATCGAGAAATCCGGTACAGTGGGCGAATGACACCCGCATATCTGCTTCTTCGAATGGAGAACGCGGAGCGTATGCCCCTTGATTTGCCCCGTCTGAAAAGTGTGGACAAGCGTCCGAGTTGGGATATCGATGAGATCCACTTGAGATGACCGCACCGCCGCCAACATACACAAGGACGGTATCGGATATGTATACTTGATCTTTGAGTGGGTTGGATCCGGATGCTTCCAATCTTCGACAGCGTCGAGGGTCTCGGACGACCACTCGCCGGATGAAGGAAAAGACAGGTGAACGGCACCGTCCTTGGACACGCTGACAATCTTTGGTTGTCCTTTTATACAGCACGACAGTGCCGCGTTGGCCAGAGCGACTTCAGATATCTGGTGAGTCCAAAGATGACCGGTGCGAAAGTCAACCTCGTTAAGGCGGCCATCGGGAAAGACTACCAGAAGGCTCAGCCTCTCGACTTCGTCCATCTGATGGAACGCGAAGGCAAAGACGCTTGGCGATTGACTCCTGATGTCAAGGACCCGAGACTTTACGAACCGCCGCTCCGCCAAGCTCCACAGGGCGACTCGGCCAGAGTCTGTCAGGATTGCGACCCAGTGACCAGTGTCGTCTATTGCGGTTGCAACTATGGGCCAAAGCGGAGGTTGTAGAGCCGAGGTTTGAAGGATTACATGCGAGTACGCATGCGTCCGATGGTCGAGGAACCAGATGGAGGTGAGACGATCCAAGCTAATCGCCACGAAATGCCCCTGGCTGCAAGTCGCCACTTTGACGACGTCCAACTCGTGAGATTTTGGCAGGCTCCTCACAGAAAGTGGTTCGTCGTCCCCGATTCCAGATTCCGCATCCTCTTCCGGAAGTTCGTTCCAGAGCAAGTAGTTCATGAGAAGGGTGACGGCCGCAATGGCGAAGACGATCGCCAAGGCAAAGGGGAAAAAGTGCTGTTCTGCCAAATCGCGCAGGGCTATGAGTACAGATGGGACCTGATTGGCAGCTCCTCTGCGGTCTGCATCTTTCATGACGACCGTCAGAGGCTCATAAACACGGGCGAGGAAGCTGTGGGAACCTGGCTTGACGAAGTCAATCAGCTCTTTTGCAGAAATGTAGTCCTGCATCTTCAGCCATGCCTCCGGGGTGCGGGCCTGGTTGATTGGAGGCGGAGGCACCGGGTCTACAAATTGGTTCCTGAGTCGGAAAAGCCGAAGAATGTTGACAAAAGAGAATGGCCTGCGATCGTGATCGAAGAAGTGCCAATTGAGAGCGAGAATAAAGGAGATCATGGCGACGGTCCCCGCAATTCTGGTGCTGAAAGGAAGCTTGCCCTGAAGAAGTGCCCCACCCCATGTCCGACGTTCCACCTTTGTAGATGTGCTTGACCTGCGCTGCGTAGCGAGATTGATCCTGTCAAGGGAGTCTTGGAGCTCCATTCTCCGAACATCCACGCTCAAGACAGCGACGAAGAACGTAAGATGGAATACGAAATCAAAAACTAGGGCGACTGCTGCGAAAGCGCATGCTGGCGCTACACTTGGAGAGACCATCCGAGAAAGTAACCAAAGAATGAGCAGATTTTGAGCTGCAGCAGCAAGTGCCAGATGGCCAACGTCAGCGAGAGCGTTCGCGACACGAGTGACCGTTGGCATGTGTGCTGGACTTTCCAGAACAGCATTGATCAAGCGGAACCTTCCGGTCGTCAGTTTGTTTCAAGTCTCGAGGCCAGTAATAAAAGGCCCAGTGCGCCGCGACCGCAATCAACGAAAAGAAAGATAGTGCACGTACATGTTTTCCAAGCCAATTACCAACACAACGAACGGGTAAGCTTCGCCTGGTACGTTGGCCAGGTTTATCCTCAGGATACCGCATATCGTGAAGCTCGAGCAGATTGATATGAACATCTGCAATTGTCGCCAATTAGCCCAGTGCGGCGAAATGAGAATAAATGGGTGCATACTTGAGCAATGACTGTGCAAAAGAGTCCGAAGACGCTCTTGACGGCCTTCAGCTTCCTTAGACTAAACAACACGTAGAACAGCATGAGGGAGTAAGCCAGGACAAGGGTCCACGCATCGTTCATGCTCATGGGTTGGTACCGAAACTCGTAGAGGCGGTTCCGGTATGTGGAGCCGGACACAGGATAGAAATTCCAGCGTTCGGAGGCGTCGAGCGCCAGCCTGCGTGACCGCCTATCGAATTCCTCGGCGATGGTACCTCCAGAGCGGTCGAAAATGGTAATGACGAGCGCATCGGCGGCAAGGAGACGGGTGCCGTTGAAAGACTTGCCAGCAAAGACGGAGAGCGGCTGGAGGGTGAAGTTGTAGGACGATCGGCGCCCTCTCTGGGAATTGACCGTGCGCAAGACATCGGCATCATCCTCGAGGACGGGCAACGAGCAGTTCCAGTACATGAGCGGCGAATGGCAGCTCCAAGCGGTAACCTCGGAGACGTGGTCGCTGCAGCAGCCGGCAAGCTCCTGCGAGCCCTCCGACGGACCATCGGCAGCCGCGTCGTCGTCTCCCGTGATGTTCACACCACCGCCCAGCTCGTGACCGAAGCCAGGCCCAATGAGCGTGTCCTGGATCTCGAGCGCGTCGCGCAGCACGCGCGCGTCCAATGCCTTCATATAGCTGCCGTGGACCCAGAGCTGGCGCATTTCCACGTCCGGGGTCGCGTCGAGCGGGCCGTCGTAGGTCCTGACCGAGGTCCAGACATGGTGGGGGAGGCCGCCGGCGGCCGGGCTCTCGTAGAGGAAGACGACGGGGTAGCAGAGGAAGACGGCGACGGCGACGGACAGCAGGAGCGAGAAGAGCCAATGGCGGGCGGTGGCGTTCCCATAGCTGGCGAAAGCCCTACGGATGGGGTGCTCCGACGAGAGCTTGGGGGGCTCTGTGGTACTGGGGCAAGCTGTCAGCTCGGCCGTGGTGCTAGGGGAGCACGAGGCCGGCGCGCGTCGCTGCAGACGAGACAGGCGACGGCGCGGGCTCCGGAGGTCTGTCCGTGGGGGCTGGGGTGGTGGTGAGGGCTACTCACCCGCGGAATGCGTAGAGCAGGTACCAGATCATAGGCGGAGGCGGATTGCATCAGGCACGCAGCATGGGAATCAGAGGAAGGAAGTAAGGGACTGCGGAGGGATGTGGCTGCCATGCGCAGTGGGAGAGTTGAGGCTTCGCGGTGCGGAGGAAGCGATCGACGGCCAGGCAGGAGAGAGGCGCAACAAGCAGCTGGTGCATTGGCTGGCTCAGCTAGTCGCTGGTGAGCTTTGACTCGAGCGATCGTTGCTGGGAAGTGCCGCGGCATGGCGTAACGTCGAACAAGAGATCCGCCATCGCCATCATCATCATCATCGCTGCTGCTCGCACGCCACCCCCGGCATCGAAGCGAGCCCGCGGCGTGCGCGCGCGGTCGCTGCGATGCGCTGCGCAGGCCGCAGTCTGCAGCACTGCGCGAGGGCGCTGTTGGCGCCGGTGGGCTCTGTTTCGCCGCATGCGGGCGACTGTGCGCTCGGGCGTGGACCTGGGCCCCGGACTTCTCGAGCGCTTGCCGCCCTTCTTCATCTCTGCGTCACACCCGGGCACCAGCCCAGCCCCGCCCGAGGCGTCGCAAAGCTTGCATGCGCTTGCCGCCGCAGGGCGATGTGCGCCGGGGCGAAATAAGGTGTAACTCCGGTGGCCACATCGCGAGATCGAGCACATGCATGTCACTCGCTCCAAGTCCGCCCGTCCGAAACCAGCGCGCGCAAAACGGATCCATTCATCACACTAGCGCAGAATCGTCCAAGTGTTCCACCGCGCCTCGGGCGGAACTGGCCCAATTCAGCTCGCGAGGGCACACCAGCAGCTGCCAATGACGCAGTGCGCACCAGGCCGCTGCCCTGCATCGGCTTGCGAGATGCCGCCTCCGCCCCCAGATGTGCCTTTCCGGGCCGTGCGTGCAGCTCTCCCGCGCAACCCAGCGAGGATTCTGAAACACGAGTCATCCGCCCACCAACCCTTGATGATCCGCGGAGCCTCCAGTCGTTGGGCCATTCCAGCTCACGTTCCCTGCATTTCCTCGTCCGAGTCGCTCTCGGCTGCGTCCTCCCACTCCTCCTCCGCCTCGTCCTCGCCTTCCACCGGCGGCCCCAGGACCTTGTTGATCCCCGCCACCAGCTCCTCCGCATGGTCCTTCAGACGCTCATCCTCGTATTCCAGCAGCTGGTACAGCCGCAGGCTGTTGGTGAGCCACTGTCTGCTGGATTTCAGCAGCCCCTTGACCATTTCCTCGCCCTCTGATCCCTTCTTCTTTTCCGCCATCAGATGCAGGCACCATCCTCCCAAGTACCAAGCCTCCACACTCTGATCGTCCTCCAGGATCAGCCTTTCCAGCACCTCCAAAGCTTCGTCTTCCAGCTCCGACTCCATCAACAGTCTAGACAAACTGATTCGCACGGGGAAGTCGGGGACCTTGGGGTCCTCGGGCTTCAAATCTTTCCACAAGTCCATACTCATCTTCAATGCATTGCGTGCCTCGTCGTGCCTGAGTTGTGATATTCTGACCGATGCGAGCGTTTGGAGCGACTCCGGGTTGTTCGGGTGCACGAGCAGTGCTTCGGTGATGAGTGCTTCGCACCTCTGCTCCGCATCCTCCTCCCATCTGCAGCATGTCAGTGTCCATAGCATACAATAGTAGAAAGCAAAGTCGAGAAAATGCACGAAAATACTCACGAGAGATCCGTCATGTAAACCTCCACAACGCCGCACAGCGCATTCGCTAGCTTCCTCTTCTTCTCATCCAGTGCCACATCCCGTTCGGGGCCGGCGGTCTGGAGCGCTTCCAGCTCGGCGATCTCCTTGCGCAGCACCTCCGCGCCTTTATCAAACCAAGCCACGCTCTCGGCGCCACCCTCCTCGCACAGCTGCGCCAGCCACATGAACTTCTCTGCACCGCCACCTGCAGCCTCGGGGATTTTCCCTTCGTCGTCAAGCGCCGCGGCCACCAGGAAGTATTCACGCGCCGTGTCGATGTCGCCCAGCTCGACATTGATCTCGCCCAGCAGGTTCAACGCCGGGAGCGCGGCAGGCGTGGGTGCGCTGTTGTCGGGATCGGGGTGCAGCATCGCAAATGCGCGGCGCGCGGCGACGAGGGCCTCGTCCGGCTGCGAGGTTTGGAGCAGGGCGGTGGCCTGGGCGAGGAGTTGTTCGGCGGTCATCTTGGGCTTCTTGCTGCCGCTGTTCTTGGACTTTTTGCCGCGCGGTTTCGTCTTCCCCATTGCTTGGGCCCCCGGCGGATGTGGAGGTAGAAGATGAGTTTGCGTGCGGGTTCGCAGATCCCTTCCTAACGTCCGGCTGTAGGAAGTTGTGTGTATTGTGGTTGCGAGTCGAGTCTCGGATTTCGTGCGCCAGAGCTGGCAGCTGTTTTGCTTGACAAAAAATGGGTGGTCAAAGCGCGACAAAAACTAGCGCCGACGAAGGCGGTGAGCGGACACGCTTCCCCGCTGACATCAACGCCCGCCGCTCGCTCGTCCCCTCGGCCAGTACATCATCCAACCGCATTTCACCATGGGTAGAGAAGACCAGAAGGAAGAGCGCGAGGTGCTCGACTCAATTTTCCCCGATGAGATCACAGGTATTGCCAACCACAGTCATTACTCTTCCTGCGTTTTCGTTTTCCTCACTCCACTGACAATTTTTCGTTGTGCTAGACATCTCCGACACAGAGTACCGGATATCGATGACTCTAGACGTTGAGAATGAGCCCGGCGATGACTCTCCTCCGCGTATGCCTCCTCCTGCTCCGCCCTGTTCCTCCCTCCCAGCAGCAGCCCCTGCGTCTTCAGCAGCGCGCTAACGTAGAGCAATCGCCCCGCGACAGCCACCGTCCTCCTGGGCGTTTCCTACCCTGAAAACTATCCCGACGAAGCTCCTCGCCTCGACCTCTCCGCGCTGCCCAATGCGCCCAAGCACAAGTATCTTGACCTGACCGAGGATCGCGACCGCCTGCTCGACGCCCTAACGCCGACGATCGAGGAAAACATGGGCATGGCCATGGTCTTCACACTCGTGTCCACCCTCAAGGACTCCGCCGAGCTGCTCATTTCCGAGCGCCAGAAGGCTGCCGAGGCGCTTCGCGAGATGGAGATTCGCGAGGCTGAGGAGAAGGAAAACGCAAAGTTCCACGGCACGGCGGTGACAAGAGAGACGTATTTGGAGTGGAGAGACAAGTTTTTCAAGGAAATGGAGGAGGCTGAGAGGAAAGCGCAGGAGGAGAGGGAGGAGGCCGACAAGAAGAAGAGGGGCCCGAAGGAGGAGAAGAGGATGACTGGGCGGGAGCTGTGGCTGAAGGGCTTGGCAGGCAAGGGTGAGGAGGAATATGATGAGGGTGATGTCACCGATGGCGTGAAGAAGATGGAGATCAAGGCTTGAGGGAGAGTCCTCAGCACGTGGCAGAATGAGAAACAAGAATTGCATTTTGTCTCAAAGAAACCCGTCTTTAAGAGACGTTCGATGACACCCCCAGAATTGTTCCTATAGTCTTACGCATCGAGATAAATAAAAAACGTAGTTTAACTACTCCTCTTCTCCTTCATCTTCGTCTTCGTCGTCGTCACCATCATCTTCTTCTTCTCCTTCTCCTTCTTCTTCTTCCTCGTAACAACCATGCCCACAAGTACAGGGGTATTCTATAGCGTCCTTATTACTCCGACATTGGCGTTTCCGACCTTTACGGGAAGTGTATACACACTTTACGCGATGTGGGCAGAGCTTAGCCACTGAGCGACGGCATCTATCCCTATCCAAGTTCCTCTGCTGAGACTCGGCAGAAAGATGGAAAGGATTGATACAGCACTGGTCGATGCCTTTCTTAGTATCATGCCGCCCACGCCCACATAGGTGTGCGAGGACTAGCTTCCCTGTCTCTTTCTCCAAGCGGGCTTTTTCGCCCGGGTTCTTTAGCATATAAAGAACACGATGGAGTTGTTGTTTATTACTCTCACCGCCATCGGAGAACTTGCGGACAATGTACCCAGAAGTGTCACCTCTCGCTTGCTTTACCATCCAACAGTCGTTTTCATCGAAGGGAGGAGAATCGGGGTCGGACTGTAGGATTTTTGATACAACGTTGTCGGTAAGTTTTGTCCATGTAAGCTTTCGGCCATCCGGATCTTTGACCGGGGCTCTGACCGTTTTCGAATCAAGTGGACCGACAAGCTGTGGGTCAATTTTGCTTATCCATCTTCTAAAGTGCTCTTTCAACATTACCGCACTCCGCCGAGTGGGGGAGTCGGAACGAGGGGTTTGCGGAAGGATATCTACGTCCACTTGCATCGACGTCTCAGCTACGCTAGTGGCCGAAGGGGCGTCGAGCGACTTGATGCGGAATGTTCCAAGTTTGGCGTCTTGTCTACGGGAGCGGGCTTCCAGCGTGCTTTTCTGGATTTTCAGCGTGCTTTTCTGGATCTTCAGTGTGCTTTTCTGAATCTTCAGCGTGCTTTCTTGGATTTTCAGCATGTTTTCTTGAATTTTCAGCATGCTTTTCTGAACTGCTACCCGTTTAATCTCGGTTGTCAGGACGACGAAGGGATTCTTGCGGCGGCAACCTGGTGAGACAAGTTAGACAATGCAATACGAGAAGAACAATAAGTATAGATTAGCACAAAGAGGAACTATACTCTTCCTGCGGACGCTTTTCTTGTCGACGCCACCGTTGCGGACGCCAGCTGCATTCGGAGAGCGCGCCATGGTGCCGAGTATCGGAGTGGCTCTTAAAGTGCGGTGTTTGATCGTAACGTTTTATTTCATAAGGAGTGAAGAAGTAGAAGCCGACTTGCTGCTCGCATTAGCGTACGGGTTGTGTTCACACCGGAGGGCGGTGCGTATGTATTCGCGAGCGGTGACGGCGGATGTGCGCAAACAGAGAAGATAAGAGGGTATTTGGTAAGACGCAAGTGCACGGGCCAACATCGGCTCGTTAAGTATCGATAATTTCAACCGAAGGGCAGCAACTAGCGAAGTTGCTCAGGACACAGTGTAACACATCCTCACCGCCGCTATCGTCGCCACGATTAGTTTGAGCCTCTATACCTGGATGGAACGGGGCAGCAGCAGCAGAAACACAAGACGACGAGTCACTACCAGAAAGTCTACCGCGAAGATCGAACCGTTAACGGCCAGTAATCGGCTACAAAGTCTTGAATGGTAACATCCAGCGTACGAGGCGGATGGTACAGACAGCAGGTTAGGGGTGGCATTTATGTACCTTTCACAATCCATCTGCACGAGTTGCCTCTCGTGTTCTTCCCACCGACTGCAAGTGATAAATGCATGGAGATGTAGGGGAACCAGCGACGCTTCACGAGCTATAAACTCAACACCATTCCAAGCACCGTGATCACCATCGACGAACCCGAAAGCAACCCGCATGCAGGCCATCTACCAATGGCGTATGCGGCTCAGGGGTAGCTTCAGCCAGATAGAGCAACAAAAGCAGTACCAACACACATACACAGCGAAAGGCGTCGGGTTCGGCAATTGCCCCCTTTTCTCGTCATCCTCGTCGCCGAACGGGCGACCACGGCTTGTAAAGCCACGATCCAGCGCCTAGCAACGCGTAACCACGTCTTTCAAGGTATATTTCGGTCCACCAGCAAGAGCGCCGGCAAAACGTCTGCTCAGGCGGTCGTACAGCTCAATCCCGCCACGCGTACAAAGATCCCAGCAATCAGCAGGCGCGAACAACTCGGGGAGGAAGCTGGCAAACATTCCGTCGTCTTGCAGGTGCAGCAGCTTCACGTCATTCTATGCCTGGGCGTGTACGTCGCGCGGCAAATACGTGTCATCCAGTGTCTTCATGCCTGGCGCCTGGCGGCCACGCGCGTGACGGCCGTACGTCATGGGAAAGCCGATCTTCCGACCATCTTTGTTGCCTAAACGCGCCTGGTTGATGTCGGTCGCGGAGGGGATCTGGCTGCTCCATCGTTCGTAGCCGTCGCTTTCCCCAGTGAAGATCTGGACGCGGCTGAGGAGCAGCGAGCGCGATGGCAGACGCGGCAGCAGTAGTAAGTTCGAGCTGGGCAATGCGCGCTGGCAGCTGTTTGGCCTGCGCGTGTTTCGCGTCGAAGTCATTTTCGATGGTTGCTGTGGCTCGCAGATCTCCTTCCCGTGTAGCTGCGGAGCTTGAGATACGGCTTCTTCCTGCCGTTACGGCCGAACAGCCTCATCGCGTGTGTAGCGCGTCCTCCTTCCTGCGTCGCTCTGGAGGTCCAGTGGCTGCTTATTCCGCTGTCATCAGCTTTCTACGCGTAGCAGTGCGTCCTGCAAGATTATCGTGTGTAGTGTCGCCTGCAGACGCGTCGGCTCTGGGTTTGTCGATGGTTGGTTGCGTTTCATCGGCGAGGTTCGTCCGTAAGGGCGTTTCGCAGTAAGGAGGACTGTCACGACCCTGCATCTTCCGGGTCACTTACTTGCGGTGGAAACCAAGGGAACAGATTACCAGGTGAACAGGCAAGCACGTGACACGGGTGATCATTTTCCCTTAACTGTTGGTCCAAGCTCAAGGTGGTATATTAAACCACTCCGGTCTTTCTTTTCTCTCTCTTTCTTCTTTAGCTTAGAAACTTCGTCAATTCATACCCAAATTGAACTCAGTTCTTTGCCGGTCGTGACAGTCGGGTTCCTTCTTGATGTCCGGCTTCGCGTCCTTGGCAGGCTTCTTGGGAGGGAAGGGGTTTTGCGTTGAGCCGGTACTCGAGGCGTTAGCGCGAACCGAGTTGTAAGACGTCGTGTTTTTGCGGCGCTCAACGTTCTGCTTCTGGTTCTGGCGGATGTGATCCTAAGCGCGGCAGACGCTAGCAAGCTGCTCAACGTTTTCGTTCAGGGTGGTCTTGATCGGCTGAATCTCCAGCTGGAGCGTGTTGGTGAGGCGCATCCAGAGGTCATGGAACTAAGAGGTCGCAGGAACTTCTACTTCAGTGGCGACCTGTTGCACTGGGCGATGAAAAGAGATGTGATTGTCTTGCACTGAATGAGTGGCATGAGGACTGAGTGGGTTGTTGTTGTTGTTGTTTGATTTTACCTCGTCTATATACTACTACGTAGTTTGCCTCCCGTGGGGCTTATAGAGGGGTGGAGTGTCCACCTTTTCGCCGGACAAATGAGATCCTTCGCTTCCTTCTTAATGATAAATGACTTTTAGTTGTGCAATCTGTTCTTCCAAACTTTATTACACGTGCATCGGTCTACCCCGTTGCTGTTTCCTCGTCCTCTTCCCTCGTTGGAGTGGGACCTTGTAGCGCATTACGCCCGCTTCTATACACCTCGGTTTCTTACACTAAGCTTTGAAAGAGAAACCACCCCTTCGGTCCGAGAATGGTTCGGATTTTCTCTGACCTGTTTAGGTTTGCTGGGTACTTCCATCCCGTTGCCAGGCGGCAGTCAATGAAGTGCCACTGTGTTTTCTTTTCTCCACACATGCAGGTGGCCTCCGCATTCTCGTGTTTAAATCTTTCGTAGTACTCCGCGAAGTCTCCATGGCCAGACCTCTCCGCGAGGAGCCGGTGTAGCACGTTTCGTGGAAGTGCTAGTACCGGGTTTCGGTTTCCCATCCGTAGTTCTAGATGTTGGTAGGTTAAAGTCTGTTGCTTTTCCCACCAGGCTGTAAGATCGCGTGTCCGCTCCTCCCTGTTCCTCCTCCTTAGCCAGGCCACTGTTACGAGTTCTTGCTCTACGTTTGGTGCCTTCGTAGCCGCCTTTGCTAGCAAGTCAGCTTCCTCGTTTCCCGTGATTCCCATGTGTTCTGGAGTCCATCTTGTTTCCACAGTGACGGGTTGTAGTTTGGTCCTCAGTGCTTTTAGCTTTTTAAACTGAGTTTGTAAGCTTGCCGGCGAGCTTCCCTCGATATTCTAGATCACTGACGTGTTATTAATGCACAAGGCCACTCTTGGTGCCCTTAGCTTGTCCATATTCGCCTCTACCCACTGAAGTCCCTCCGCTACTTCTTGGATTTCTGCGTCGAATACTTCGGCTTTGCTTAGCGTCCCGGTGCTGGTATAGACTCTTGTCTTATTCTGGTAGACTATAAACGACTATATAGTCTTCGAGTCGAGTCCTGATCCGTCTGAGTAGATTTGAACCGTTCCCAGCGGGTCTACTTGTAGTCTCTCCTTAAATTCCTTAACGCCAGCCTTCTTGCCTTGTAGGGTCTTTACGGGACCGTCTTGGTAGGTGGGTAGTGCTAGCGCTGGCCGCTCGCATTCCTCCGTAAGCTGGGCCATCCTCCGTACCCTCGAGATTCTCTATTGCGCTTTCTGATTCTAGAAAGGCCGGCCTCTTCTTACTTTTCTCTCTGGCCGAGCCCTCACCGTTAGTGGATGGTGTTCATCTAGAAGGCGGAGTCTAAGTGCTGCCCTTCTATGAATCTGCTGCAAGAGTACTCGTGCTGGTGGGATTCCTAATTCGTAGTGTAGTAGGGGGGGTTGGAGTTGTCCGCCACGCTGGTAGGGCTGCCCTCATTGCTACGCGAAGTACCCTATCGATAATACCGGCGTGCTTAGCCTGTACCGGCTTTACCTCTCTAGACGTGCGGCCTTTTGCTAAGGGCTTTGTAAGTCCCTTATACCAGACCTCCGCTCCGTGTGTGGCCACCGGGATTACGCATGTCTTAACCGGATAACGAAGGGAATGCCGCCGGCAGCAGCCGTAAAAGCGGTAAAGTGCTCTAAGATGCTAAGCCACCTTATTTCCCTTTGCCCCCTAGACCTCCGCGTAGTGCTTAAAGTTAAGCTTGGTGTCAAAGTAGACTCCGAGCTATCGCACCGGGCCGGTTGCTGGCGCGATCTCGAGGTCTTCCACTTTAACCGTACCTCCCACCTGCTTAGCCTTTCTAGAGAAGTGGAGTAGCTCGAACTTATCAGGGGCAAACGTAATAGCGTTTTCTCTACCCCATGCGAGGGCGTCTTCGAGGTCTTTCTTAAGGACTCTTGTAGTTTCCTACGTGCTGCTGCCAATTCTTAGAAAGCTAACATCATCCGCGTAGGTAAATCTCGTCTCCGGGGCTCTTCTCTGTAGCAGTGGAGCTAGATAGAGCATGTAGAGAATTAGCGAGGCTGGTGAGCCTTAAGGGACTCTAGAACTGAGTGGGTGCCCAGCCGGGGTGCCGGCTTTATACCCTACTTAGATGACTAAGCTAACTACGGCTTGACTATAGTACATTGTGTAATACTTTTTAATTGTTATTCTGTTCGAAAAAATGAACCGCCCTCGGTTTACTCCACTAATATCTATATATATTATATTGAAAAACCACACCTCTTGGCGCCCGAATAGAATATCAGTTCGCTTTATATGCAAAGGTTATAGGGCTCTCAAATCTATTAAGAAACGAAGCCGTAGTCGCGCATAAAAGATGTAAAAGAAGTAAAAGGGTTTACTAAATAATGGTTCTTTTTAATATATACAGTTGGAACGCTAATAATTTCACTTATTTTCTTTGAGTTTCTTAGTAGTTTAGTAATTCGGATGTAAGTTATAATATATTATCGATATTTTAAGGTTTTAAGTTTAATCCTCTTTAAGGAAACATTTAATTATATTTAATTTAAAAGAATTAATTGTACCAACTTATTATTATTATTTAAATTATACTAATATCTATCTAGTTATTAAACCGAAAATATTAACTTTGATGTAATTTAAATCCATCTAATACGTTTAAAACTAAAGAGAGTCTCTACAAATAAACGTATAAATAGTAGTTTAGTATATTTTATTCGTTTTAATATTTTTAAATAAAGTATACTTTTCGGTATACTGTTATAAGGCATACTTCTTTTTATTAAAAAAAAAAAAGATAACATGTTTCTTTTTTTTTAATAGAGCATCCCCATCTCCTCTTTCTTTAGTAGAAAGGACTCGAGCTTCTTCATAGAATATTCTTAACCCTTTATCCTCCGAGAAAAAGCACAGGATTTCTTTTTGTAAAACATTTTCTAACCTCCCTTCCTCTTTTTTTTTTAAAAAAAAATAAAGGGGGAGGGGGGGGGGGGGGGGGGAAATTAGAAATTATTTATTTAACAAGTTTAGAGAGATGGGGTATTTACCCGAACATTTTT